>JAUMJK010000141.1:0-491782 GCA_033558105.1 Coccyzus lansbergi | reverse complement strand
AGTGGGTGGTGTAACCCTTGACCACGCCCCTTTCGAGGACGAGTTATACATATTGGCCACGGCCCTTTGCCTTTGTAGCACGCTGGTCTGGCCACGCCCCCTCGGGCAGCACAGCCGATTGGGCGGGGCATAGTTGTGGGCCCCGCCCTCTAATGACGCAAGAACCCATTGGTCCCGTCCCGTTGGTTCACGCCGCCGATTGGCCACGCCCCTCGGGGGGTGGGTCGAGCGGCCTCTGGCCACGCCCCTCCCGCCGGCGCGCGCGAGTGGCGGGAGCAGCGAGGCCTCCGTGAGAGGGGTGCGAGGTGAGGGGGGGCGGAATGCGAGGAGGAGGGTGAGGGGAGAGGAGGGCATGGGGGGCAGGGAGGGGGGCACAGGCGAGAGGAACTGCCCCCCCGGGAGCCCCCCAGGCCGAGGGCTGGAGGAGAGGAGGAAGAAGGGGATGGGTGGGGAGGAGGGGGCTGGGGACTTGGGGGGGGGCGGGGGCTGTTCAGGAGAGGGGGAAGAGGCTGGGGGAGAGGAGGAAGAAGAGAAAGAGGCTGCAGGACAGGGCGAAGGAAGAAAGGGCTGCAGAGGAGGAGGAAGAGGAAGGGGCTGCTGAGGAGGAGAAGGGGCTGCAGAGGAGGAGAAGGGGCTGCAGAGAAGGAGGAGAAGGGGCTACTGGAGAGGAGGAAGGGGCTGCAGAGGAGGAGGAAGGGGCTGAGAGCTGTGGGAGAGGAGGAGGAGGAGGAAGGGGCTGCAGAGGAGGAGGAGGAAGGGGCTGAGAACTGTGGGAGAGGAGGAGGAGGAAGGGGCTGCAGAGAAGTAGGAGGAAGAGGAAGCGGCTGAAGAGAAGGAGGAGAAGGGGCTGAGAGCTGTGGGAGAGGAGGAAGAGGCTGCAGAGGAGGAGGAAGGGGCTGCAAAGGAGGAGGAAGAGGCTGCTGAGGAGGAGGAGGAGGGGAAAGGGGCTGCAGAGGAGGAGGAAGGGGCTGCAGAGGAGGAGGAAGAGGCTGTAGAGGAGGAGGAAGGGGCTGCAGAGGAGGAGGAGGAAGGGGCTGAGAGCTGTGGGAGAGGAGGAGGAGGAAGGGGCTGCAGAGGAGGAAGGGGCTGAGAGCTGTGGGAGAGGAGGAGGAGGAGAAGGGGCTGAGAGCTGTGGGAGAGGAGGAAGAGGCTGCAGAGGAGGAGGAAGGGGCTGCAGAGGAGGAGGAAGGGGCTGCAAAGGAGGAGGAAGAGGCTGCTGAGGAGGAGGAGGGGAAAGGGGCTGCTGAGGAGGAGGGAGAGGAAAGGGCTGCAGAGGAGGAGGAGGAGGAAGGGGCTGCAGAGGAGGAGGAGGAAGGGGCTGCAGAGGAGGAAGAGGAAGGGGCTGAGAGCTGTGGGAGAGGAGGAAGGGGCTGAGAACTGTGGGAGAGGAGGAGGAGGAGAAAGGGCTGAGAGCTGTGGGAGAGGAGGAAGAGGCTGCAAAGGAGGAGGAAGAGGCTGCTGAGGAGGAGGAGGGGAAAGGGGCTGCTGAGGAGGAGGGAGAGAAAGGGGCTGCTGAGGAGGAGGGAGAGGAAAGGGCTGCAGAGGAGGAGGAGGAGGAAGGGGCTGCTGAGGAGGAGGAGGAGAAGGGGCTGAGAGCTGTGGGAGAGGAGGAAGAGGCTGCAGAGGAGGAGGAGGAAGGGCCTGGGGGCTGCAGGCCAGGCTGGGCCGTGGCCAGAGGGCTTGCAGGCGCCACTCTCACCCTCCCGGGCTGCGGGGCAGTCACTCCAAGGCTCTTCCAGCCACACTGTCCTACAAAACTCGGGCTGGGTGGTTGAAACCGGAGGGTTCGGAACACGATCGACCAGCTCCAGAGGGAAGCCTGGGCTGCCCCTGCCTGTGTGGGAGTGCTCAGCCGCTTCCCCAAGGGGAAAGATGTGGGAAGGAGCTTTCCGGAGAGATTGCTGCGCTTGGTCCATATATTAAAACGTGATGTGGCTGCCGCCATGGGCATAAACAGCTCTCCTTGGTTCCTGGGTAGCCGTGAGAAACTTTCCTCTGCTCTTCGCCTGCCCCGGGTGACGGACAAACCTCATGAATTAAAAGAATGCTCTTCTGTGTTCTAGCAGGATCTAGTTTTGTTTAGCGGCGAAAATCTCTCACGGAGAATGGTTAGACAGGGATCAATGACATCACTCGGCAGGAAACGCTCTTGGAAGGAGGAGTTGCTGTCTTTGCAATCTTTGCAGGATGATAAAAGTCTCTCAGATAACCCCTTCAGTGGTCAGATGCTTTGTAGGTCACAGGCCAGCGTATTGACTGAAATACAGACATTGCAGATGCTCTGTTTTGTTTTTAGCATGAAACTTCCCTTGAGAAGCCTCCTTCTCAGCTTTTATTTCGTGTGCGCAATCAAGGTTTTGTCAGCAAGTTCAGCTTCATGTGAAACCACACCGGGTTTTCTCCTTTAGCACCTTTTCTGTGTTTCTCAGCACTGGTGAGACTGTTCCTTGAATATTGTGTTCAGTTGTGGGCCCCTCACCACAAGGAGGATGTTGAGGCTGTGGAGCGAGTCCAGAGAAGAGCAACGAAGCTGGGGAAGGGACTGGAGAAGAAGAGGAGCGGCTGAGAGAGCTGGGGGGGTTTATCCTGGAGAAGAGGAGGTTGAGGGGAGACCTCATTGCTCTCTGCAACTCCCTGAGAGGAGGTTGTGGAGAGGAGGGAGCTGGGCTCTTCTCCCAAGGGACAGGGGACAGGACGAGAGGGAATGGCCTCAAGCTCCACCAGGGCAGGGTCAGGCTGGACATTAGGAAAAAATTCTTTGCAGAAAGGGTCGCTGGGCAGTGTCAGAGGCTGCCCATGGAGGGGGTTGATTCCCCTTCCCTGGAGGGGTTTAAGGGACGGGTGGACGAGGTGCTGAGGGACATGGGTTAGTGTTTGATGGGAATGGTTGGACTCAATGATCCAGTGAGTCTCTTCCAACCTGGTGATTCTATGATTCTCCCATCAAAAGACCTTGGAGATGACTTCTCCCTTACTGGGGAGAGGCAGAAAGCAGATTGGTGGCTGTTAAGAGTAAAGTAACCGTGGTCCAACTCAGGCTGAGGTTTTTATATTGCTGTGGTGAATTATGTGCTCTCTCCAACTCCTCCAAGTCGGCACGATAGAGGCTCTCTTTGTTTGTCTTTGTGAAGAGACTTTTTTTTTGCGTGAAAGTGTTAGAGGAGAGATTTATTTCTTTTCCGCTGTCTGCTTTGTATGGTCGGACTCGATGATCCGATGGGTCTGTTCCAACCTGGTGAATCTATGATTCAAAGCGATGCAGCTGCATGAGAACATCTTTTCTTGGCAAGAGAAGTTGTAATGACTGAGTTTGCGAGCATCCAGAGGAAAGAGGAAGAGAAAATATTTCAGTGTGATGCCGTATATACAAGACGCTTGAGGGTGAAGGGAAATGTTGAGAGGAGGGAGGCCTAAAAAGAAAAAAATACTACATGAATTGTTATTTTGAGCTTTGAAAAGGCCGTTTCCTGTAAGCAGCGAGATGTCTGTAAGCAGAGTGTCTGGTCTGATTGGTTTCCGGAAAGGAAATGGACCTTTTAGGCTTCAAAATGGTTTGTCTCGCATTTAGTGCCTTTCGATACCCTGCTCATGTTGTGAGGATTTATTGTCCCGTTGGACAATAGGAACGATGGTCACTGAAAATCCTGCCCTGCCTTAATATCAAGGAGTCAAAGACTTGTCCTCCAAGCAGCAACTGACACTGCCTCAAGATCTGGACTTGGGGCACAACAACCCTGAGCAGCTCCAGACTAGGAGAAGCCTGGCTGGAAACTGCCTGGAGGAGAAGGACCTCGGGGGGTTGGTGACAGCGAATGACCATGAGCCAGCAAGGGCCCAGGTGGCCGAGAAGGCCAATGGCATCTTGACTTGGATGAGGCGCAGTGTGACCAGCAGGTCCAGGGAGGTTCTTCTCCCTCTGGACTCGGCACTGGTGAGGCCGCTCCTCGAATCCTGTGTTCAGTTGTGGGCCTCTCAGCACAAGAAGGATGTTGAGGCTCTGGAGCGAATCTGGGGAAGGGGCTGGAGAAGAAGAGGAGCGTCTGAGAGAGCTTGGGGTGTTTATCCTGGAGAAGAGAAGGCTGAGAGGAGACCTCATTGCTTTCTGCAATTCCCTGAGAGGAGGTTGTGGAGAGGAGGGAGCTGGGCTCTTCTCCCAAGGGACAGGGGACAGGACGAGAGGGAATGGCCTCAAGCTCCACCAGGGGATGTTTAGGCTGGACATTAGGAAATATTTTTTCCCAGAAAGGGTGATTGGGCAGTGTCAGAGGCTGCCCAGGGAGGGGGTTGATTCACCTTCCCTGGAGGTGTTTAAGGGATGGGTCGACAAGGTGCTGAGGGACATGGGTTAGTGTTTGATGGGAATGGTTGGACTCGATGATCCAGTGGGTCTCTTCCAACCTGGTGGTCTATGATCCAGCCAGGAATTCTGTTTCACCGACAAAATATATTGATTTGTGTTTTTGTTGGGGTTTTTTTCCTTCTCATATGATTCTTTATAAGCTGAAAACCATCCTTATTTTTCCAGGTTTGTTCCTGACCTTCCGTAAAAATGTCCAAGGTAAGAATAACATTTACGTCTTCCAACAGAACAGTATGAAGCAGGTATTTGGTTTTAAATATGAATCTGCAGCCACAGAACGTGTGACTTGCATCTTGTTTGGTGCTGATGTGTGTGTTAAACTACATAAGAGGGAATGTACCTTTAGAGAGTGTAATATTGAGAGACTGAGTGATGTAAAACACAACTTTGTTCCCTCCGAGGAGGAACCTCAGCTGTGAACTAACCTTGGGAGGGTTTTGTTTTGATCGCGGAGCTGCATACAAGCTCCCTGGTGCATTTTCACCGAAACTTCCATTCTGCTGCTGTGTTTTGAGCAGGAATACAGGGACACGGGTTCGTGTTTGATAGGAACGGTTGGACTTGATCATCTGGTGGGTCTCTTCCAACCTGGTGATTCTCTCTATGTGGTGCAGCCTCAAACCATTTGAAATCACAGAGAAAAGCAAACACACAAATTCGTCTTGAGGTTTTGCTTATTATTGTCTTATTTTATTTTCTTTTCAGCAACAACCTGCCCAGTTTACCAACCCGGAAACCCCCGGCTATGTTGGATTTGCCAACCTTCCCAATCAGGTTCACCGAAAGTCTGTGAAGAAGGGGTTTGAATTCACTCTCATGGTGGTTGGTAAGGAAGTGGTTTATAGTCTTTCTCAGAATTAGTGTTTGCTCGCAGGGAGTTTGCAATTAAAGTGGGTATTACTACCACTGTTGCTCCAGCGCGAAGCAGAAAGATGTGTTTAACTTTCTGTTCTAGTTTATTTGTTCAGGCTGCAGTTGTTTTCCACGCTACAATCCAGGGTTGAATACGGTGATAAATTCATGGGAGAAGCGAAGAGATCTTGCTGGTCAGCGCTTGCTCCCTTCTCTTCTTTCTTACAGGCTTCCAGCATCCCATTTACAATGGAAGTCATGGAGAAAAGCATTTAAAATGGAAGTCATGGAGAAAAGCATTTAAAATGGAATCACAGAATCACCAGGTTGGAAGCGACCTAACCTGGTGATTCTGTGATTCTATGATGCATCTTTTGATTAAGACAGTGGTGTTTTGATGAAGGAAAGAGTATTAAGGAGGTTATTTTATTTAAAATGCATGTTTTGGTAGCTCAGAAGAGTCTGAGAGTCTTCCCACCCCTTCTAAACACTCTTGTAAGAGAAGACTGAGAGTCGGATTGGTTTGATGTGAGCTGTGACTTTGAAAGTTGATCTTGATTTTCTGTTAGCAATTACAAAGCTCAACTCTGTTTGTTATTTCATTAAGAATCTGTATTGGTATCTAGAATGGAAAGAGAAATCTAGTGTGTCTGCAGAAATACCTCATTCCTCTCAGAAGGTGGTGTTAATTTTTGCTAATTATGGAGGATCCCAAATCAGACTTGGACATCTTCTAGACTGCTTCTGGTCACGCCGCTGGGGACCTGGAGCTTCTGCCTTCTGGTGTTTGAACTCTGTAATTCTCGCTGTTGAAATGGGCTTTGCAAAAGTAGAATTAGGTTCTTTGTTACTTGGCGTCACAAGACGTGAGTCCCGTTTGTGTGATGGCTTCGTCCACGAGAGATCACAGAGTGAATGAGCAGGGGACATGAGGTGATACATGACAGGAGGTGTGTAAGTTCTTAATTGTTTCGAATTCCAGGAGTTACAGGAAGAGTCTCTCCTCCAGCCTTTCATTAGGTTTGCCAAATGACAGCCCTAGCATTGCTTTTATCCTGTTTTTATCTTCTGTAGTTTGGTTTTGCACCGAGTTCCCTGATTTTTGTCTTCCTAGGATTTTATTGTACTTGTTTACTGCGTCTTTCATTTGCCTAAAGCGATGTCATCATGATTATCTTCTAAAATCTAAGTGTAAAGACTATAGGCAGATGTTTTGCATTATGGAATCCACTGTAACTCTTCAGAATTTACTGCTCAGTGACCGTAAAAAGCTGAGCAGCTCTGAGAAGCAAGAGATGCTCTTTCTCTGCTGCAGCTGCGCTTGATTTCCAGCTCTGTTTGAGGTTAATCAGACTTTGCTGTGTGAAGTTCTATGAATCATAGAATCGTAGAACAACCAGGTTGGAAGAGACCCACCGGATCATCAAGTCCAACCATTCCTCTCAAACACTAAACTATGTCTCTCAGCACCTCATCCACCTGCATCTTAAACCCCTCCAGGGAAGGTGACTCAACCCCCTCCCTGTTCCAGTGCCCAATGACGTTTTGTGAAAATTTTTTTCCTAATGTCCAGCCTGACCCTTCCCTGGTGGAGCTTTAGGCCATTTCCTCTCGTCCTGTCCCTTGGGAGAAGAGCCCAGCTCCCTCCTCTCCACAACCTCCTCTCAGGGAGTTGCAGAGAGCAATGAGGTCTCCCCTCAGCCTCCTCTTCTCCAGGTTAAACACCCCCAGCTCTCTCAGCCACTCCTCTTCTCCAGCTGGTGGATGAATGAGTTCATCACTTCGCAAATCAATGTGATTCCAGTGAGCCAGTTTATTGAGTTCGTAACAGATTCTTATACCTTGCACAATTAATACAGGTTATTGTTCAGCAAGCTGATTCAACAATCCTCCTTTAGCAACAAGCAATCAATTTGTTACATGAATCTTATGCTTTCCCGTGAGAAACAGCTATGTGAGTGTTCTAGCTCACAGCTCGATAGACTGCAAAGTAACAACTCAAGGTCTACCAAAGAAAAGTTACCAGTGAGAAACAAGAGAAGCATTAAGGTTGGACTCGATGATCCGATGGGTCTCTTCCAACCTGGTTGTTCTGTGATTACAGCAGAACAATCACTTAATGTTGTAGGAGAAACTTTGAGCTTTTGTATTCGTGGTGAGTACCTGTGAAACTATATATAGAAAACTGCAAAGCTGTGTGTGCCAAGCTGAGAAAGTTTATGCTAAGATGCCTTCATTTCATATAGCATAACCTGTTCAGTGCTTGGAGATGCTCACTAAATGGCCTCTGGCCTGTAACCATCCATCATCCAGCCCCCTCACCAACTTCGTTGCTCTTCTCTGGACTCGCTCCAGAGCCTCAACATCCTTCTTGTGCTGAGGGGCCCACAACTGACCCCAGGATTTGAGGAGCAGCCTCCCCAGTGCTGAGTCCAGAGGGAGAAGAACCTCCCTGGCCCTGCTGGTCACACCGTTTCTGATCCAACCCAAGATGCCATTGGCCTTCTTGGCCACCTGGGCCACTGCTGCCTCATGTTCAGTCGCTGTCACCAACCCCCCCAGGTCCTTCTCCTCCAGGCACTTTCCAGCCAGACTTCTCCTAGTCTGTAGCTCTGCATAGGGTTGTTGTGCCCCAAGTGCAGGATCCGCCATTTGGCCTTGTTAACCCTCATCCCATTGTTCTCAGCCCATGGATCCAGCCTGTTCCGATCCCTTTGGAACCTCCCGACCCTATGGGCAACGCCCTTGCCCATGGGCAGTTGTGGACGGAGCAGCTGTTTCCAGCCTCTTGGAAGTGAGAAAACAGGGAGGAAATGAGTGTGAGAGTGACAGAAGAGTGAACCCCACCCCTGTCTCAGAGTCAAATGTAGCTTCACTAATATTCTAAAGGATAAATGGAAACTGCTGGGAGAAAACTAATATCATTGAAGCTTTCGAATGCTATTTTAAGATATGCTGGCAGAGAGAGACAGTTAACGTAAGATAAGATAAACTGTGCTTTAAATTGTTGATTATTTCAACCGTTTGGAATGTGAATTCTTTCTCTTAAAATATGCACAGGGTTTCAGCCTGGTCTCTTGTGGGTTGGATCGCAGTGCCTTTAGTGAACAGTTATTCTTCATTAAATTGCTGTGCTGCTCGATTTTTGAGCAGGAGAATTCTTTAAAAGCCGCTCCAGCAGAGTTCTAATCGGTGATTTTTCTTCTCCGCTTTCTTTTTTTTTTCTGCTGTTGTTTCTGGCTGATTGGTGAAGATAAGAGCTGGGATCTATAACAGTTTGGCCGAGAGGATTTCTTCGGAGCAACGTAGCCAAACCACTTGTATTTATTAACAGTTTCATGTTCATGCTCACTATTGCGCTTTGAATTAAGGGGAAGGGTTCAAAGCCAGGTTGGATTGGGCTTTGAGCAACTGGATCCAGTGGGAGGTGTCCCTGCTCTTTGCAGAGGATAGAACTGGATGAGCTTTAAGGTCCCTTCCAACCCAAACCATCCTACGAATTAGACACAAAATTATAAACTCCATGTTTTAAAATCACGATGAAAAGATTTACATTTAACATGAAGTTACGTCAGGTGATGCCATATGGATACAATTGCAATTAATGATGTAAAAGTGTTTCTGTTGAATCGTAGGTGAATCTGGATTGGGAAAATCTACGTTAATAAACAGCCTCTTCTTGACAGACCTCTACCCAGAAAGGATAATCCCAGGAGCTGCTGGTAAACACACCTTTGTTCTAGTTTCTGTTTTCTCGTGGATTTTTGGAGCTGAATGCTTTTCATAGAATCATAGAACAACCAGGTTGGAAGAGACCCATCGGATCATCGAGTCCAACCATTCCCATCAAACACTAACCCATGTCCCTCAGCACCTCATCCACCCGTCCCTTAAACCCCTCCAGGGAAGGTGACACAACCACCTCCCTGGGCAGCCTGTTCCAATGCCCAATGACCCTTTTTCCGTGAAAAACTTTCTCCTAATCTCTAACCTAAATCTCCCCTGGTGGAGCTTGAGGCCATTCCCTCTCGTCCTGTCCCCTGTCCCTTGGGAGAAGAGCCCAGCTCCCTCCTCTCCACAACCTCCTCTCAGGTAGTTCTAGAAAGTAATGAGGTCTCCTCTCAGCCTCCTCTTCTCATCGTGTCACAGTCAGATAAGCAATCGACTGAAAGAAGTGGAACTATCTTTAATTTTTAATCTGGAACTCTAAACATGCGCATTGTTTATTCCTGCTTAGGCTTGTGATTCCTTGTCCTTGGGCTGATATTTAGTGAACGTGAGCATCACCTCCTCCTCTTCTTCAGGCCTTTCTGTTAACCAGGGTGTACAGTAACTCAACAAAAAGGGAATATAATAGGAATATAATAGGAAAAGAGAGGAAGATGCTATTTCCCTCCCTCTTTACACCTTGTTGAATGCCTCATTTTAACCACCAGCTACCGGGATAAGTTGTCTCTTATTGCTTTCAACCTTTGGAACAAAGATGCACTGCGTATAATTCGATATTGTTCTCCAGTTTGCTGATGATAAACAGCTTGTTATGTTCCTTTTTCCCTTGGTTTCTGTGTTATATATAAGAACCACGTGAAATATGGTTAATAGGAACGGTTGGACTCGATGATCCAGTGGGTCTCTTCCAACTTGGTTGTTCTGTGATTCTATGAAATCTCAGATTCCGAAGAACTTAACTACACAGCAAGGCTCAGTACTTACCAGGCCTTGGGAGGGAATCTGTGCCGTGACACTAATTTGCTCACATCTACCGGTTAATCTTTTGCGCTTCTCTCAAAACAGTGCAGTCTTTTAACTTTTATTCTCATGTTTATTCTCTTTTAGAGAAGATCGAACGCACTGTGCAGATTGAAGCCTCGACGGTTGAAATTGAAGAGAGGGGCGTGAAGCTCCGGCTGACGGTTGTGGATACACCGGGGTACGGGGATGCCATCAACTGTCGAGACTGGTACGTGCACGGAGGACATGTGGAGACCAACATGCATTCTCTTTTTCTTCTCAGGGGCGAAATAATTGACTGTATTAACGAGAAGTTCTGGGGAGGGTGACCCAAGTGGCAGCTCCTGGAGGGTGAGCTTTGGGGCCCTCAGCACCGGACAGACTCCCTGTTGGAGTCATCCAAGGGCTGAACCGGCGGTGAAGAGAGGCTGAGAGAGTTGGGGTTGCTCAGTCTCACGAAGAGAAAGCTCCAGGGAGAGCTGGTTGAAACCTTTCAATATTTAAGAGCAGCCTGGTCCAGGGGGGAGACCTCCCTGAAGCGGGTTGGACCACATAGATTTTAAACTCTTTTCCAAATTATTCTATCTGTGATTTTAAATGTATCTAGAACGAGAAGCTCAGATTACGTT
Organism: Coccyzus lansbergi; assembly: GCA_033558105.1. NCBI lineage: Eukaryota > Metazoa > Chordata > Aves > Cuculiformes > Coccyzidae > Coccyzus > Coccyzus lansbergi. The sequence goes on along the minus strand of JAUMJK010000141.1, from coordinate 481,210 downwards.
GAATGTGTGTGTGATTAATGCCAGTCAAAGGATAAATGCTTTGAAAATAAATCTGCTGCTTTATCTTAATGTAAAGAACAGGCATATCATTTTTCTAGAATTCAATTAAAAATTAAGATCTGTGCTCTTCTTGCCGTCTTAAAACATCACCGTGTTAGTTTTTGCCCAGCAGCAGGCTGCTTCATCAGCAGAATGTCTTTGTGTTTGGAGATTTCTCAAATCCACGTTTGTTTTTGCAGCTTTAAGACCATCATCTCGTACATCGATGAGCAGTTTGAGAGGTACCTGCACGACGAGAGTGGTTTGAACAGAAGACACATCATAGACAACCGGGTTCATTGCTGCTTCTATTTCATTTCACCGTTTGGTCACGGGTGGGTGTTTCTCTGTCTGAATGATTTTATTTCAGGCGGTTGGTTTGTGCTTGCTGACCTAAATGTGCAGAATCAATTGCCTTTGCTTAAGGAAGTATTAAAATGAATGCTGAAATTAATCGTGTGTGTTCTTCCTGCCTCTACAAAGAGAGAGAGATCTGTCTCGGTGTGAAAATAAACTGCTAATTGAGATTAAATCAATTTATCCGTCTTTTAATTTTAGCCTGAAGCCTCTGGATGTTGAGTTTATGAAAGCCATTCACAACAAAGTCAATATCGTACCTGTGATCGCGAAAGCTGACACACTCTCTCTGAAAGAGCGAGAAAGACTGAAGAAAAGGGTAAGTGTTTCTTGTATCTTGGAGAACAACCTTGTGCTGTGGTAACAGCAGTGAAGTCGCTGCAGAGAGAGGTGTTCGTATCCAACCCTGCCCTGTCCTAGCCATGAAAAACATCTCATACGCAGTGTCACATCATTTAAGGTGTAGTTTGAGATCTTGTGGCTTCTTTCATTGCGGATTTCACCGAGAAATTGTCGTTAAAGTGTTGCCTGTGAAATTGCAGGTTGACTACGTTTAGAAGTAAATTTGCCTTAAAAGTACCGACTTTGCACATGTATTATTTCATCGTTAATCCTGGAGAAGAGGAGGCTGAGGGGAGACCTCATTGCTGACTCCACCTCCCTGAGAGGAGGTTGTGGAGAGGAGGGAGCTGGGCTCTTCTCCCAAGGGACAGGACGAGAGGGAATGGCCTCAGACTCCACCAGGGGAGGGTCAGGTTGGACATCAGGAAAAAAATTTTCAGGGAAAGGGTGATTGGGCAGTGGCAGAAGCTGCCCAGGGAGGTGGTTGAATCACCTTCCCTGGAGGTGTTTAAGGTGTGGGTGGACGAGGTGCTGAGGGACATGGGTTAGTGTTTGATGGGAATGGCTGGACTTGATGATCTGGTGGGTCTCTTCCAACCTGGAGATTCTATGTTTTTTTCGTATATTCTAACTCTCAGATTCTGGATGAAATAGAAGAGCACGGCATCAAGATTTATCACCTGCCAGATGCTGAGTCCGATGAGGATGAAGACTTTAAAGAGCAGACCAGGCTCCTGAAGGTAGGGCTGGCTTGGTGGGTTACGTTTATAGGTAACATGCTGGCTCTTCTCGGACTGCTCAGTGGGATTTAGAACAACGTGTGGCCTGTGGCGAGACCTTGAGAGAGTCACGGTGTCCCTGTGCTCAGTCTCTCCTCTCTGGAAGATGATGGTAACAGTGACTTTTCTTCCAAGAGCTTCAAATTAAAACTTATTCCCACACTAGGCAGTGCTGAGCAGGGCAGGAGTTGTTCTTGGAGTTGTCTGTTCTGGTAATTTTGGCATTTTTGGGCTTTCAGGCCAGCATCCCCTTTTGTGTAGTTGGATCCAACCAGCTCATTGAAGCCAAAGGTAAAAAAGTTAGAGGCCGACTCTACCCGTGGGGTGTGGTTGAAGTGGAGAATCCGGAACACAACGACTTCCTGAAGCTGAGGACCATGTTGATGTAAGTTAGAAAATTAATTGAAATGATAGTTTTTAAAGGAAAAAAAAAAAAAAAAAAAACTCATCAGGAAGACACTCGATCCACACTCGGGTGTTTGGATCAGCGATGGGATCCCTGTGAGCATCCCTGTCCTGGCTTAGGCCGAGGCACGCAGACTCCGTGGGTTCCTTCCAGTCTGAATTATTCAACCATTCTGTGAAAATAATCTCTTGTCCAACTCTTTGGTTAAACATGTGTCATGTTGCTGGTCAGATCCCGAGAGAATAAAGCAGGACGCTTCATATTTTGGGCTTGTTTACATCTATTTATTGTGCCTCAGCCAGGTGAACGGGGTGTATCAGGACTGCCCTAGGACCCGAGGGGGTCTCTGCGCAATTTTTATTGCATGAATTTAACTTAAATTAGCTTCTGAATCAGTTGTTCAATGGGTTTACATGCTGAACGCTTTGACCCAGTACATTTCCCTCGGCACAAAAAGGATGTTGAGGCTCTGGAGGGAGTGCAGAGAAGAGCAAGGAAGCTGGGGAAGGGGCTGGAGAAGAAGAGGAGCGGCTGAGAGAGCTGGGGGGGTTTATCCTGGAGAAGAGGAGGCTGAGGGGAGACCTCATTGCTCTCTGCAAGTCCCTGAGAGGAGGTTGTGGAGAGGAGGGAACTGGGCTCTTCTCCCAAGGGACAGGGGACAGGACAAGAGGGAATGGCCTCAAGCTCCACCAGGGGAGGGTCAGGCTGGACATCAGGAAAAAAATTTTCCCAGAAGGGGTGATTGGGCAGTGTCAGAGGCTGCCCAGGGAGGTGGTTGATTCACCTTTCCTGGAGGGGTTTAAGGGACGGGTGGACGAGGTGCTGAGGGACATGGGTTAGTGTTTGATAGGAGTGGTTGGACTCGATGATCCAGTGGGTCTCTTCCAACCTGGTGGTTCTACGTTTCTATGATTCTATGATTGCTGAGCATCTGAGTTGGTTGAACAAGCTGATGTGACACAAGAATCTTGTATATTTTTCCTCCAGCACCCACATGCAAGATCTTCAGGAGGTGACCCAGGACCTTCACTACGAGAACTTCCGCTCCGAGAGGCTCAAACGGGGCGGCAGGTTGGCATTTTATGCTTGTGTGTGGTTTCTTCCTCTTCTGAATTCACTGTTTGTGCTCTCTCTCACTCTCTCTCCTACCATTTCCTTCCTGGGGTTTGTGGGTAGCTCCGTAGCTTCAGTCAGAACCGAGTTCAGTGCTTACACTGAGCATAACAAAAAGCATTACCTGAAGCTCAAGAGGCAGTTGTTACTTTCAAAGGGTAGAGTTTGATCTCTGCTGTGTTCTAGGGGTTGAACATGGTTGAATTGAAGAGTTTGAGACCATTAAGCAAGCAGATGGCTGATAAATGTCTTAAGAAATCTGCCGATTAGGTCCGTGTTGTGTTACAAAAAGTTAATTTTTCAGATTTATCAACTGGAGCATTTGGACCGGGTCTCAAAAATGAGAAACTCGAGTCCTTCTGCAGCACTTTATGGTATAAATAAATAGTTTTTTGGCAAAGCAGTCAGAGGATAATGCCTTTGAACCCTGTTCGGAGCTGTGGTTGTTAGGGCCTGGCTTTCCTGGTAAGAGAGGCAGCAAACCACGTTTTTAACTGAAAGAGCAGGATTGGTATAAGGGAGTTTGTCAGTTGTTGGAACCTGAGGTTTCCCGGATTTAGATTTTTCAGTTGTTTCTCTTGCTTCAGCCACTAGAGGGTTTCCTCACTGCACTTTTCCGTGGAGTTGATTTCTTTTGCAAGGCTTTCTCCATCCCTTACCGCAGGTTTGTCACATGCCTGGTCACTTTTTAGGAGAAGGAGTTTGCCTCTGCCTGTGACGTCGGCCTGCAAGTCAGGTTTTGACTTCAGGAGAGACAATGTGTCTTTCTCTCTGACTTTTTAAATCCTCTTTTTTGAAGGTCAAGCTGAAAATCAAACGGTTTTGCTGAGTTCTGGTGCCCGGTCTCCAACAGGCGTGTAAAGAGGGCTTGGCAGGAGGGAGATCACATGGAGTTAAAACGTTATTTAGCCATTTATAGAGGATTTAAGGTTGCTCTGCAAGGACCTGTGACGGTTGCTGTAAAATTGGGGTATCTGGGAAACGGAAAAGGTCACTGGACACTGGCAGAGGCTGCCCAGGGAGGGGATTGAGTCACCTTCCCTGGAGGGGTTTAAGGGACGAGTGGACGAGGTGCTGAGGGACACGGGTTAGTGTTTGATAGGAACGGTGCTGATGTGTGGAGAATGTGTTTCAGTGACATTTGTGCTCCGAGAGCCTTGATTTTTATCTATAAAGCATTCTCTGGAAGCTCAAAATCTGGAATATATGCACATGATTAAACGATGTTCATCTTATTTTAGGAAAATAGAAGACGAAGAAGTAAACAAAGACCAGATTCTGCTTGAGAAAGAAGCTGAAGTAAGATGACAGAACTTTATATTCTTGCGATGGGGGGAATTTTTATTTTTGTATCACTACTTCAGATGAAATAATTTCTGTGATCTTGATAATTTGTAAAGGAAAAGGCAGAGTTTGTTAATATGAAGTTAGTCAACGTGTAGTAACAAAGAGGAGAGCAAAGAGGTGTCGAGGAGGATATGGATTTATCGGAAGAAGTGGATCCAACTCCATTGTGTTACTGGGAGATGGGTTTAATGCCCCTTTGTGTGGGAGGGAGAACATCCTCACGCGAGTGCAGGTTCTAGAGTTCTGATTCAGTCAGTAAATTCCCAACCTCCTGACGAAGAAGAAGAGCAGTAGAGGATGATGCTGTCACCTGAGATGATTACCCAGCAGGTAACGCAGATGGGGATTCCTTCTCGAATCCGAATAGTGAATAGCGCAGTGGCAGCAGGGACTCGTCCTCTGAGGGGAAATCAGGCTGAAGGATTCTTCTGTGCTACTTTTGCAGCTTCGGCGCATGCAGGAGATGATTGCGAGGATGCAGGCGCAGATGCAGATGCAGATGCAAAGCGGGGAAGGAGACGGCACCGCGGTTCCTGCACACCACGTGTAAAGTGTTAGGTAAGACGTGCAAACAACCCCTGGAAGGAATTATTTTTCTGCTTTTCAACTCGCTGTGGGGCTTGGTACTGAGAAATTTGGGAAAAGTGTTTACGAGACGGGTCTGCCTGGGTTTTGGTGTTATTGATTTTAAAGGTTTAACTCCTGTATGGGATGAAAAAAGGCTCAGAGCTGCAGTAAACATCAGTGTGGTTCTGTGTGGATAGATGTGTGTACGTGCTGGAGGCCAGTGACAAGTGGTGTCCCCAGGGCTCAGCGCTGGGTCCAGCCCTGGTCAGTGTCTTCATCAATGACCTGGATGAAGGCATCGAGTGCTCCCTCAGCAAGTTTGCAGATGACACTAAGCTGGGTGGAAGTGTGGATCTGCTGGAGGGTCAGGAGGCTCCAAAGGGATCGGAACAGGCTGGATCCATGGGCTGAGACCAAAGGGGCGAGGTTTAACACGGCCAAATGGTGGATCCTGCACTTGGAGCACAACAACCCTGAGCAGCTCCAGACTAGGAGAAGTCTAGATGGAAACTGCCTGGAGGAGAAGGACCTGGGGGTGTTGGTGACAGCGACTGAACATGAGGCAGCAGTGTGCCCAGGCGGCCGAGAAGGCCAATGGCATCTTGGCTTGAATCAGAAACGGTGTGACCAGCAGGGCCAGGGAGGTTCTTCTCCCTCTGGACTCAGCACTGGTGAGGCCGCTCCTCGAATCCTGGGGTTAGTTGTGGGCCCCTCGGCACAAGAAGGATGTTGAGAGACTCTGGAGTGAGTCCAGAGAAGAGCAAGGAAGCTGGGGAAGGGGCTGGAGAAGAAGAGGAGCGTCTGAGAGAGCTGGGGGGGTTTATCTTGGAGAAGAGGAGGCTGAGGGGAGACTTCATTGCTCTCTCCAGCTCCCTGAAAGGAAGTTGTGGAGAAGAGGGAGCTGGGCCCTTCTCCCAAGGGACAGGGGACAGGACGAGAGGGAATGGCCTCAAACTCCACCAGGGGAGGGTCAGGCTGGACATTAGGAAAAAATTTTTCAGGGAAAGGGTGATTGGTCGGTGCCAGAGGCTGCCCAGGGAGGGGGTTGAGTCACCTTCCCTGGAGGTGTTTAAGGGACGGGTGGACGAGGTGCTGAGGGACATGGGTTAGTGATTGATGGGAATGGTTGGACTCGATGATCCAGTGGGTCTCTTCCAACCTGGTTGTTCTATGACTCTATGTTTCTATGTTCAGATTTTCCAGAAAGCAAATACAATACATGGTGGCAGGTATCACAGAAGGAGTCTTTGTCTTTGTGAAAACAGCACATTCTCGAGCTCAGGATGAAGACGTTGTTTCCTCGTGGCTTCTAAAACCTCTGCAGTTCTTTCAGGGTTCTCAAATCCTGTTTTTCTGTCTTATTTTCAGATGGCTTCACCCCCTGACGTTCTGGAGCTGCGTAACGGTGCTCTTACACCAGAGAGGAGGCCTTTTCCTCAATGTGTGACTTGGAGTTTGGTTTAGGATTTCATGTGGAAATGCAGTGTGGTAACTCTCGTGATTTCTATTTCGTAACACGTAACCAGTCAGTATTTTATATATTCTAGACGTTTGACTTCGGTTTAGTTTAGTTATTCTTATATTTAGCCTATTTTCAATTTCCCGCTGTATGAGGGACACGGAATAGACACTGAAACTTTTCTAGTTTGATATGACAATATATAATATTCTTTGGTTTAATGTGGCTTATTAGCTCTCTGTTTTCACCTTACGTGTAGAAAATGAGGCTGTGAGCGATGCCTTGATCAGCAACAGGTAGCAGTCGCCTCTCCAAAGATCCCCGTGAGGTTCCTGCCGTGTTTTCAGGGTTGTCTGTGAGCCCATCAGCCCTTTTTCTGCCTCAGCTTGGAGCTGGGGACTTCTTTCTCCTCTCCAAGCCCTGAATTCAGAGTCAAACACGCCTTATGTCTTAGAAAAGAAGGGGAAATGCCTCTCGAAGAGGCACACTCTATTTTATACGCCAGGCATTATTTCCTTCGGATTATATTCTTTATTTTTTTGCCTAAAATCTCTTACTCTATTGCCGGTAATTTTTAAGACTTTCTCATAGGTCAGCACATATCAGCCCTGCTCTTTTCTGACACTCTCGTAGCCGAATAAACTCGACTAACGCTAATATTGTTAAATAAGACCCCAAAGCACAGTTTTCTATGCATAGATTCTCCCTCGAGCCAAATGTATAAGCAATTCTATAATTCCATGTATTTTTATACTGTTTTTAGGGCATTGCGAGCTGTTCATTGTAGCATAAAAATATATAGGAGGCACTTCTCTGAAGTGCCCTGTGCCTGATGGTATCATAGAATCATAGAACAACCAGGTTGGAAGAGACCCACCGGATCATCGAGTCCAACCGCTCCCATCAAACGCCAAACCATGTCCCTCAGTACCTTGTCCACCTGTCCCTTTAAACACCTCCAGGGAAGATGACTCAACCCCCTCCCTGGGTAGCCTCTGCCAGTGACCGATGACCCTTTCTGTGAAAAACTTTTTCCTAATGTCCAGTCTAAATCTTCCCTGGTGGAGCTTGAGGCCATTCCCTCTCACCCTGTCCCCTGTCGCTTGGGAGAAGAGGACACTGCCCTCCTCTCTATAACCTCCTTTCAGGTAGTTATAGTTACAGTCAGGTTTCTTTAGCTCCAATAACCTCAGAGGCAAGCCCTGATACCAGAAGGTAACCAAGCCCCCAGGACACGTGTGAATTCTGCTTTAACCTGAGAGCAAGCCCAGAAGCATGTGTGAACACAACAAGCAGGGCTCAGCAGAGCACAGGAAGGTTTTAGGTACGTGTGTGTCCATGTTAGGCTTCTAACTCTGTCAGGATACCCCGAAAAAGGAGCTGGCACCTCCACTGGAATGCAGAGGTGGGAGCCAGTTCCTCACAGTAACAGCAGGGCAGAGCCTTCCTTGTCTACCTACTCATTTCTTCAGCAAGGACTAAGAGCATCCTGCTCTCCATAAGCATCCTTCCTGCTCCTAGCACCTTCGCCCCTTGCACCCACCCCTGCCCCACAGGACTGAGCTCCAGGATAGCTCTCCAGCTAAAATTCATGGAGTCATAGAATAGTTTGGGTTGGAAGGGACCTTAAGGATCAGCCAGTTCCAACCCTCTGCCATGGGCAGGGATACCTCCCACTGGATCAGGGGCTCCAAACCCCATCCAACCTGGCTTTGAACCCCTCCATGGACAGGGCAGCAAACTGCATCGAAGGTCACACTCCAAGGCTGAGCAGGAGTTTTGAAGGGACTTTAGGAAATCAAGTGAGTGTTTTTACGTTGATTTTAGTGTGGCTGGACTTGTACTGCTCCCTGTTCCCAGCCCTGCGTGCGCGACACCAGCCGACTGCCCACATCAGACAGATAGGAACATGGATCAAACCAGCAATCCAATTTCCCCATCTGATCCATTAAAAATGGCAGCTAAGAAATAGATAGAAGCGCAACTTTCTTCTCTTCTCAGAGCTCAGGTGCAGCTAGAAAAAAAAAAATTTAATGTTTCTTTGAAAAAAAAAAAAACAGGATTTATACAGCAAATATCTAATTCCAGTGGTTCTTAAGTGGTTACAGGAAGTATAAACCTGCTAAGCAACTGACATTTTCACCTGCCTGCAGCTCCTTTATATAAATTGTTTCCTTTTTGAATCTTTTTAAAAATGTGAAGCCAAATCCTGCCTTGCAGCCTTTACCACGGAGCTCTGGTTGGCTTCTGGGTAGTGACTAATGTTAAAAAATTCATGTTAAAATCTCGTTTGAGCTTCCCTAACGTCGACGACATTGCAGACGGGAACCTCGCTGGGTGACGAGACGCAGCGCCAAGTCCCCCGTCACCACCTATTTACGTCTAAAATGTAGATGGACACACACACACACCTCGAAGTGCTTGTCTTGCTTTTCTGAAAAAGCTTCTAAAAACACGGTCGTGTTGTGAGATTGTCGGAAAACACCTCCCGACACCCATTTCTTTCTAAACGGTTTGATATATTTTTGTGAATCGTAAATTTACTAAAAGAACTTACTATAAACTGCAGCCATTAAACACTTTTTAAGGTCTCGTGCTGTCCTTCGGTTGCTCAAAATCTGGGGTTTTTTTTTTCTGATAACGCAGCTGGCAAGCTCTTTGACACCTCGGTGTGAAGCGCTTTGAGCAGCTGCTGTGGCTTTGCCGAGCTTCTTGGCTCTGGTTTGTGATTTCTGGGAGGGTTTCAGCGGCTGTAGTGGTGCTGTGTGAGCCTGACGTGAGGAACCACTGTGAAATCTCACAGGTACCCAGAAGGGCTGGGGGCACAGTGTGTGCTGCTTTGATGTATTTCCCAGTATTTTCTGACATGGGAACAAAAGCAGGTTGTGCCCAGGTGGCTGAGCAGGCCAATGGCATCTTGGCTTGGATTCGAAACGGTGTGACCAGCAGGGCCAGGGAGGTTCTTCTCCCTCTGGACTCGGCACTGGTGAGGCCGCTCCTCGAATCCGGTGTTCAGTTGTGGGCCTCTCAGCACAAGAAGGATGTTGAGGCTCTGGAGCGAGTCCAGAGAAGAGCAACGAAGCTGGTGAAGGGGCTGGAGAACAGGCCCTATGAGGAGCGGCTGAGAGAGCTGGGGGTGTTTATCCTGGAGAAGAGGAGGCTGAGAGGAGACCTCATTACTCTTTCCAACTCCCTGAAAGGAGGTTGTGGAGAGGAGGGAGCTGGGCTCTTCTCCCAAGGGACAGTACGAGAGGGAATGGCCTCAAGCTCCACCAAGGGAGGGTCAGGATGGACATTAGGAAAAAATTTTTCAGGGAAAGGGTGATTGGTCGGTGCCAGAGGCTGCCCAGGGAGGTGGTTGATTCCCCTTCCCTGGAGGTGTTTAAGGGACAGGTGGATGAGGTGCTGAGGGACATGGGTTAGTGTTTGATAGGAATGGTTGGACTCAATGACCTGGTGGTTCTCTTCCAACCTGGTGATTCTATGATTCTCTGTGTTTAGTGCTACTTACTCACTGCCTGTGGTAGCCTGTTAGGCAATGTGTTCTTTGAAATATCATATCTTCTGAAATATTTGTTCAGGATGAAGCATTCTGTTTCATTCGTAGGCAAGTAATTTTTGATAGACTAATTCTAACAGGAGAAATATGTTTGTAGGTTTGGTTTGGTTTGATTTCAACAGGAAAAGGTGAATTTACAGCACTTGCCATGTTAACTGCAATCCTTACGGCAGCTCTTTCCTCTCATCTTGTGATGCTCTCGTGATTAATGGTTTCATGGGAAGCCATAAAAAACTGCCTTTCTCGGATTCCAGGGAGGGGGTTGATTTCCCCTTCCCTGGAGGGGTTTAAGGGATGAGTGGACAAGGTGCTGAGGGACATGGGTTAGTGATTGATGGGAATGGTTGGACTCGATGATCCGGTGGGTCTCTTCCAACCTGGTTGTTCTATGATTCTATGATTTCCTACGAACTCTGCTTCTGGTAGAAGGAAGACTCAGAGCCAAAAGCTCGATGTCATTTGGTGGCTTTGCTGAACTGACCCCCATTCTTTTTCTGTTTTACCATAGTTACAGTTTCTATTTTAGGTGTCGTGGTTTAGTGTTTGATAGGAATGGTTGGACTCGATGATCCGATGGGTCTCTTCCAGCCTGGTTGTTCTATGATTCTAAATACTTCAGAATTTGCAGAGCTTTCTAGCTGATAGCTAAAGGTACCTTTCTGTTGTTACAAAAATTCCTGGAACTGTCATTAAAATCACGACAAACAGAACCACCCCTGCTGGAAATGTTCTTTTCACGTTGCTTTGCAGCAGTGCTGGAAGGAATGTTACACTCAGGCATTCTTCAAGCAGCACGTTGACTTCTGTGCTCACATGCTGGAACAAGTTCTATTTGATTTCAACTCTGTTTAATTAACCCGAGCTCTCACATCGGTTTGGAGTCGCAGGGCCCTGTTCGCATATGGCTGTGCAGATAAACTCCTGTTTTTTTTATCACTGAATCATAGAATCACCAGGTTGGAAGAGACCCACTGGATCATCGAGTCCAACCATTCCTATCAAACACTAACCCATGTCCCTCAGCACCTCGTCCACCCACACTTTAAGCAGAACCGGGTGTGTTTGGCTGCGGATTTTCTTTATAAAACTTCTTAAACTGTTTTCTCTGAATTCGTTTCCAATACAATTCATGCCTGCGCATCCATGGTATTTCCCTTCCAATCCTTTTTGCCCACTTGTGCCTGTTCTTCAGCATAATTATGGTTGGAGTCGATGATCCGGTGGGTGTCTTTCAACCTGGTGATTCTATGATTCTATAATTACTAGGATTTATTCGGTACTGGAAGCTGCTCAAAGGTCTCTCCGGAGATTTCTCTTCTCCAGGCTGAACTGGAGCTCCTCTGCTGTTGAGGACAGGAGGAAAGAGCTGGGGTTGTTCAGCCTGGAGAAGAGAAGCCTCAAGGGAGACCTTAGAGCAGCTTCCAGGGCTGAAAGGGGCTCCAGGAAACAGGGATAGGATGAGTGGGAATGGTTTTCAGCTGAAAGAGGGAACATTACAAGCTGGACTCCTGCTGGCAGAGAGGGAGAAAGCTGGAAAGGAACCCTTAATGGATTCCTGCATCAGGGAGAACAGTTTCATTTGGGTGATTGAAACACTTTAAAGTTGATTTCGTGCTAGAGCCTTTCCCACAACCGATTCCAGAGCGTGTTTCTCAGGAGAGTCAGGGTAAGGCTAACAGCTCATCCTGTGCCCACTGTACCTGTCCCCTCTTTCTGGAGCTGCTGGCTCTGGGCTGCGGAGCATCCTACTCGGTGGGACAGCTCAGAAGGAACAGGCTGGGGGTGTGGGCTGGTTTTCTAGGTGTAGCTGTGTCCCACCAGACCAGCTGGAGCACACAGAGAGGCTGTTGTGGAGCACAAGACTCCAAAAACCAGGAGACGCTGCTGCCTGCTTGCCTGTCCTTTCACATGGAGATGGGAATGATGCTGGAATCATAGAATCATAGAACAACCAGGTTGGAAGAGACCCATCGGATCATCGAGTCCAACCATTCCTATCAAACACTAAACCATGTCCCTCAGCACCTCATCCACCCGTCCCTTAAACACCTCCAGGGAAGGTGACTCAACCACCTCCCTGGGCAGCCTGTTCCAATGCCCAATGACCCTTTCTGTGAAAAACTTCCTCCTAATGTCCAGCCTAAATCTCCCCTGGGGGAGCTTGAGGCCATTCCCTCTCGTCCTGTCCCCTGTCCCTTGGGAGAAGAGCCCAGCTCCCTCCTCTCTACAACCTCCCTTTAGGTAGTTGTAGAGAGTAATGAGGTCTCCTCTCAGCCTCCTCTTCTCCATCTGGTGTTCCCTGAACAGGATGAGAGCATGTGCAGCGAAGTAATTCTGAGAAACTGGGAATGGAGGGAGTGCGAGGAGGAAGAAAAAGTTTGTCTAAGGAGTGGTTTGGTGGCTGTTGTCGGCCCAGACACGATAGGATTGCCTGGCTCTGGCTCTCGGCCAGGGAAAGGTGTGTCGGAGTTTCAGGTGCGTTGGGGAGGTTCTCCCCTCTTTAGCAATGCAAGATCTTAGGGAGCTGCGTGCCTACAAGTTCAGTTTCGGTGCTTGAAATGCAGGGAGACAAATGAAGCTCACTTCCACCCCCAGGAATGAGAAGCCTGTAAATCCAGCAAGGCAGAAGGAGGTGTCTGGCCGTCCCAGACGGAACGACACGCTGCTTGGAAAACCACCTCTGGCTAGAGCGGGGGCGGCCTGCAGCCAGCCTGCTCGCTTGGAAGGTGGATCCCACAAAGCAAGAAGTGTCACGCTTTGATTGCTGTGGGAACGCCGGGGCTCCTGGGTGGAATGAGGAGAGCTGTGAACTCCGCTGAGCCTGGGGCTGACTCCTCCTCGCAGTCAGAATGGCTTTGTGGGCATCACAGAATCACTTGGTTGGAAAAGAGCTTTGGGATCGTTGAGTCCAACCGTCCCTGTCCACTTCTAAACCAGATCCCTGAGCACCTCACCTCCCCATTCTTCCAAATTCCCCCAGGGAGGGGGGCTCCACCACCCGTGTGACCAGGGATGCTGCAATGAGCTCTTGTCTCAGTTCTCCTTGGATCCTCAGCTCTGCATGTGTCTCACGTGGGTTTGTAACTGGTGTTTGACACATCCAGGTTTACAGTCTGGCCTTCCAAGAGCAGTCCCAGTTGCCAGATAACAAATTTCTGCTCACCCACATAGAATCATAGAATAACCAGGTTGGGAGAGACCCACTGGATCATGGAATCCAACCATTCCCATCAGTCACTAACCCATGTCCCTCAGCACCTCGTCCACCCACCCCTTAAACCCCTCCAGGGAAGGTGACTCAGTCCCCTCCCTGGGCAGCCTCTGCCACTGCCCAATGACTTTTTCTGTGAAAAATTTTTTCCTAATGTTTGGCCTGACCCTCCCCTGGTGGAGCTTGAGGCCATTCCCTCTCGTCCTGTCCCTTGGGAGAAGAGCCCAGCTCCCTCCTCTCCACAACCTCCTCTCAGGGACTTGCAGAGAGCAATGAGGTCTCCCCTCAGCCTCCTCTTCTCCAGGCTAAACCCCCCCAGCTCTCTCAGCTGCTCCTCTTCTTCTCCAGCCCCTTCCCCTGCTTCGTTGCTCGGCATGAAGGAAGGAATGGCAAAAGGTCAGAGATATTAAAGTTATAAGCTGTGCCAGCCCTCAGCAGCTTTGCTGTGCTGAGGGATCCTGCTTGAAGTGCCTCGAGCCGCTCTCCTGGTTTTTATTGAGAAACAAATTGGAACACGGGGCAAAGAGAAAGAATTGCCTCTTTTTTTCAGGCAGAAGCCAAAAAAATCATGGGAAAGTCCTGCAGGAAACAGAGGAGCTCCCAAGTTCCGTGAGGAGAACTCGCTGTGTTCCCTGAGATGAGTAAATAAACACACCCTGAGAGCCAACGCGAAACACTCATTAACAGCCCCTGTGCCGCTTCAACAGCAGCTTTATTAAAAATGGGGAAAGGCACTGTTAGTAAAACACTTTCCTCAGAGCATTCCTGTGCCTCATGATTTGCAATTTTCCCTTGTTTAAATGGGTTTGATCCATTTGGACTTTTGAGAAGCTTTTGCGTAAGGGAGAGCCTAAACCCTAGGCCAAGCTCTTCTGTAGTGCTGCTCGCTCCAGGTTCTGAGAAACGTGGAGCTTAAAATCTTCCTTTCAGGCCTAGCGAAGAGTCTCAGCTGCTGGCTTCTCCCCTTGGAGCTGCAGCAGCTTGCAGGGCAGTCCGTGTGTCCATCCGAGTCCAGAGAAGAGCAACGAGGCTGGTGAGGGGTCTGGAGAACAGGCCTTATGAGGAACGGCTGAGAGAGCTGGGGGGGGTTTAGCCTAGAGAAGAGGAGGCTGAAGGGAGACCTCATTGCTCTCTGCAACTCCCTGAGAGGAGGTTGTAGAGAGGAGGGAGCTGGGCTCTTCTCCCAAGGGACAGGGGACAGGACGAGAGGGAATGACCTCAAGCTCCGCCAGGGGAGATTTAGGCTGGAGATTAGGAGGAAGTTTCTCACGGAAAGGGTCATTGGGCATTGGAATAGGCTGCCCAGGGAAGTGGTTGATTCACCTTCCCTGGAGGAGTTTAAAGCACAGGTAGATGAGGTGCTGAGGGACGTGGGTTAGTGTTTGATGGGAATGGTTGGACTCGATGATCCGGTGGGTCTCTTCCAACCTGGTGGTTCTATGATTCTATGGGCCCATCCCAGGGAGCAGTTCCCTACGCTGTCTCCAGGCCCAAGCGGTTTGGTTTGGGCAAGGAGGAGGAATCCAGCCATAGGATCACAGAGTGGTTTGGGTTGGAAGGGACCTCCAAGCCCATCCAGTGCCTCCCCTACCATGGGCAGGGACACCTCCCACTGGATCAGGAGCTCCAAACCCCATCCAACCTGCCCTTGAACCCCTCCAGGGATGGGACAGCCAGGACTTCTCTGTTCTGGAGTCACTGAGGAGGACGAGGCCTTTTGCTCCTTTACTTCTAGGTGTTTTGTTTTGAACCACACATCCTACTCATTGGGCTTGTGTGTCACCGTGTCAACTAGAAGGTTTTGGGTGGGGGGGATCTTTTTCCTATTAGAATTTCAGATTTCGAGGGAGTAGCGGCTTCCGGGTCTTGTTTTGTTTTTTTTTTTTCCCACCCAACTGCTTCCAGCAATTTTTGATGTGGATCTTTGAAGCGCTTGGACAAGCTGGGGCTGGATGAAACCATCGTGCGGCTCATCTGAGGTAACAAATACCGGCCTGGTTTGATGGAGAGGAAAACGAGATGAATCTCAATGAGATTTAAAGTAAAAAAAAAAATTGCATGTTTACTTTTATTCCTGTGCAGGTGAGGAGGCCCTGGCCCGGGTTGCCCAGAGCAGGGGTGGCTGCCCCATCCCTGGAGGGGTTCAAGGGCAGCTTGGATGGGGCTTGGAGCCCCAGAACCAGCGGGAGGTGTCCCTGCTCATGGCAGGAGTGGGACTGGATGGGTTTAAAGAACCAAGCGCAGCCGTCGGGGCAGGGAGAGCCTGTTCAGACAAGTGCGTCCATCGGACTGAAAAAGCTGCCGAGCGGGTGCAGAGTGGGATTCCTTGGGTGTAGTTGCTTCTTCCACCAGGAGAGACGACTTAAGATACAGATTATGAAAGTCAGGGTGTGAGGGGGAGAACTTTGCCCTTCGGAAAGGCTCTGGCCGACCCGTCCTGCACAGCAGCTGTTCTGTCCTGGGATCTGGGATTGAGCTGCCCACAGGGCTGGGGTCTCGTGTACCTTTGGGGCTGGGGCTCGGGGCTGGGGTCTGGGTCTCTTTGTGGCTCTGGGGTCCGGAGTCTGGGAGCTGGAGCTGCCCCCAGGGCTGGGTCCCAGGGGCTGGGGTCCCAGGCTATGAAGTCCAAGGGTTGGGGCCAGGTAACGAGGGGCTGGAGTGAGTGGTGGGTCTGGGGTCCGGGGCTGCCTGCGGGGCTGGGGTTTGGGATCCAAAGCAGCCCCTTGCAGGTCCTGGGGCTGGGGGCCGGGATCTGGGGTCTGAATCCACTCACAGGGTTGGTGTCTGGGGTCCAGGATCTGGCTTCTAAATCTACCCATAGGGTTGGGTCTGGGGTCCAGGGTCTGGGGTCTAAATCTACCCATAGGGTTGGGTCTGGGGTCCAGGATCTGGGGTCTAAATCTACCCATAGGGTTGGGTCTGGGGTCCAGGATCTGGGCTCTGAATCTACTCATAGGGTTGGGGTCTGGGGTCCAGGATCTGGGGTCTGAATCTACTCATAGGGTTGGGTTCTGGGGTCCAGGATCTGGGTTCTAAATCTACCCATAGGGTTGAGTCTGGGGTCCAGGGTCTGGGGTCTAAATCTACCCATAGGGTTGGGTCTGGGGTCCAGGATCTGGGTTCTAAATCTACCCATAGGGTTGGGTCTGGGGTCCAGGATCTGGGCTCTGAATCTACCCATAGGGTTGGGGTCTGGGGTCCAGGATCTGGGTTCTGAATCTACCCATAGGGTTGGGGTCTGGGGTCCAGGTTCTGGGGTCAGAATCTACCCATAGGGTTGGGGTCTAGGTCTAGGGTCTGGGGTCTCAATCTACCCATAGGGTCGGGGTCTGGAGTCTGAATCTACCCATAGGGTTGGGGTCTGGGGTCTAGGATCTGGGGTCGGAAGCCACCCCCCAGGGCTGGGAGCCTGAGTCACAGGTGCGTCTGAGGTCCCAGGTCAGGGGCTGCTCGCGGGGCTTGGCTGAGGTCCTGGGCTGGGGTCCCACCGTGGGGCTGGGGTCCTGGGATGCCCTTGGTCGCGCCCCCCTCCGCCGAGGCCACGCCCCCTCCGCCGAGGCCACGCCCACTCACTGTCTCTGCTCCCAAGCCCCGCCCCTGCAGCCAAGTCCCCACCCATCGCAAAGCCCCGCCGCTCGTGCTGAGGCCACGCCCCATAGCTTAAAGCCACGCCCCGTATCTTGAAGCCACGCCCCTTCGCTTAAGCCACGCCCGCACTGTTCCCAAACAGCTGCGCTTTATACTAAACATCCGCCCCTGCCTCAAAGCCACGCCCCCTCCTCAAAAGCCCCGCCCACCACGGCAACAAAGCCCAATATCGTTACGGTACAGCCCAGACCCCACTCAAGTCCCGCCCCTTCCCGAGAAGCCACGCCCCCCGTCGCGGCGGCCCAATGGCGTCGCGGGGCGGGGCTTGGCGCGGGGCGGTCGTGTCGCGCCGGCGCGCGGCGGGAGCGGCCGGAGCGGCCCTCGGGGCCGCGGGTGGAGGTGAGAGCGGGGCCGGGGTCGGGGCCGCCTTCCCCTCGTCCCGGGGATGCTGCACGTCGGGGCCTCCGCGGGGCCGGGGTCGGTTCGTTCCTCTCGGCTCCGCCGGGGACGCCGGGGCGGGTGGGGCCGCGCGGGGGGCACGGGAGGAAAATTCCTGGGGGCTTTGGGCAGGGGAACCGGCAAGGGGAAGAGGGGGATGGGACCGACCCGGGGGTCCAATGTATAACGGACACACGGAGCTGTTGGAGCGAGCGCAGAGCAGGGCACGGAGATGATCCAAGAAGCTCTGCTGTGGGGAGACTTGGGGTTGGAGAGGAGAAAGCTGTGGGGAGACCTTAGAGCAGCTTCCAGCGCTGAAAGGGGCTCCAGGAAAGCTGGGGAGGGGCTCTGGGTGAAGGGGAGTAGGGATGGGATGAGGGGGAAGGGGTTTGAGCAGAAAGAGGGGAGATGGAGATGAGATCTTGGGAAGGAAGGTTTTGCTGGGAGTGTGGGGAGGCCCTGGCCCAGGTTGCCCAGAGCAGGGGTGGCTGCCCCATCCCTGGAGGGGTTCAAGGGCAGGTTGGATGGGGCTTGGAGCCCCTGAGCCAGTGGGAGGTGTCCCTGCCCATGGCAGGGGTGGCACTGGATGGGCTTGGAGGTCCCTTCCATGCCAAACCATTCCCTGATTCTGTGATTGAAGGGACCTGAGCTGAGAGCTCCTGCTCCAAGCACTTCCTCACTGCCCAGAGCAGCTCCTCTGAAACCCTTAGAATCATAGAACAACCAGGTTGGAAGAGACCCATCAGATCATTGAGTCCAACCATTCCTATCAAACACTAACCCTCAGGACCTCATCCACCCGTCCCTTAAACACCTCCAGGGAAGGGGAATCAACCCCCTCCCTGGGCAGCCTATTCCAATGTCCAATGACCCTTTCTGCAAAAAACTTCCTCCTAATCTCTAGCCTTGGGGTCCTGCGTGGGTGTATCCTCCACCTAAGCTTCGGTTCTAGCTGAAAACTGCTGTCTTGCTTCTGGAAAATAAGTTTATTCCGTCTAAGTAGAAGCGGAAATTCATTGTCGCTTTGAAGCTATTTAAGAAGGTGACCAAAAGTGCATGACGACCTAAATTTTCATAGAATTATGGAGTGGTTTGCCCTGGAAAGGACCTCAAAACCCATCCAGTTCCAACGCTGCACTGGGCAGGGACACCTCCCGCTGGCTCAGGGGCTCCAAGCCCCATCCAACCTGGCCCTGAACCCTTCCAGGGATGGGGCAGCCACCCCTGCTCTGGGCAACCTGGACCAGGGCCGCCTCATTGTGAAGAATTTCTTCCTAACGTCTAATTTAAATCTTCCCCTTCCAATTTAAAGCCATTCCCCCTCACCCTTATTCAGCTTTTATTCCCATCTGCTCCTTCAGACTCACTTGAGGCCGAGCACAAGAGTTGTCCTGTCCCTGCGCTTCAGGGAGGTGATGGGGCTGTGACGCTTCTCTGTGTTTATAGGGAATTATCAGGATAAATAGCGCAAAGAAGTTCAGGGTGGGTGAATGCAAGGAACGTGTACTTTCCTTAGAAAGGCTTCTATTGCATTTTAGGTTTGAATTGCTGTGAATGTAGATGGAGCCTGGCTCTGGCTGTACTGGAGCAGGGGCTCTCGGTGCTGTTGGATGAGGAACAGGCCTTATGAGGAGCGGCTGAGAGAGCTGGGGGTGTTTCTCCTGGAGAAGGGGAGGCTGAAGGGAGACCTCGTTGCTCTCTGGGACTCCCTGAGAGGAGGTTGTGGAGAGGAGGGAGCTGGGCTCTTCCTCCAAGTGACAGGGGACAGGACAAGAGGGAATGGCCTCAAGCTCCACCAGGGGAGGGTCAAGGTGGACATTAGGAAAAAATTTTTCATGGAAGAAGTCATTGGGCATTGGAATAGGCTGCCCAGGGAGGTGGTTGAGTCACCTTCCCTGGAGGGGTTTAAGGGACAGGTGGACAAGGTGCTGAGGGACATGGGTTAGTGTTTGATGGGAATGGTTGGACTCGATGATCCAATGGGTCTCTTCCAACCTGATTATTCTATGTTTCTATGAATCTATGATTTCTCTGCTCCACACCCAAGCTGCTCTTTCTTCCCGGTGCTCCCAGCTTGTCTCAATGTCACGGTTCAGCCCCAGCCCAGACGGTTTCGTCAGCTAAAACCAAGCAGTTGGGCTCCCGATCGCCTTCTCACCCCTAGGGAAATGAGAGGAAAATACTTGTGGCTTGGAAACTAAAACAGCTTTAATGAAAGAATAATGATGATGAAAATAATGGATGTGCAAATCTATGGAATCGCGTTCCCACCCCTCCCCTCGGTGACTCCGTCCCTGCTGGTGCTGCAGAGCAGACGGGAGGGGAAGGGTCGGAGGTGAGGAGGGAGCTGAGCTCAGGATCTGGATTCAGGGACGCACAGATCCGGGATCAGGGCAGACAGACAGACAGATCCTCAGTGAACATCCGAGAAGAGAGCGAGATCCCTGTAGTCCCTGAGTTTTAGCCCAGTTTGGGGGCCCCTCTCCTGCCTGCCCCTTCCTGCAGGTGCCACCCTTTCTCCCCTCAACTTTGCGGCTCCTCCAGCTCCAGGATGTTCTGGGTTTCTGTAGAAATAAGTCCAAGTAGAGGCCTTTCTGCATCCCCGTGCGATCGCTGCGAGAGACACACACTGAACGACACGCAGGTGACTCAGACAGTGAGGTTACTCAGAGGAAACCGAGCTGAAAACCAGATCCCTGAGCACCTCATCCACCCGTCTGTGAAACCCTCCAGGGATGGGGACTCCACCACCTCCTGCGCAGCCTCTGCTGGGGCCCCAGAGCCCTGAGGCATTGGTGTAGGCTCTTCGGGGATGTTTGGTGGCTGTAACGGTGTTGGTGGCCCCTCTGTGGGCTGGGCACGGCTTGGCTAGGGGAACAGGGCTCACTCCCGCACATCATATTTTCCACCCGGATGCGTGTTTGACCGAAAAAAATCTGCATATACGCTGGCTGGGGATGAATCTAGGGGTAAACGTCGTCAGGGATGTGTCGTCAGACAGGAGCCTGAGTCTCACCGGGTTAACTTTTCACGTGCGAGGAAGGGCTTTGGCATCTGCAGCTCCTGTTTGACGTTCCCCGGCTGGTAACCAGCACCAGGCCAAGTCCCCCAGAGCTCCTCCTTTGGTCCGGTGAACGGCCAGCTGGCTGTGCCCCCAGGACCCGTCTGGCTGCAGCGGGAGAGGAGGCTCTGCTGAAGATTCTCTACCACCGAGCTTCTCCGTGCGCTGCCTGGGCTGTGGCTGCTCTTGCCTTTTGCTGAGTAACCGCAGCGTTTGGTCCCTTCTTCCAGCAGCTGCTTCTTCCGAACGGTATCAATGGTGATTTTGGGAGCAGCTGTCTCATAAACAGCCTCGTGAAGAGCATTTAGGAGGAAGTTTTTCACACAGAGGGTCATTGGGCATTGGAACAGGCTGCCCAGGGAAGGGGTTGATTCTCCTTCCCTGGAGGTGTTTAAGGCACAGGTAGATGAGGTCCTGAGGGACATGGGTTAGTGTTTGATAGGAATGGTTGGACTCAATGATCCGATGGGTCTCTTCCAACCTGGTTGTTCTGTGATTCTATGGTTCTATGATTCGCTGATCCTGGGGGCGGCTTGAGGTGCTTGTGAGCTCCTGAGTGGCAGGAGCAAAGTCTGAACCACGGATTGAGTTACACGGGACGTGATATGGAGGTGTAGGTGACACCAAGTTGTGGTTCCTTCTCAGATTAGCAGTTTGAGGTGTAGCCTGGGTTGCTCTCTCTGCTGAGTTTTGCTGCTGTGGTGGTTTTAGAAGCTGTGATTTAATTTTTTTTTCCTGATCTGTGTGGCCACCAAACTGGGAAGTTTGGTGTGATAGGAGGAAGGGTCTCAGAAAGAATCTTTATGGTCTTTTGTCACCTAAAACTAGTCAGTTGGGCCGTGGGCAGGGTACATATGTTTTAAGGATGATCATAGAATGGTTTGGGTTGGAAGGGACCTTAAAGATCAACTAATTCCAACCCCTCTGCTATTGAGGTTCAGCCTGGAGAAGGCTGCGGGGAGACCTTAGAGCAGCTTCCAGCACTGAAAGGGGCTCCAGGAAAGCTGGAGAGGGGCTTCTTACAAGGGACTGGAGTGACAGGACGAGGGGGAACAGCTTGAAATTGGAAGGGAGAAGGTTTAGATGAGACATTAGGAAGGTGGGATGAGGGCAGAGGTGGCCAAACCTCTCCTGTGGGAAGTTTGTCTCTAAGGGGTTCTGCAAGTATATAAGAAGAGCAAACTAAGAGTGTTGAAACCTGCTTAGCTGCACGTTAGGACTGTGTTGGAGCAGCCTCCACGTGTGCAAGGGTTAGAACCCACCTCCTCGCTGGAAGGACACATAGGGCTGGCTCCGTTTGACTCCCCTCAGCGCGCTGCGTCCCTCCTGGGAGCACAGAGGCGCAAAGGAATGCGTTCACCATCTGCCTCTCTCCTCCTGAGACAAAACACGTTTATTACGGAACAATAACCTCGCACTCCATTGAATGGCTTGTGGTGTGGTGGCCGTGCGAGGGCTGGCCCAGCGTCCGTGGCCACATACTTTCGATTGTTCAGACGTAGCCTGGTATTTGGGAAATGCCACCGAAAGCCCAGTGGCTTCCCTGGGCGCTTCTGCTGAGCTCTGCTCTGGGCTGGCATGGTGGGGTCATAGAATCCTGGAACGGTTTGGGTTGGAAGGGACCTCAAAGCCCATCCAGACCCACCCCTTCCATGGGAAGGGACACCTCCCACTGGATCAGGGGCTCCAAGCCCCATCCAACCTGACCTGGAACCCCTCCAGGGATGGGGCAGCCACCCCTGCTCTGGGCAACCTGGGCCAGGGCCTCCCCAAACTCACAGGAAAACATTTCTGTTATCCAAACCTCCCTCATTCAGCTTAAAACCATTCCCCTCGTCCCATCCCTGCCCTCCCTGATCCAGAGCTCCATCCCCAGCTTTCCCGGAGCCCCTTTCAGCACTGGAAGCTGCTCTGAGATCTCCTCAGAACCTTCTCTTCTCCAGGCTGAACAACCCCAACTCTCAACCTGTCCTCATAGCAGAGCTTCTCCAGCCCTCAGACCATCTCCGTGACCTCCTCTGGACTCCCATGGTGCTGGAGCTCCAGGGAGAGGCACACGGTGCGTGTTCCCCACGGCAAATGAAAGATTTGCTCTGCAACAACTGTCGTCAGACCACGTAGGCAGGGGTTGGGATGCAGGAGTCAGCCTACTGCAACTCGTTGCGGTTTCTGTAATTGAGATTTTTTTGCTTGCTAATGGAATCTGAATCTGATGCACAGAATCATAGAACAACCAGGTTGGAAGAGGCCCGTCGGATCATCGAGTCCAAATGCAGGTTTGCTGGGAGGTGGAGGAGTGCTCTCTGTGGCAGGGATCTGCGATGCTGAGTTGGAGCAGTTGCGGTTCTGTGTGACTCATCCTTTTGGGAGATGAAGAAAGTTTCTTGTCTCTCTTATCTCGGGTGGTGCAGGGAAGTCAGTGGAAGGGCTGGGTACCAGCTCGAGGCAGAATCCTTCCCTGCCCTCCGACACCTTCTCCAGTGCTGCCAGCAGCGACTTGGGGTTAACCAGCTGCAGTGGCAGAAGAATTCATCAGCAACGATGATGTTGGTGTGTAAGGGGGCAGAGGGCACAAGTCTTATTTCCTCACCATGTTTCGGAATAGAATCGTAGAATAGTTTGGGTTGGAAGGGACCTTAAAGGTCATCTAGTTCCAATCCTCCTGCCACGGGCAAGGACAACTCCCACTGGATCAGGGACTCCAAGCCCCATCCAACCTGGACTTGAACACCTCCAGGGATGGGGCAGCCACCCCTGCTCTGGACAACCTGGGCCACGGCCTCCCCACTCTCCTGGAGAAGAAATTCTTCATCTCAAGTCTAAATCTGCTTCGGTTTAGTGTTTGATGGGAATGGTTGGACTCGATCCGGTGGGTCTCTTCCAACCTGGTTATTCTATGATTCTATGGGTCTCTCCAGTTTATTCCCGTTCCTCCTTGTTCTGTCATTACAAGCCTTTCTGAAGAAGTTTGAAGGGTTTTTTCCCACTTATTTTTCTTCCTATCAGCTGGGCTTTTGATCAGAGTCTCATCACCTTCATAATAATGGGATGATGCGCATTGTTTGGACATGGTTTAGTGTTTGATAGGAATGGTTGGACTCGATGATCCGATGGGTCTCTTCCAGCCTGGTTGTTCTATGATTCTATGATTAAATAAGGGCTTTGTGTGCAGTTGTGCTTCAGTGGTAGTGTTTTCATCTGGGACATCACTGAAAAGTAACCTTCCAGGCTCTAACCCTCTTATTTTCTTCTAGGTTTCTGTAGACTCTGCTCACTGCTGAAAGATGGGAGAGATTGAGGGAACGTACAGAGTCCTGCAGACCCCCGGCTCGCGGTTGGGCGGCCAGAAGGGCGCGGGGGTGAGCACCTTGGAGCCGGGGCAGAACCTCTCCACGGCCATGGCCTCCTCCTCGCCTGCCAAAGCGCACGAGCGGGACCTGCCCATCAAAATCAAGATGTTGGACAACACGGTGGAAGTTCTTGACATTGAGGTGAGGTGTTTGAACCCCGTTTCGAGTGCTCGTAGCCGCTGAGGATGACAAGCTCACAAGATGATGCTCGCTACAACTACCTGAAAGGAGGTTGTGGAGAGGAGGGAGCTGGGCTCTTCTCCCAAGGGACAGGGGACAGGACGAGAGGGAATGGCCTCAAGCTCCACCAGGGGAGATGTAGGCTGGAGATTAGGAGGAAGTTTTTCACGGAAAGGGTCATTGGTCATTGGAATAGGCTGCCCAGGGAGGTGGTTGATTCACCTTCCCTGGAGGGGTTTAAGGGACGGGTGGACGAGGTGCTGAGGGACATGGGTTAGTGTTTGACAGGAATGGTTGGACTCGATGATCCGGTGGGTCTCTTCCAACCTGGTTGTTCTATGATTCTATGAGGTGCCCTACAGCGCTCGGCTTCTCTAAGGTGGTGTCTGAATCAAGGTCCCTGTAGGGATTTTACCTGCTTACAAGTAGTTAAATAAGCAGCACATCTCGTTGTTTAGAAACTTCTAAGTATAGCAGATGTTCTATGTCTCTAACAGACTTTGAAGACAATCACATGCTGTAACAAGAAGCTTTAGCTGTTATTTGCTTTGGGGGAACACCAACTTGTCTGCTGCCAAACTCTTCTCGCTCGCCGAGCCGTGTGCAGCTTGGTCAGTTTGGCAGTTGGGTGAGGAGAAAAGGGTCTGTTTAGTTTCTGCTTTTTATTAGTTATTCTAAAGGTTTGTATCCTCTTTGACATCGAGGGGCTGGAGCGCGTCCGGAGAAGGGAACGGAACTGGGGAAGGGGCTGGAGAATAAGGGTTTTGAAAGGTGGCTGAGGGACCTAGGGATGTTTAGCCTGGAGAAGAGAAGGCTGAGGGGAGACCTCATCGCTCTCTGCAGCTTCTGAAAGGAGATTGTGGTGAGGTCAATGCTGGGTTTGTCTCCCGAGGGACGAGCAATAGGATGAGAGGAAATGGCCTCAAGTTGCACCAGGGGAAGTTTAGATTGGACATCAGGAAAAATTTCTTCACAGAAAGGCTTCTCGGGCCCTGGCAGAGGCTGCCTAGGAGGTGGTGCTGTCCCCATCCCTAGAAGGGTTTGAAAGGGGGGTGGATGAGGTCCTCAGGGATCTGGTTTGTCGTGGACAGGCACAATTGGCCTCGATGCTCTCAAAGATTTTTTTCCAACCAAAGGATTCTGTGATTTTCCAAACTTCCACCTGGCTCTTCCTGTGACAGCTGGAGCTGCTGTGTTGTCTTTGACCTCCCACTGAGGGGAAACTTTTTGTCTATGCTTGTGTCTGACAGCCTCAGAATCCTTTGAACCCCCTTCCCTGGAGGTGCTTAAGGTGCGGGTGGACGAGGTGCTGAGGGACATGGGTTAGTGTTTGATAGGAATGGTTGGACTCGATGATCCGGTGGGTCTCTTCCAACCTGGTGATTCTATGATTCTTTTTCACGCTGCCTGGCTGATGCTTGGGTGGCCTTGTGCTCCCATCCTGGAGCCGTGCGCTTGCATCTCCGTTGTTTTCCAACCTCCAAGCACCCTCGCTCAGTTCTTGCCTGTGCGCAGGACAGTCTCCTGCTTTTCACGATACCTTGTTTTTAGAAACTGCCTTCACCTGGTCCTCCTCAACCTGCTGGAAGATTCTTGTCTGTATCCTTCCAGTTATCTTCACCTCCCACTGGATCAGGGGCTCCAAACCCCATCCAACCTGCCCTTGAACCCCTCCAGGGATGGGGCAGCCACCCCTGCTCTGGGCAACCTGTTCCAGGGCCTCATCACGCTCATCGTGAAGAAATTCCTCCTTATGTCTAATCTAAATCTGTCCCTTTCCAGCTTATAACCATCATTATCGTAATAATGAAGAAAATAATCAAAAGTAATATATAGAAATATGAGCTCATGCCCCCACCCTTCAGTGAGTTGCCTTTCGGCATCCCAGTGGCCTGTGCGATCACTGCTAGAGACAAACACTGTCTCCAAACAAGCAGCTCACTTTCAGAAAATGAAGTTACTCAGACTAGAGTGAGTTAGAGTCGGAAAACTGATTTTAATTTAGGTCAAACCACAAGTTTCCCACAGTGAGAGCCGTGTTATTTTCCTCTTTTTTACCTGCAAAGCTCCCTCTGCCTGAGGCACCCACAGAAACACCTGAATTTCGGTGGCAAGCGTGATGAGGCCATGGTTAATGTCATATTCCTCTTTATGAGGGCAATCGGAACCAAACAACTCACAAACCTTTCCTGGTGGTGTGAGTGGGGAGGAGAAGAACCTTTATCCATCTGCAGAACATGGAGAACAAGTCCCATAATCAGCAGCCATAGCATTCGAACACTAAGGTGCTGCCGGTATCTCCTTTTGCTTCTGTCCCAATGAGCAAAATGAGGGTGAAAACGAGTGTGATATTAAGCTGTAACCCTCTGCCTCCTGGTCTCTCGGGGACAGCAGGACCCGAGTGCTGCTCTTGTGGATGTGCAGCTGATGATTCTCCATTAGGTTTCCACGTTTACTCTGTGAGTGTTATGGACTGGCACAGGCCTGGGTCTGAAAACTGAGAGAAATTCACTGTTAAGCAGCTGCCCTGGAGGGACCGAGGCTCCGGTCACGGCGCCACTGCCTGCTCTGTTTCCTTGTACAGTTTTTTTCCACCCAGTGTGGAAGCAAGAGGTGGTGTCGTCTCCGTTATTGGCTTCGTGGGGCCGGGGTTTAATGATTCAGGTCAGCGTCGTGGGATACTGAGGCCTTGCTCAGCGGCGCCATGGGCACTGCTTCAAATGGGGATGGGTCAGCAAATGGGGATGGGGTTGGGCTTTTCCTCTCTTCCAGCTGTTTTCCTTCTGTCTGTAAGCAGCGTGGAAAATAACTTTATCGTGGACCAGAAGTGGCCTCAAGCTCCACCAGGGGAGATTTAGGCTGCACGTTAGGAAATTTTTTTTCCCAGAAAGGGTCATTGGGCAGTGGCAGAGGCTGCCCAGGGAGGGGGTTGAGTCACCTTCCCTGAAGGTGTTTAAGGCACAGGTAGACGAGGTGCTGAGGGACATGGTTTAGAGATTGGTGGGAATGGTTGGACTCCATGATCTGGTGGGTCTCTTCCGACCTGGTGATTCTATGATTCTGTGGAGAGAAGTGGCATGTCGGTGGGAAAGGCCTCCAGAGTGGGACCTTGGCCTTGCGCGAAGGGAGGAGGATGCAGGGCCTGGAGCGATAGGATGAGGGGAAATGGCTTTAAATTGGAATGGGAAGAGTTAGATTAGATATTAAGAAGAAATTCCTCACAATGAAGGTGGGGAGACCCAGGTTGCCCAGAGCAGGGGTGGCTGCCCCATCCCTAGAGGGGTTCCAGGCCAGGTTGGATGGGGCTTGGAGCCCCTGATCCAGTGGGAGGTGTCCCTGCCCATGGCTTTGAGGGACTGGATGGGCTTTGAGGTCCCTTCCAACCCAAACCATTCCGTGATTCTATGATTCCAGCTCTCACAGCCTGTCTTCATGCAGGAGGTGCTCCAGCCTGTTTCCCTGAGAATGTTGTTGGGGCTGCAATAGAAACCGTGCAGCTTAAAACGCTCTTACGGAGCAGTCTGAGGTAAAATATGTATCCGTTAAAAACAACAAACATGCCGTGGGCACTGACAGAGCATTTATAATGATCCTTCGAGAGGCCGTCCCTGCTGAGGGCTGCTCGAGCTCTGGCCTGAGCTGCCTCCTGCCTCTCCCTTCGCCTGCTCAGACCTTCCCTTCAAGAAAGGCTTTTTTTCCCCCCTTCTGTACTGTAAAAGCATTAACAGCTTAAATATGTGGGAAGTGGGAGGGCAGGCTCCTTCGGAATCCTATTAAACGCCGCGCTGAGGGAACCGAGATGCTGCGTTAGGTCCGTCTTGTTCTCCCTCGGCTGGGAAGAAGCAGTCGAAATTCCAGAAGGAATCGGAGCCAGATGTTTGTCATTGCTGCGCTCCGGCTCTCCTAAATATGGCCAATAAGCTGCCTTGAGACTTATTTTTGTCCGACCTCAGTAGAGAAAGTTAGTAATTCGCCGTTTAAAATGCGAGTTGTTATTATAGGGTTTAAAAAGGAAGTAATTGAAGCTTTGTGCTTTGGGTGCTGCCTGATTCTGCTGTGTATTTTTTTTCCAAGCCTGTTATTTTGTGCCTGGGGATGCAGCTTTTTCGATGCTAAGTAGGAATGTGGTATTGGGTGGGGAAAGGTAAAACGACGACAAGGACGTTGAGGGGCTGGAGCGTGTCCAGAGGAGGGAACGGAGCTGGGGAAGGGGCTGGACAACAAGGTTCTGAGAGAAGCTGAGGGACTTGGTGATGTTTAACCTGGAGTAAAGGAGGCTGAGGGGAGACCTCATCGCTCTCTGCAGCTCCTGGAGATTATGGTGAGGAGGGTACTGGGCTCTGCTCCCAAGCGACAGGCGATAGGATGAGATGAAATGGCCTCGAGTTGCACCAAGGAACCTACAAATTGAACATCAGGAAGGATTTCTCCACCAAAAGGCTTTTTAGGCCCTGGTAGAGGCTGCCCAGGAGGTGGTGGAGTCCCCATCCCTGGAGAGGGTGTCACAGACGGGTGGATGAGGTGCTCAGGGATCTGGTTTAGCAGTGGACAGGGACAACTGGACTTGATCTCACAGGTCTTTTCCAACCAGAGCTTCCCTGGAGGGGTTTAAGGGACGAGTGGATGAGGTGCTGAGGGACGTGGTTTAGTGTTTGATAGGAATGGTTGGACTCGATGATCCGATGGGTCTCTTCCAACCTGGTGATTCTATGATTCTATGAAATGATTCTATGAACTGCAACCATTTTATCAACAGACATTTTAGGGGTGTGTTATTTATATTTTGTTTTGTTTTAAGGGACTTAAATTATATTTAAAAAAAAAATTACTACTTTACATTTCTCTGGGCACTGGTTGTCCCATGATGTGAATAAAGATTTGAGTTACGCAGCAGCAAAGAAGAAACAATTGCAATATTCCAGTCAGAAAATTCTGTTATTTGCACAAATTTTGTAACCAATAATCACGGAAACAGTTGAGGAAAATGGTGATTACGTGTTATCGCAGCCTTGGACGCAGGGATGCGATGGATGGAGGTCACGCGGGTCTGGCCTCGCTGAGCTGCAGTCTGTGAGCTGCACACATTTACTTCACTTCAGGCTGAGCTGGTGTAAAGCTGAACTCATTTTCTGCTCTTTTTTATTCATCGTAAGGGAGCTGAGGACTTTGCCTGGATCAAAGGTGTTGAAGGGATGGTGGACGAGGTGCTGAGGGACATGGGTTAGTGTTTGATAGGAATGGTTGGACTCGACGATCCAGTGGGTCTTTTCCAACCTGGTTGTTCTATGATTCTAAGTGAAACCTAGCACAGTCCTGGCATAAATGTGGTGTTATAATTCCTGTGCTTAATTCCTCTTGGGTGCCTTCTGAAGTAACTGGTGTGCAACCCTGTAGAGGAAGGGTTGTTTCCTCTTGGTTGCCTTGCTAATAATCATAGAACGGTTTGCGTTGGAAGCGACCTTAAAGCCTATCCAGTTCCTCCCCTGCCATGGGCAAGGACACCTCCCACTGGACCAGGCTCCTTCTTAATGTCTAATCTGAATTTTCACCCTTCCTGTTGTTATTATTATTATCCTTAATATTAATATTAATATTATTATTATCCTGTTATTATTAGCTATTCCCCCTCGTCCTATCATTCCATAGCCTTGTGAAAAAGCCCCTTCCCAGCTTTCCTGGAACACCTTTCAGCACTGGAAGCTGGTGCCTTCTCTTCTCCAGGCAGAACAACCCCAACTCTCTCAGCTTCTCTTCATAATGGAGGTGCAGAGATGGGTGAATGAGGTCCTGAGGGATGTGGGTTAGTGATTGATGGGAATGGTTGGACTCGATGATCTGGTGGGTCTCTTCCAACCTGATAATTCTGTGATTCTATGTGCTCCGAGCCTTTGATCATGTTTGTAGCCTCCTCTGGACCCGCTCCAACAGCTCCATGTCCATCCTGTGCTGGTTCTAGCACTGAACACGGTATCTCCAGGGGGGAGACCGTATAAGTGGGATGTTTAAAGAAATGTGTGCTCTGGGGGCAGTACCTAGTGTGAAAGATTCCCTTTTTAAGGCTGTGAAGTTGGATGTGGAGTGGGAAGGTTCCACGTGTCTGCTTAGGAAGCCACAGGGCAGCAGGCATGAAGCCAGGGGGAGGAGGAAAGAGTGGAAAGTGGGAAATGGAACAAAGCTTCGGCCTTATCTAATCTGGCCTTGTCGGTATTTATTAACCCATCGCCGTGGTATCGCAGCCCTGCTCAAAGTACAGCCATGTTCATAGAATCACCAGGTTGGGAAAGACCTCTTGGGTCATGGAGTCCAACCGTTCCTATCGATCACTAACCCATGTCCCTCAGCACCTCGTCCACCCGTCCCTTAAACCCCTCCAGGGCTGGTAACTCCACCACCTCCCTGGACAGTTTGTTCCAGTGCCTGATGACCCTTTCAGTGAAAAATTTCTTTCTGATATCCAGCCTGACCCTCCCCTTGTGATGCTTGAGGCTGTTCCCTCTCATCCTGTCCCCTGTGATGATATTTTTGAGGCAAAAGCGTAATTATTTTATAAACAAAGGGAAGTGGAGCTAGGACTTGGTTTAAAATGGCTTTAAAATGTAGTTTTATTTAGAGACGTACACACGCGTATGATGCGATCATAGAATTATAGAATCATAGAATAGTTTGGGTTGGAAGGGACCTTAAAGATCATCTAGTTCCAACCCCCAAGGTATTTCAGCATGAGAGGACTATTTGAACTCGGGATCATTTTCTGTCTCTACCTGCAAACTATCTAAGTGTACATTTCCCAGTCTCCTTCGCATAATTCCCTCCCTCTTGGGGAAACTTTTCCCATGTCAACAGATGATTGTTTTCCTACTTTTGGGCATCCAGCAAGTCTGGCTTCTCCGGAAAAGCACGTTTGTTGGGTAGAGCTGGTTCATTTGGCAGCAAAGCGCTTCGGGAGGGCTTGAACCTCTAAACGAGCACAGGGTTTAAAGCTAAACTTAATTAAACGAGCCAGAGGCTTACATTTCTGGAATAATTTGTCTGGTTGTGGCTTGATCCAGTGGGAGGTGGCCCTGCCCATGGCAGGGAGGTTGGAATTGGATGGACTTGAAGGTCTCTTTCAACCTAAACTCTTCTGAGATTCTATGATTCTGAGATTCTATGATTCTATTAAAACCAATTCCTGAAATCTTGGGACAAAAAAGTTCTTGGAGAGAGCCTCAGATATTTTATTTTTTTTTTAAGTTATGCCCAATATGGGGTTTAATAATGTAACTTAAAATAGCCCAGAGATTTCTGTTTGATTTTGCAGCTTCCATACTTGAATAAATCTGGTTTCACTGTAGACAATGCTGTGGCACTCAACCTTAATAAAAGAAGTACGTTTTCAAGGTGAAAATGCTGCTGTTGGAATTTCTGAAGGAATCATAGAATCATAGAACAACCAGGTTGGAAGAGACTGACTGGATCATTGAGTCCAACCCTTCCTATCAAACACTAGAGTTTGGAGTAATGGGATGGTGTTCGGGGTGGTGGTTTGTTCCTGAAGTTCAGCTTTTGGCTGTGACATAAGGAACACAAAATGGCTGCGGCTCCTTGGAGCGTCCTTGTCTTAGAGAAATAACTGGTAGCTGGGACCGGGGGGTGTTGGTTGACAGTGACTGACCATGAGGCAGCAGTGGCCCAGGTGGCCAAGAAGGCCAGTGGCATCTTGGCTTGGATCAGAAATGGTGTGACCAGCAGGTCCAGGGAGGTTCTTCTCCCTCTGGATTCGGCCCTGGGGAGACTGCTCCTCAAATCCTGGGGTGAGTTGTGGGTCCCTCACCACAAGAAGGATGTGGAGGCTCTGGAGCGAGTGCAGATAAGAGCAAGGAAGCTGGGGAAGGGGCTGGAGAAGAAGAGGAGCGTCTGAGAGAGCTGGGAGGGGGTGTTAATCCTGGAGAAGAGGAGGCTGAGGGGAGACCTCATTGCTTTCTGCGACTCCTTGAGAGGAGGTTGTGGAGAGGAGGGAGCTGGGCTCTTCTCCCAAGGGACAGGGGACAGGACAAGAGGGAATGGCCTCAAGCTCCACCGGGGAGGGTCAGGATGGACATTAGGAAAAAAAATTTTTCAGGGAAAGGGTGATTGGGCAGTGCCTCCCTGCCAGGGAGGGGGTTGATTCACCTTCCCTGAAGAGGTTTAAGGGACGGGTGGACAAGGTGCTGAGGGACATGGGTTAGTGTTTGACAGGAATGGTTGGACTCGATGATCCGATGGGTCTCTTCCAACCTGGTTGTTCTATTATTCTATGAAGTTCAGCTTCTAACCTTGACATAGGGAACACAAAATGGCTGCGGGTCCTCAAAAGCCTCCTTGCTTTAGAGAAATAACTGGTAGCTGGGACCTGTCACTATGTGAGTGTGAGGAAAACAAAGACATCTATCTAAAATACAATGGTATTAACAGATAAATTGAAATAATCGAAGCTGGAAGGTGTTGTTAAATGTTCAGATAATCAAAATGAAACAGTATTTAAGCAGTATTTGGCCAGACACTCAAAACCAGTACTGGGTGCGTCTTTGTTTCCAGGTTCCCACTTCTTTGGGGTGTCAGGGACTGATTTGATTTGAATCATAGAATCACTAGGTTGGAAAAGATATTTGAGATCGTGCCCAACCCTCCCTGTCCGCTACTAACCCAGATCTCCTATTGCCTCATCCACCTGCCTGTTAAACCCCTTCAGGGATGGGAACTCCACCACCTCCTGGAAGCCTCTGCCAGGCCCCCAGAACACTTTTTGTTGAAGAAATTGTTCCTAAAATCCAACTTAATTGATACAATCAAAATTAAAGAAGCTGACAAAGTCCTGTAAAAGAATCCAGTTATCCTTTACTTTCCCAATCTGCAGATTGAAAACTAGATGTGGAGCTTCTTCTTGGTTTTACCATGAAATCAAGAAGTTAACGGATGATGTTCCTCTCTGTCCAATATTATTTCCGCCTTTCTAATAGGTGTGACTTGAATGTATTTTTCTGTGTTCATAAACTCAACTCTTGTTTATATGGGACACTTGATGATGTTGGTTAATAAGGAGCTGTGAAGGCTTTTTTTTCTGTCTCATGCTGCCTTTGGACAGAGATCTAAGAGATGACGAAGGGGCTGGGGATAAACAGAGCTGTAAACTCACTGAAGTGTTTGTTTACTTCTGGCTCCGAAAGGAAATGACAAATCCGGTGTCCCGGCCCAGGGCTGGATGCTGGTTGCCACACTCAGAATGGACCAACAGACCAACCCTGTTGTTAGGAAAAGTGCCCCAAAAATGAGGACAGAAAGGAAAATCCATGACTGGTGAAGGAGGCTCCATCGAAATCCATTCTAGAATCATAGAACAACCAGGTTAGAAGAGACCCACCAGATCGAGTCCAACCATTCCCATCAATCACTAACCCATGTCCCTCAGCACCTCGTCCACCTGTCCCTTAAACCCCTCCAGGGAAGGTGAATCAACCCCCTTCCCTGGGCAGCCTCTGACACTGCCCAGTGACCCTTTCTGGGAAAAACGTTTTCCTAATGTTTGGCCTGACCCTCCCCTGGTGCAGCTTGAGGCCATTCCCTCTTGTCTTGTCCCTTGGGAGAAGAGCCCAGCTCCCTCCTCTCCACAACCTCATTTCAGGTAGTTACAGAGAGCAATGAGGTCTTCTACTTGCTCTTCTGTGGCTGCTGGTGAGCTGCACCCTGGTGGCTCCATGTCCACAGGGATGTCAGATACAAACATCTCCTTCTCTTTGCCGGAGGGTCCGGTCATCCTGACTCCTAGAGCGCAAGCCCCAGGGCAGCCGGGGATGCTGAAATTGGGACCTTCAGCTCCTCCAGCTCCGGCTGCAACAGTTGCCGTTCTGTACTGCTACTTCAGAACACTTTAAAACTCTGTTTTTTAACAAACACTTGGCCTTTGGGCGGATATTCCCTCCTCAGCGTAACTGCTGCCAAGAGTGGATTTCATTTTTGGAAAGTCTGAGCTAGGGCAGTTTGTCCATTTTTGAATCCGAGGATCCTGCTCGTTATGGAAATACCAGGTTTGGTTTGGTTTTAGGTTGGAAGCTGTGGAAGCAGAGAGTTAAGATGTTCTGGCAGGCGTGTTTGGGAGTTACCGGGGAAGAACCCGTTTTGGTAACACTGCACTGCGGTCTGCGGAAAATCCAGAGTTGGGTTTCTGTCTGCGGAGCTTGAACGCTGTGGCCGAGGGAGGAGCTGCCCTTAGGCTGTGGGGGAAGATGTTTGAGAGAAGGGCAGAAGCAGCTGGGATGGTAAAACAAAAATCATAGAATCATAGAACAACCAGATTGGAAGAGACCCACCGGATCATCGAGTCCAACCATTCCTATCAAACACTAAACCAAGTCCCTCAGGACCTCGTCCACCCATCCCTTAAACACCTCCAGGGAAGGTGAATCAACCACCTCCCTGGGCAGATGAGTCGTTAAGAAGAAATACTTCATGATGAGGTGGTGAGGCACTGGCACAGGTTGCCCAGTCGAATCTAAATCTTCCCTCTTCCAATTTAAAGCCATCCCTCCTCATCCTGTCACTCCATGCCCTTGGAAAAAAACCCTTCCCAGCTTTCCTGGAGTCCCTTTCAGCACTGGAAGCTGCTTTAAGGTCTCCCCGCAACCTCCTCTTCTCCAGGCTGAACAACCCCAACTCTCTCAGCCTCACACAGGAGGTTCTCCAACCCTCAGATCGTCTCCGTGACCTCCTCTGGACTCACTCCAACAGCTCCATGTCCAACTTGTGTTGCGGAGTCCTGAGCTGGACCCAGGGCTCCAGGTGAGGTCTCACAGAGGGGGAGATGGAATAACGTGGAATAATTCAGTAATAGCAGCAGTCGCTGCCTTGGCAGTGTATAAAGAGCAATTGAGACGTCTGGAATGGAAAGTATGCCGAGCTGTGAGCTTGTACTGAAACCAGGACCTTTCTGCAGTCGTGCAGCTTCTCGTGCTGACGTCAAAACTGCAGTAATTAAATAATGGCTTCAAAGATTTTGCTCTGTGCTGCTTTTATGCAGCTTAAACACTGATGTGGAGCTGCTGGCTGCATGACTTTTCATTTTTGACACCCTCCGAATTTAACACACCATCTGAGGACTAAACAGCTCTGACCAGGGTTTTCCGCAGCAATTGTGAAAGATGGTGCTTGTTCTTGAGTATTTATTTTGAAGCAAATAGACCTCTTTTAATAATGTGGTGTTATTACAGTTACGATCATAGTTACTGCTGTTGCTTGGAAGGAAGTGCTGAGAAATGGGATTCAGTGCAGAATGAGATTTTTTCCTTAACTCATGGTTATAAATGATACCTCTGCTGTGAGGACAGGAGGAGAGAGCTGGGGTTGTGCAGCCTGGAGGAGAGAAGGCTGTGGGGAGACCTTAGAGCAGCTTCTAGTGCTGAAAGGGGCTCCAGGAAAGCTGGGGAGGGACTTTTAACAAAGACCTAGAGTGACAGAATGAGGGAGAATGGCTTTAAATTGGAAGAGGGAAGATTTAGATTGGACATTAGGAAGAAATTGTTGATGCTGAGGGTGGGGAGGCCCTGGAACAGGTTGCCCAGAGCAGGGGTGGCTGCCCCATCCCTGGAGGAGTTCAAGGGCAGGTTGGATGGAGCTTAGAGCCCCTGATCCAGTGGGAGGTGTCTGTGCCCATGGCTCTGAGGGACTGGATGGGTTTGAGGTCCCTTCCAACCCAAACCATTCCATGATTCTAGTCTCTGGTTCTATTCTACGATTGCCCCCTTCCAGCTTGAGTTGCTTGGCTCCCGTGTCTCCCATCCAGCTGGAGCTGTGTCTGTGTGTTGGATGCTTGCCTGTTATGATTACAAAAGCAACGTGAAACATCTTCCAGGTGGCTTTTTTTCTACAGTTCATAAAGCTGCTATATTTTTTTTCTACTTTTCTCTTGGCTCGCTCAACTTCATCTCACCGTGTTTTCTGTATTTTTCCTTCCTTAGTCAAAATATTATGGCCAGACCTTACTGACAGAAGTTTACAAGCATCTTAACTTGATTGAATCAGACTACTTCGGGATCGAGTTCCAGAACATCCAGTCACACTGGGTATGTACAATTCCCTAACAAATTCCCAAACGTGTTTGAAGCAGTTAATCGGTCACTGGTGTTTCCACCTTCAGGGATGTTGCTATAATCCTCCTTTCCTCTGAAAGAATGAGTGTCAACTCCAAGTGTTGATGCACTTGGAGCAAGGAAGCTGGGGAAGGGGCTGGAGAAGAAGAGGAGTGGCTAAGAGAGCTGGGGGGGTTTATCCTGGAGAAGAGGAGGCTGAGGGGAGACCTCATTGCTCTCTGCAAGTCCCTGAGAGGAGGTTGTGGAGAGGAGGGAGCTGGGCTCTTCTCCCAAGGGACAGGACGAGAGGGAATGGCCTCAAGCTCCACCAGGGGAGGCTCAGGATGGACATTAGGAAAAAGTTTTTCACAGAGAGGGTGATTGGGCAGTGTCAGAGGCTGCCCAGGGAGGGGATTGATTCACCTTCCCTGAAGGTGTTTAAGGGACGGGTGGACGAGGTGCTGAGGGACATGGGTTAGTGACTGGTGGGAATGGTTGGACTCAATGATCCGGTGGATCTCTTCCTACCTGGTTTTTCTATGATTCTATGTCCTTTCTGGATTACTTGTAAAATCCTCTTGCAGTGGGTTATTCTCATAGTGTTCAGATTTATTTTCAGTTAATCGAGGCTTCAGTTGATTTCCCTGAAGTATCACTATGAACCTCTTGACACTAAACATAAACCCCTGCAGACGTACAGACCTGCCAGGTTGTCAGCGTAGAATCGTAGAATCGCTTGGTTGGAAAAGACCTTTGAGATCATTGAGTCCAGCTGTACCTGCCCACTGCTAAACCAGGTCCCTGAGTGTCAAGAAAGCTGGGGAGGGACTTTTTCCCTGGGCGTGGAATGAGAAGATGAGGGGGAACGGCTTTAAATTGGAAGGAGGAAGAGTTAGATGGGACATAGAGAAGAAATTCTTCATGCTGAGGGTGAGGAGGCCCTGGAACAGGCTGCCCAGAGCAGGGGTGGCTGCCCCATCCCTGGAGTGGTTCAAGGGCAGGTTGGATGGGGCTTGGAGACCCTGATCCAGCGGGAGGTGTCCCTGCCCTGGGCAGGGGTGGGACTGGAAGAGCTTTGAGGTCACTTCCAACACAACCCAACCCATTCCCTGCTTCTGTGAATCTCCAGCCATGTCAGCATGGTTTCTGTCATCTTTTGCTGACGTATCCCATCTCTCCAGGTGAGCTTTAAGCACAGCTCCGTGTTTTGGTTTTTTGGTTTTTTTTTTCAATTCAGACACGATAAATGTCATTTCAAACAGGCAAGGACATGCTTTTTTTAAAGCCAAGGAATTGCTGCATTACTGCAGTGAGTGAGAAATGCATGCTAATTAATTCCTGCTTGATTTGAATTCACTTCAGATGTTTTCATATTGTATTCAAATAGGAATGTCAGTTTGGAATTTTTTTTTTTTTTTTCTTTCAGATTTGGCTGGAGCCGATGAAACCGGTCGTGAAACAAGTACGGAGTAAGTAGTTTTACAAAAGGAAGTTTTTCTTCATTTGCATCTGCTTGATGTGGGTTGCTTGCACAATTGCCGCTTGATTGACTGGTTGGGCTTCCCCGAATATTGTACTTGGTGAGGGTGGTGGTGGTTCCTGTTGGAGCACGCAAACCCCAAGGATTCCGCGTGTGGAATTCCGTGGTTGTGGGTGGAATGGAAGCTTCCTGAAGGTGGGATTCTTTCGCACTGATGAAGACTGAGGTGGGTTGGATCGGCTGGCGTGAAGTGAAACGTGACATCGGCTGCTTGTGAGTTTCTGAGTTACGTTTTCTTACGATGGGAAGAAAATGGAACGATCCAGCTTCTTGGAGCTGTTGTGTGGGTGGAGGTGGCATCTGACAGGTTGAGAGAGCTGGAATTGTTCAGCCTGGAGAAGAGAAGGCTGTGGGGAGACCTTAGAAGAGCTTCCAGCGCTGAAAGGGGCTCCAGGAGAGTTGGGGAGGGGCTTTTTCCAAGGGCCTGGAGGGACAGGATGAAGAGTAATGGCTTTAAATTGGAAAGGGAAACATTTAGATGAGACATTAGGATGAAATTCTTTATGATGGGGGTAGGGAGGCCCTGGTCCACGTTGCCCAGAGCAGGGGTGGCTGCCCCATCCCTGGAGGTGTTCAAGGCCAGGTTGGATGGGACTTCCCTAGCCTGTCCGGGTCCCTCTGGGTTCCATCCCATCCTTCTGGTGCGACAAGTGCACCTCTCACCTTGGGGTCACCTGCAACCATGCTGAGGTTGCCCTCTGTCTCGCTGTCTGTACCATCCAGGAAAATATTAAAGAGCACCGGTCACGGGACGGACCCCGGAGGCATCGTTATGTCTTTAATTTTTAGTAGTGTTTATTGCCGTTTAATGTTAGTCATGCTGAGAATGCCGCCAAAATTGCTCCCACGGCAGCGCTTCCTCTTAATTGGTGTGGGTAACGAGCAGGTCTCTCCTTAGCCTTGAGAAGGTCTTCAGAAAGCTCTATAAGTACTTTGAGAAATGGGATGTAAAATTTGATTTTCCTCCCGTGGCGCCTCTCAAGACAATCTGTGGCATGGCTCTGGCCTCGGCCAAATACGAGTTTCGTGTGTCCTTACAGGGTGTTATTCTTCCTGAAGAAGAAAAGCGTTTTGTGACATGGTTTAGAGATTGGTGGGAATGGTTGGACTCGATGATCCGGTGGGTCTCTTCCAACCTGGTGATTCTATGATTCAATGATTTCTGACTTTTCTCCTAGGACCAAAGACCACGACGCTTCGTCTGGCTGTGAAGTTTTTCCCTCCAGACCCAGGCCAGTTGCAAGAGGAATACACCAGGTAAAGTGTTTCGGGAGGAATCAGGTTTGCGTTACCTGCTGGAAGAAAAAGCAGGTGAGAGTGTGGATTACATCTCTTCCCAAACCAAACTCACACTGCAGAGGAGCTGAAGAGCACCGCTCGTTAGCAGCACCTCGTTAGCAGACATGTGGTGGTGAACATTAGCTGGAAAATTACATTTTAAAAGAAAACACAGTGCAGGGTCAGGCTCTGCAGCCCTTTGAGGTCCCTTCCAACCCAACTTATTCCATGATTTTATGAAAATAATCAGTGTATGTTTTAATAGATGATGTATCGTTTAAACTTCCCAAGTCCACACTTGGATTCTACAGCTAGAAAACATGTTTTACTGTTTTCATCTCCTTCTGGAGTATTTTTTTTTTTTTTTGTGGAGTTCTGTTATCTTTTGCCTCAAGAACGTGACACCTAATGTAATTCAGTAAAGAGCATCGATTGCTCTGTCAGGTTAAAACCTCGTGGTAATGAGTTGAAAGGAAAGCACAAAGGAGTCGCTAGCGTTACATGCATAAAAATACCTAAAAATCAGATCAAGTCCCTAAATCAGTCCTTACCTGTCAAGGTGCCGTGTTTTCTTCTGCCCTTGAGTGCTTTGCAGGCAGGTTGCTGCTCCTAGAAAACTGAAATCTCTTCCTCGTTAGCAACCGGTTTGGGAAATAGGTCAGTTAAATGAGTGCAGCAATATCAGAAAAGGATGTTCAGTTTCTCACTCTTTGTAGACTGAGACGTGAGAGTCCTGGAACTGAGGAGATCAACCGAGTGCTAGAAGAAAGGCTTGTTCTTTTTTCCTAACGAGCTGTTGGAGTCAGACATGTCCTCCCATCCTTGTTGTGACAGATAAAATCGCTTGAAGTGTTCATTAAGCTTCTTTCCAGCTAAAAATTACGGCTGGTGTGTCGCTCCACAAAGGAAACCTGTTAAAAAACGTTGTTTTCCTTCTGTTTCTGAATCCCCGTGTGTTCAGTTGCGCTGGTGGATTGTGCTGGATTAGGCAGAGGTGGTTTAGGTTCTACAATCACAGAATCGTTTGGTTGGAAAAGACCTTTGAGATCATGGAGTCCAACCGTCCCTGTCCACTACTAACCTAGATCCCCGAAAATCTCATCCACACATCTGTTAAACTTTAAAAATACCTGTAGGGGTGGGGACTCAACCACGTCCCTGCACAGCCTCTTCCAGGGCCTATGAAGCCTTTCCGTGAGGGAATTGTTCCCGATGTCCAATCTGAACCTGCCCTGATGCAACTGGAGGGTTGACCTGACCATTTGTGGTTGTGAGGCTGCTGTGTTCCATGGGATTTGGAGAGGAGAAACAGCAGGAGCTGCTGGATTTATAGATGCTGCACCATTGGAGGAGGGAGCTGGGCCCTTCTCCTAAGGGACAGGGGACAGCACAAGAGCCTCAAGTTCCACCAGGGGGTTTTCAGGCTGGACATAAGGAAAAAATTTTTCACAGAAAGGGTCATTAGGCACTGGAACAGGCTGCCCAGAGAGGTGGTTGACTCGCCTTCCCTGGAGGGGTTTAAGGGACAGATGGACAAGGTGCTGAGGGACATGGATTAGTGTTTGATAGGAATGGTTGGACTCGATGATCTGGTGGGTCTCTTCCAACCTCGTGATTCTGTGATTCTATGATTGTTTCTCTGTCCTTTCCGATGTCCTGGTCAGCCTTGTAATGCTGGTGCATGTCCTTCCCTCCCAGGTACCTCTTTGCGCTGCAGATCAAGAGGGACTTGGCGGAGGAGCGGCTGACCTGCAGCGACAACACGGCCGCGCTTCTGGTCTCCCACCTCCTGCAGTGTGAGTATGGGCTGGAGGGCACTGAAAGCATTTTCCATCTCGTGATTTTTCCTCCTGAACAAGCAGTAAGGCCGTTGGTTGGTTCTGGGTGCGGGGATTATCATCGGGGCTGCTCTGTGGCCGGTGCTGATGTCCAAGAGAGCTGGGGCTGCATGGAGACGACGAAACCAAAGCCCTTGTGTGTTGTTGGTTTTCCCTGGCTCTGCGATCCGGATCCCTGCCGCTCATCTTCCAGACAGCTGCTCCTGGCTGCCGCCTCACTTCATTGGCTTTGTTCCTCAGCTTCCCTGTGGCTGAGGGAGATCCGTATTATAGAGACTGGGCTGAAATCGACTGAATCATAGAATCATAGAACCACCAGGTTGGAAGGGACCCATCGGATCATCGAGTCCAACCATAAGAAATTTCTCAATCATAAGATTGAGAAATGAACCAGGGCAAGTTTGGCAGTCGGGCTGTCAGCAGCTTCCCTCCTTGCTGGGAGTGGAAGTGGAAATGGGAAGGGATTGATTTGGAAGGGATTGATTTGGAAGGGATTGATTTGGAAGCTGTCTGTGTTGCTGCTCGCTCTGTCTTTAGGCACCTAAAGACCTAAAAAAAATCATGAAATCATAGAATAGTTTGTGCTGGAAGGGACCTCAAAGCCCGTCCAGTGGATGAGGTGCTGAGGGACATTGGTTAGTGATTGATGGGAATGGTTGGACTCGATGATCCGGTGGGTCTCTTCCAACCTGGTGATTCTATGATTCTCTGATTCTAGGTCTATCATAGAATCATAGAACAACCAGGTTGGAAGAGACCCACTGGATCATTGAGTCCAACCATTTGTATCGAACACTAAACCATGTCCCTCATGTGAAGGGTTTGTACCATGAAGCTGGACAAAGCAAAAGCACAAATTTGAAGCTGTTAAAGGCAAATCTATTCTGCCTGAGGAGGGTCTTTGTAATTCTGTACCCGGTGTTTTCTGTCATTGTGCCTTTCCCATTGTTTCTTCTTCTTCTAACCTTGGTTTGTTTTCTATGGTAGCTGAAATCGGGGATTTTGATGAATCAGAGGATCGAGAACACCTTAAAACAAACCAGTATTTGCCAAACCAGGAAAGGATCGAAGGGAAGATTCTGGAGTTCCACAGGATGCACGTGTAAGTGAGGATTAATGTAGATCCCTAATGTGTAAGCGTTGCACCAGTGACCTTTCTTAATTAGCTGTGAACTTTTCTTTTGAGCAAGTTGCTTCCAATCATTCTTTATGGGGAAGAAAGTTTGTGGGTTTGCCTGTCAGGAAGAAGTGAGAGGAAGGTTATCAAGAAAAAGCTCCTTGCTTCCTAAGTGTTTTTATGAGTTGAATGAAATTGTATCTCACACAGCGAAAATGAGGGCAAATCTCCTTTTAAAGCAGTTTCTAGAAGTGGACATTCGAGCCCTGTTGCAGTTAAAAGCTGAGGCATGGGTGTTGGTGACAGCGACTGACCATGAGGCAGCAGTGGCCCAGGTGGCCAAGAAGGCCAATGGCATCTTGGCTTGGATCACACACGGTGTGACCAGCAGGGCCAGGGAGGTTCTTCTCCCTCTGGACTCGGCACTGGTGAGGCTGCTCCTTGAATCCTGGGGTCAGTTCTGGGCCCCTCAGCACAAGAAGGATGTTGAGGCTCTGGAGCGAGTCCAGAGAAGAGCAAGGAAGCTGGGGAAGGGGCTGGAGAACAGACCTTATGAGGAACGTCTGAGAGAACTGGGGGTGTTTATCCTGGAGAAGAGGAGGCTGAGGGGAGACCTCATTGCTCTCTGCAACTCCCTGAGAGGAGGTTGTGGAGAGGAGGGAGCTGGGCTCTTCTCCCAAGGGACAGGACGAGAGGGAATGGCCTCAAGCTCCACCAGGGGAGGCTCAGTCTGGACTTGAGGAAAAAAATTTTCCCAGAAAGGGTGACTGGGCAGTGTCAGAGGCTGCCCAGGGAGGGGGTTGATTCCCCTTCCCTGGAGGTGTTTAAGGGACGGGTGGACAAGGTGTTGAGGGACATGGGTTAGTGTTTGATGGGAATGGTTGGACTCGATGATCCGGTGGGTCTCTTCCAACCTGGTGATTCTATGGTTACTTAGTTTCTTCAGGAGGAGCTCAAATGAATTTTACTTATTTTATTTCCATAGTTGACAGGGTGAGCATGGATCTAGAATTAAACTCGACACAATTTGCTTGCCTTCAGGTGGCTCTGAGATTTTTTTTTTTTTTTTTTTGTGAGCGCATTCAGAAATCATAGCATCACCAGGTTGGAAGAGACCCATCGGATCATCGAGTCCAACCATTAAATCGGGGAAGAACAGGCAGGTTTGATAGGTGTGCGTTTGTGTTTACTCTTA
Organism: Coccyzus lansbergi; assembly: GCA_033558105.1. NCBI lineage: Eukaryota > Metazoa > Chordata > Aves > Cuculiformes > Coccyzidae > Coccyzus > Coccyzus lansbergi. The sequence continues at coordinate 438,366 of JAUMJK010000141.1, read as the reverse complement.
TCCCTCATGCCCTTTCAGAACTCGTTAGCCTGGTTGTCTGTCATTTCAGTTCTTTTCGAAAGCAGGATGCTCATAAATAGATTTTTCGAAAAACAATATCTTTAGGTTGCTGCAAAGCCTAAGCAGTTACTACACACGCAGTGTTTTGAGAGTTTATCTTTAAAATTCTACTTTAACCACTGGTATTAAACACTCCGTAAATCACTTCATATCATTGATATGGGCTCACTCACCCCATCACCACCTGAGTATTGAGGGAGTTGGAACAGGATGGGATTTAAAGTCCCTTCCAACTCAACCTGTTGTTTGATTCTGTTTGTCTGACGGGTGTGTGGAAGGAAACACGATGCTCCAGCCTGTTGTGCTCGTAACCATCGCCTGCTGTCCATGGCCTGGGGAGGACTAAGTAGCTTTATCGGCTTAAATGGATGGACAGAATTAGCCAGGGTTGTTTCCAGGCCGGTCTGCGCAGCTTAGTGCCGTAAACGTTGGGGGTGATTACTCTGGAGCAGCTTCTCGGCCGTATCTGTTTGTGGGGCGGCATGGGCTGCTGGCTTGCCCCATCCAGGCTCCTCTGGTGCTCGGGGCAGGCAGGTTGTGTGCGTGAAAACACCTCCGCGGGATTGATTTGGCTTTTTCTTTGAGGTTTGGGTCACATCTGGTGGAATGAATCGGTGGTTCTGCACCAGTAACCCCAACACCGCTTATGAAGAATTGTTGGTACCAGAGAGCTCCAATTTTCGAGCTGCTATTCTAGCCTGAATTTTGTTTGCCTCCCATTCCAGCCCCCTTCTCCTCACCCCTCAGCCCCCTTCTCCTCACCCCTCAGCCCCCTTCTCCTCACCCCTCAGCCCCCTTCTCCTCAACCCTCAGCCCCCTTCTCCTCAACCCTCAGCCCCCTTCTCCTCAACCCTCAGCCCCCTTCTCCTCAGCCTCCAGCCCCCTTCTCCTCAGCCTCCAGCCCCCTTCTCCTCAGCCTCCAGCCCCCTTCTCCTCAGCCTCCAGCCCCCTTCTCCTCAGCCTCCAGCCCCCTTCTCCTCAACCCCCAGCCCCCTTCTCCTCAGCCTCAGCATCCTCCTTAAAAGACAAAGCACTGCTTTCATGCTTAATGCTGCTCTGTTCGGAAGAATTACAGCAGGAATTAGTGTGGGTGGGAGCTACGCGCAGTGCTCTGAGTGTAACTCAGCAAGCTGCACCCCAAATTAATAGTCATTGCCTACCTTTTGGGTCTTGTATCTGTTTAATAAACAGGAGCCATGGTACTGCGGCTGGTTTTTGTAGAATTGTAGAACAACCAGGTTGCAAGAGACCCACCGGATCATCGAGTCCAACCATTCCCATCCAACACTAACCCATGCCCCTCAGCACCTCGTCCACCTGTCCCTTAAACACCTCCAGGGAAGGGGAATCAACCCCCTCCCTGAGCAGCCTCTGACACTGCCCAACGACCCTTTCTGTGAAGAATATTTTCCTAATGTCCAGCCTGACCCTCCCCTGCTGGATCTTGAGGCCATTCCCTCTCGTCCTGTCCCCTGTCCCTTGGGAGAAGAGCCCAGCTCCCTCCTCTCCACAACCTCCTCTCAGGGAGTTGCAGAGAGCAATGAGGTCTCCCCTCAGCCTCCTCTTCTCCAGGATAAACCCCCCCCAGCTCTCTCAGCCACTCCTCTTCTTCTCCAGCCCCTTCCCCAGCTTCGTTGCTCTTCTCTGGACTCGCTCCGGAGCCTCAACATCCTTCTTGTGCTGAGGGGCCCACAACTGAACACAGGCTTTGAGGAGCAGCCTCCCCAGTGCCCAGTCCTGAGGGAGAAGAACCTCCCTGACTCTGCTGGTCGCACCGTTTCTGATCCAAGCCAGGATGCCAGGATTTTGATGTGGAAGAAATGCTGGGAACATATAAAGCTGCTGTAAACCTGCTTCTTCCAGCATTGCTCATTTCAGGGAGCGGAGGAGAAATCTGCTTTGCCTGTTGAAGCTCTCAAACGTAATGGAAACGTGTGGTGGTGGCACTGATGGACTTGTAGCTCCAGTGGTTGCAGGCTGGTGTGTCTTTTTGCTGTTGTGATGGGAGTTTTTTCCTCTATGGTTGTTCTCCCCAACCCTGTTACAGAATCACAGAGTGGTTTGGATTGGAAGGGACCTCACAGCCCATCCAGTGCCACTCCTGCCCTGGGCAGGGACACCTCCCTCTGGATCAGGGGCTCCAAGCCCCATCCAGCACGGGACTGCTGTTTGGTTAAGGTTGGAATTAAGCACTGAACTTGTAAAGTTTGGAGCTTCTCTGAATAGCTGCTTTCTCCAGCTGGCAGAAGAAATTTTTGGATTTCCTGTTGTAATGCTCCAGATTGTTTTCTTTCCCCTCGGCAATGAATAAGACGATAGAAAACTGTTGAAATCCTACCGTCGGATGTGTGTGCGTTCAGGCTCAATTTCTCAGCATGTTTCTCTGTGTGTGTATGTGTTTCAGGCTGAGGAGCATTTCACTGAGAATCAAAGAAGCTTTGTTTCTCGTAACAGCTTCCATTTTTAAAATGCTAACATGCTAAGGAGGTTTCGTCACTCCGCTTGGAATTTTAGAGGCCGTTCCCGCGTGCAGTTCATGTGAATTGTCATCATCCCTGTTTTAGATCAGTTAAAGTGTAATTGTAATTTGTAGAATTGTAGAACAACCAGGCTGGAAGAGACCCTCCGGATCATCGAGTCCAACCATTCCCATCAATCACTAAACCATGTCTCTCAGCACTTCGTCCACCTTAAACCTCTCCAGGGAAGGTGACTCAACCCCCTCCCTGGGCAGCCTCTACCACTGCCCAATCACCCTTTCTGGGAAAAATTTTTAACTAATATCCAGCCTGAACCTCCCTGGTGGAGCTTGAGGCCGTTCCCTCTCGTCCTCTTGTCATCTCCCACTCTTTCCCTGGTTTATATGTGTACAAGCAAACAGAAGGAGGTTTGGGGACTGAATTCTGATTTGTTCAGCTTTCTTGCTTCTAAACTGGGAAAGCTCTGAACCCGTTTTGGAATCCCCAACACGAGAAGGAGATGGAACTGTTGGAATGGATCCAGAGGAGGCCACGGAGATGATCCAAGGGCTGGAGCAGCTGTGCTAGGAGGACAGGCTGAGAGTTGGGGTTGTCCAGCCTGTAGAGGAGAGGCTGCTGGCAACGTCGTAGAATCAGATCATTCTTAATGCTGTGTTTCCTTCTCTTCCCAACTACAGAGGTCAAACTCCTGCCGAGTCGGACTTCCAAGTGCTTGAAATTGCTCGAAAACTGGAGATGTACGGCATCCGATTTCACCTCGCGTCCGACCGGGAGGGCACCAAAATCAACCTGGCCGTGTCCCACATGGGAGTGCTGGTGTTCCAGGTGAGCTGGAAGAGAGGACTGGGGCGTCTCTATCCACTGACACATCTCGGGAGCCAGTTTCTCATTTTAACTTCACGTCTGGTAGATGTTTTGAAACCTTAGCACGTTGTTATGTTCAAGGGAGCACCTATTCAGCCCTCAGAGTATTGTTTAGTGCAGTTTGGGGCACAGAGGAGAGCATCAAACCCAACAGCGACATCGAAGTAGAAGGTTTTTTTTTTTTGTTGTTGTCTGTTTGAAAGTTACCTGTGGGTTCAGAGAAAATCATCAGTATCATAGAACCACCAGGTTGGAAAAGACCCACCAGTTCATCGAGTCCAACCGTTCCCATCAAACGTTTGTGTGGTACAACCCTCGAACAGATCTGTAATCCTGGAATTCTGGGGCACGGAATTACAGAATCATAGAACCCAGAATAGTTTGGGTTGGAAGGGACCTCAAAGATCGTCTTGTTCCAGGGATGAAGCTCCAGCAGAACAGGCTGAGAGGTGAAGGTGTCTGCGTGCCTGACAGCTTTTTCCTGCTCTGACTCCTGAAACTCGTGCCAACTTTTTCAACTCTTTATCGTTTTACTGCAGGGTAACACGAAAATCAATACCTTCAACTGGTCAAAGGTCCGCAAACTCAGCTTCAAGAGGAAAAGATTCCTTATTAAACTCCACCCAGAGGTCTGTGTAAGTTTTACTGCGATGACAGGCTGCTCAGTGGTTGTGATTTTTATAGAAGTTCTTCAGTGGGGTGGCCTTGGCGTCATCGCTCAAGTCAAAATCTTCCCTTTCTTGCCACACGTCTGTTGTCTTGGTTGTTTTAGGTTGTGTGTATCACCCTCAGCTTATCCTTGATGTAGTCTCCCCTCAACCTCGTCTTCTCCAGGCTGAACACCCCCAGGTCCCTCATCCTCTCAGAACCCTTGTTCTCCAACCCCTTCACCAGCTCCGTTCCCTTCTCTGGACACGCTCCAGCCCCTCTATCTCCGTTTTGGAGTGAGAAAAAAACTGAATCCAGGATTCGAGGTGCGGCCTCGGGATAATAAATCCTCAGAAACAGTAAATCCCTGGGTGTGCTTCTGGTTGTAGCTTCTTAAAGAACAGTGTTGATACGAATGGTGATGGGTTTCCAGGAATGGTTCCTGCAGGGACTTGTGGAATATAAACTGCTCCTACAATAGAGAATAACCTGTCGCACCTCTGGGAGGGATAGACAGCTGAGATTATCGTAGATTCATGGAATGGTTTGGGTTGGAAGGGACTTTAAAGCCCACCCAGTTCCAATCCCGCTGCCGTGGGCAGGGACACCTCCCACTGGAAGGTTCATTATCTTCACGTAGGGTTCTTGGCTCGTGTGTGTTCACTTCTTTCCTTCTCCACTGCCCTTTGATTGGCTGCTGAACTTTTCTGTTTCATTCCCAGGGCCCGTATCAAGATACGCTGGAGTTTCTTTTGGGAAGTAGGGACGAGTGTAAAAACTTCTGGAAGATCTGTGTGGAATATCACACGTTCTTTAGGCTGTTCGATCAGCCGAAGCCAAAGGCTAAAGCCGTGTTCTTCAGCAGAGGGTCGTCCTTCCGATACAGGTAGGGAGAAACCAGAACGGGTTTATTAAAGCTCAGTTCCTTTTATTTTAGAAAGTGAGATCAAAAGGACAGAGTGTTCTAAAGTCAGAGAATCGTAGAACAACCAGGTTGGAAGAGACCCACCGGATCATCAAGTCCAACCATTCCTATCAAACACTAACCCATGTCCCTCAGCACCTCGTCCACCCGTCCCTTAAACACCTCCAGGGAAGGTCATTCAACCCCCTCCCTGGGCAGCCTCTAACACTGCCCAGTGACCCTTTCTGGCAAAGGTTTTTTCCTAATATCCATCCTGAGCCTCCCCTGGAGGAGCTTGAGGCCATTCCCTCTTGTCTTGTCCCTTGGGAGAAGAGCCCAGCTCCCTCCTCTCCACAACCTCCTCTCAGGGAGTTGTAGAGAGCAATGAGGTCTCCCCTCAACCTCCTCTTCTCCAGGATAAACACACCCAGCTCTCTCAGACGCTCCTCTTCTTCTCCAGCCCCTTCTCCAGCTTCGTTGCTCTTCTCTGGACTCACTCCACAGCCTCAACATTCTTCTTGTGCTGAGGGGCCCACAACTGACCCCAGGATTCAAGGAGCAGTCTCCCCAGTGCCGAGTCCAGAGGGAGAAGAACCTCCCTGGTCCTGCTGGTCATACTGTGTCTGATCCAAGCCAAGATGCCATTGGCCTTCTTGGCCACCTGGGCACACTGCTGCCTCATGGTCAGTCGCTGTCAACCAACCCCCCCAGGTCCTTCTCCTCCAGGCAGTTTCCATCCAGACTTCTCCCAATCTGTAGCTCTGCATAGGGTTGTTGTGCCCCAAGTGCAGGACCTGCCATTTGGCCATGTTAATCCTCATCCCATTGGTCTCAGCCCATGGACCCAGCCTGTTCAGATCCCTTTGGAGCCTCCCAACCCTCCAGCAGATCCACACTCCCACCCAGCTTAGTGTCATCTGCAAACTTGCTGAGGGAGCACTCGATGCCTTCATCCAGGTCATCGATGAAGACATTGAACAGGGCTGGACCCAGCACTGAGCCCTGGGCAGTTGTTCCATCTCTAAGCCTCATCCCCTGCACTTCGTAACATTTGTCCTTTTGTGGGTTCACAGCGGACGGACACAGAAGCAACTGGTGGACTATATTAAGGACAGTGGGATGAAGAAAACCCCCTATGAAAGGCAAGTACAACCAATTCTTTAACGTGGAATGTAGGTGGGACTTTTGCTGACTTCTCCATCACTGTGGGGCTGCCTCCTGTTTCAAGGAGCTGAGCTGAAGTTAATAAATTAATAGTTTTGTGAGAAAATAGAATGGGTTGGGTTGGAAGGGACCTCAAAGCCCACCCAGTCCCACCCCTGGCCACGGGCAGGGACACCTCCCGCTGGACCAGGCTGCTCCAGGGCCTCCCTACCCTCATGGTGAAGAAATTCTTCCTGATATCTGGTCTAACTTGGGTTCTGCGAGTCTGAAACAGTGACTGTAAATACTCCTGTATTTGTAAACAGATAAAGAAAGAAAGAAGGAACCAAACGTGTGTTTTCAATATAAAATTGTCATTTACTTCCTTGACTGTGAAGTGTGACCTATCATAGAACAACCAGGTTGGAAGAGACCCATCGGATCATCGAGTCCAACCATCTCCTCCTTCCTGTGTGGGAAGCTTTCATCTGAGAGATTATAGGAACTGAATAGGAAATGTTCAAAGTTTGCATTCATTAATAAGTATTTTTAATGTCTTGGACTCGCGTTGAGCTCCTTTTCTATTCGAAAAATTGATTTTTCTAGCAAATCATTGACGTGGAATGAATCTAAGCACGATTGGGATGCTAGGTGGCTCCTTTTGGGGTGTGACAATGAATTTTTGATGCCTTAAATCTTAAACTGGTTGGAAAATGGTTACAGATGAACTTTTGAAGCCTTTCATTTGTAGATGTTTATATGAATGACAAAGGAAGGTGTTAAATTAAGTGCTGTTTAGCCTGGTCTTCTGCCCCAAGTTGCTCTCCAGTCCTCCAGGGGTGTGGGTGATCGGGTCTTGCTGTACGTTTTGTACTCCTGAGTTAACTTATAACTCTTCTAAGTTTACAAATCTTGAACCACGCGTGATAAAGTACTTCTCGAGGGGTTTCTGTTACTTGCTAGAATGGAAATAGCGGAGCAGGCAGGGAGAAGGCTGAGCCACGTCTTGGCTGCTCACAGGCTGCTCTCTGTTCCGCAGGAGGCACAGCAAGATCAGAGCGTCCACGCGTGCTTCCAACACCGACGTGCCAAAGCAGGTGAGTGCCCCAGGTGGGGATGGGGACGGCGAAGGGAAGGTGACGCGAGACGCCTGTCTGTGTGGAGCTGCTTTCACTCTGACCTCTGTCCCTGCCGCGCGGTTTTTCTTGTCTTTGAAGGGAGTGACAGTTTTTATAGTCCTAGTTGGAGAGAGCAATGAGGTCTCCCCTCAGCCTCCTCTTCTTACAGGATAAACCCCCCCAGCTCTCTCAGACGCTCCTCTTCTTCTCCAGCCCCTTCCCCAGCTTCCTTGCTCTTCTCTGCACTCGCTCCACAGCCTCAGCATCCTTCTTGTGCTGAGGGGCCCACAACTGACCCCAGGATTCAAGAAGCAGTCTCCCCAGGGCCGAGTCCAGAGGGAGAAGAACCTCCCTGGCCCTGCTGGTCACACTGTGTCTGATCCAAGCCAGGATGCCATTTGCCTTCTTGGCCACCTGGGCCACTGCTGCCTCATGGTCAGTCACTGTCACCAACCCCCCCAGGTCCTTCTCCTCCAGGCAGTTTCCATCCAGACTTCTCCTAGTCTGGAGCTGCTCAGGGTTGTTGTGCCCCAAGTGCAGGATCTGCCATTTGGCCTCGTTAACCCTCATCCCCTTGGTCTCAGCCCATGGATCTAGCCTGTTCCGATCCCTTTGGAGCCTCCCGACCCTCCAGCAGATCCACACTCCCACCCAGCTTAGTGTCATCTGCAAACTTGCTGAGGGAGCACTCGATGCCTTCATCCAGGTCATTGATGAAGACATTGAACAGGGCTCTCTGGTGTGTTGTTCTTTCAGAGAGTTATTTTGTCTTCAGGTGCCATCTAACTGCTTTCTGTAGGAGCCCCGAGTTCTTGTGTAGGTGCCTTCTGCTACCCACGGCAAGAAACAAGAGTTTCACTGAAGGCACATGCTTTACACACGAGAGGTTAAGGAGGCATCGCAGGGTTTTGTTGCTGTTGTTTTCTATTGCTTTCCCTGCGGATGCTCTTTCAGCAAAGGCTGTAAAGTAGAATCATAGAATAACCAGGTTGGAAGAGACCCATCGGATCATCGAGTCCAACCATTCCTATCAAAGTACATGGATTTAATTTAATAGTACATTCCTATCAAGTCCATGGATTTAATTTCCCATCCAGGTATCAGAATTTAGGAGAAGGGTCTTGTCTGGGGCTGGTGGATCTGTTTCTTTATGCCGTGTTTTGTTTGCTGTGAAGTGAGCTCTTAGAATCATAGAACAACCAGGTTGGAAGGGACCCATCGGAAGCTTCTTTCCGTGTCGGGAACCGGATGTTGCATTTGGGTTTTACGTATGATAAAAATAAAATTATCTGTTGTCTTTCTACTTTTTTTCCACTTGTAGAGTGTCCTGCTCACTGAGAGCTTGAGAGCCCCAGGGTCTCCTGCCTCAGCCGCTGCTCCCTTCCACTTGGTTCACTCATCGGCCTCTCCGACTCCTGTCCTGCCCATCTTTGCCGAATCCAGCCCTCCCTCTTCAGACCCCCGAGCAGCACACGCCAGGATTCCAGAAAAATCCACGGCGGCGCCGGCGGCGGAAGAAGCTGGGAGGAAGCTGACGCAGCAGCCCGGATCTCCCGTGCTCCAAGGTGTTGGGTTTGGTAGTGTTGGAGGAAACTGTGCCCCTGTGTGTCCTGTTGTCGCGAGTGCTCGTGCTTTAGACGTAGACGTAGAGAAGAGTTGGAAGGAGAGCAGGGCTGCCGTTTGTAGAAATGACAAGGATGCCGATGACTACACCGCAGGTGGTTTTGGTGGTGCCGAGCCGGAGCGCCGGCGCGGCAGTCAGGGCGCCCCAGTTTTCCCCTTGACAAATTCCCCATTACAGGTATCGGAGGAGTTTATTGACGATGACCCAGCGGAAATGTCCTTTTTCGCTGGGGGCTCCGAGGCCTTCTCGTACGTCTACAGTGGGTTAGAGTTGAAGGGCTCTGATCTGGCCAAGCGCAGCTCAGACCCGTCAGGCTTAACCACGGATGCTCTTCAGCAAAACCCTGTGTCCTCGCAGTCGAGCCCGGACAGATACTCCACCGAAGCCGTAGATATGAACGCGGAAGATGAGTTTGAATTTGAAGACGGGAGCGATTTCAACGGCAACGAGAGACCGTCGGCCACCTCGGACCTGTTTGAGGTGAAGGCGCAAGCGAGCCGAATGCAAAGCCTCCTCAGCCCGTCTGAAACCAGCTCCCTCATCAACAACCGCTCCGAGAGCAGCTCCCTCAATAATTTGCCGCTGAACGGGACGTCCTCCCTGCACACGTACGGCTCCGCCAACCATTCCGAGGCCAGTTCCATGGTGAACTTCCCCACCTACTCGGTCCGCTCCGAGTCCAGCTCGGCCTTCCAGTTCACGGACATCATCGACCAGTTGGAGCAGCTGAGTTACCCGCCGACCACCACGGAAGACTCCAGCAGCACGGACACCGACACCTGGGACTCGGAGACGGCTGCGCCGCTGGATGTAAACCTTTTCTTTAGCAACCCTTTCGCTCAAGCCACCAGCGAGAACTTTGCTTTCGACTTCCAGAACAATATCAAGAATCTCACGCAAGAAGACTGGGCCGAGAAGGCAGACGTCAACTGATTGAGTCTCGATTTTCGTGGTGGGTCCCTCTGTGCTCTTCAGGCTTAGAAGTCAAAAGGTGCAATATCGGTTACTATGCAAGAGAACTCTAAGCCGGTGGCTGGATTTTGAATCGCGTTATGGAGTTGATTATTTTTGCCATGTGCCTCTTCAGTTTCCCTCGGAGCATCCAGGCTTTGGTGCTGCACTCTTCGCCTCTCGCTGCGTCCAGAATGTGCTCTAATAGGCTACGATGATTGCAAAATACTGCGTTTAGGAAAATACCACTGATTTCAGAGAAGTTAAGGATCATCCGCAGACATAGAATGGGTTGGGTTGGATGGGACCTTAAAGCCCATCCAATCCCACCCCTGCCGGGGGCAGGGACACCTCCCACTGGATCAGGTTGTTCTCCAGCTTTCCTGGAGCCCCTTTCAGCACTGGAAGCTTCTCTAAGGTCTCCCTAGTGCCTTCACTTCTCCAGGCTGAACAAGCCCAACTCTCTCAGCCTGTCTTCCTAGCAGAGGTGCTCCAGCCCTCAGATCATCTCCGTGGCCTCCGCTGGACCTGCTCCAGCAGTTCCATCTCCTTCTCATGTTGGGGACTCCAGAACTTGGCTCAGGGCTCTAGGTGAGGTCTCCTGAGAGCAGAGCAGAGGGGAGACAATCCCCTCCCTCCGTTCTGGTCTCGCTGCTTTCGAAGCTTCTCATCATCCAGCATCCTTCTCCACAGGGTCCATCACAAAGTACTGTATATCGAAGGAGGTTTGGGCTATAAATGTATCCTCAAGAGTCTGATGTGAGGTGCTGTTCCTCCAGCAGCCAAAGGCAACAGCCGCTTCTGTACATGCTGTTATCAAGTAGTAAATTCGCTGGTTTTCTGCACCGGGAGTCCTCACTTGGGTATTTTTTATTTTTTTTTTTAATTAAAAAATGGACAATCTTCAACTCTGAAGGCAAGTTTTAAAATACTAACCTGTGCAACCTGTCTGCAGCGTATTTGGAAAAAGTGAACTGTGTGTGAGTAAACTCCTGGAATTATTCGGTTGGATAAGACCCTTGAGATCATGCAAGTCCAACTCTGCCTGTCCACTACTCAACCAGATCCCTGAGCACCTCATCCACCCGTCTGATTAACCCTTCCCAGGATGGGGACTCCACCACCTCCTGGAAGCCTCTGCCAGGGCCCCAGAACCATTTCTGTGAAGAAATCCTTCCTGATGTCCAACCTGAACCTGCCCTGGGGCAATTTGCGACCATTTCCTCTCGTCCTGTCACTTGGGAGAAGAGCCCAGCTCCCTCCTCTCCACAACCTCCTTCGCGGGAGCTGCAGAGAGCGATGAGGTCGAAGAGGGAAGCGATAAGTTTTGAAGGGGGAACGTGTACGAAATCCAATGAAAACAGCACAGACCAAAGCTTCTTGTGAAGGCAATCCTGGCGTTTTCATAGAATCATAGAACAACCAGGTTGGAAGAGACCCATCGGATCATCGAGTCCAACCATTCCTATCAAAAGGTTTTGTGACCTCAGAATATCTTCAACAGCCCAACAACAAACCAGTGCCCTTCATCTCCACAGTGGTTTGGAGATACACACACAAACTATCATAGAACAATAGAATCATAGAACAACCAGGTTGGAAGAGACCCACTGGATCATTGAGTCCGACCATTCCCATCGACCATTCCTATGAAAGCACTTAATCCCCATGTTATTTTTTTCTCTCTCGATTCGGGTAACGAGAACCTCAAGTGGATTCCTCTTGCCCTACAGCACAACACAGGGAGGTTTTACTCCTTTAGTTAGAATCATAGAATCATAGAACAACCAGGTTGGAAGGGACCCATCGGATCTTCTAGTCCAACCATTCCGAGTGAGTTGTCACCAAGGTGCGATTGTTCTTCGCTTGCTTTCCTCTCGCGGTGAGTGGGTTGGAGCGGAATCGCTCGTCTGCCGTGAGAAACCTGCCCTCGACAATGAGCTCAAAAATGTTGATTTGGACCTACGAGAACGTGCAAGAGCTCGGCTGCTCTTTAGTTTCTCAGTATTACGCGTTAGGTTTATTTTTTTTTCTTCTGTCGAACGCGTGGTCTGGCTCTTTGCGTTGTCGGGGACGCGTGAGGTGATGTTTCTAAGTAGACACGTGTTGTTGCTCTTCGGTTGTGCCCGAAGGGATGTTCAGTTGTAGCTTGAAAGGTGTTTGTAGGCAGTTTGTTTGATTGTCGTCCCACAACCAACTGCATCGTTTAACTTGAAAAATAGAAAGAAAAAGGCTTTTGCCTGCAAATTCTCTTAGAGGGCACAGAGTCAGGGATAAAATGCGTGGATAGAGATGTAATTTTCATTTCTTTGATCTTTTGAGAAAGAATCAGGATTCAGCGATTGATGCATCACCGTGTCTGCCTCTGTTTGGTGCCATCTTGGGGACGTAACAACCTAATAATTACAGTCTTAGCGGATTGTCCCTTTTTAAAGGATGAGGATGACTGGGATCTGGGTTGTTTAGCTCAGAGCGAGGTGTGAATCCGCAGGTGAGGCCGGGGGCAGCTCCCACCTGGGCACGGAGCAGTTTGAAGGGAGATTTCGTGGCCGGAGTCACCGGAAACGCTGAGTTTTCAGCTCGTCTCGTTCCCTGTGACCTGGTTTTGGGATGCTGAGCCCCCACCGGCCCCTGTCCCTCGCTGGGTGGCCACACCGTGGTGTCCCTGCAGGCTGCGTGAGGCTTGGGTTCTGCTGCTCCTGGTGCTGCTGTGTGGTGGGTGTGGGGTTTCTTTCTGGGCTTTTCTGGGTTTCAAGGCTTCTGAGGAAGTTCCTACAGCCGTAGCTCCGTTGGTTTATCCGTCGTTTCCCAGATGGCCACAAAAGAGGAGAAAATCTAGTTTCTAAGTGGAGCGACAGGGGACAGGACGAGAGGGAATGGCCTCAAGCTCCACCAGGGGAGGGTCAGGCTGGACATTAGATAAAAATTCTTTGCAGAAAGGGTCATTGGGCAGTGGCAGAGGCTGCCCAGGGAGTCACCTTCCCTGGAGGGGTTTAAGGGACAGGTGGACAAGGTGCTGAGGGACATGGGACATTTGCAGACCCTAAGCAGTTGAAGCCCTGATGGGAATCGCGTGATAAAGTGTGGAGGGTGCTTAGGAAAAACCTGAAGATTTCCGAGTATCCCGTGAGCTCTTGCTTTGAGAAGAAGGGTCCTGGTGCAGGGCAGAGGTGGGAAGGGAGGGGAAAGGGGTTCTGGGGCTCCTGGAGCTGAGCCCCAAGGTGACTGGGGTGGGAATGAGGTGACTGGGGAGGGAATGGGGTGACTGGGGAGGCTGGAGTGACTACGGTTGGACTCGATGATCTGGGGGGGGTCTCTTCCAACCTGGTTGTTCTATGATTCTACGATTTCTAGTTGACCTGGAGGTTCTAGCGCCGTGTTTTCCTGCTGTGGAGAACCACCAGGACCATCTGCCTGGCTCTCCAGCAGCTCCTCGGTGGAACGGGGCTAGTTCCCGCCCTTCCCCTGCTCCATTTTCCTCTTTCACCCGTAGGAATTGTGTCCGCGCGGTGGCTTCTCGCTGCGAGTTCCCCCAGGGGGTTGAGCTCTCTTGTGGTACCAAAGAGCATGAGGAAAGGTGTGTCTGGAAGGGGCTCCAGCAGCCCTACGTGTGCAGGTATCGAGGCCCATGTTTGATCTCTGCGCCTGTTTATGCCGTTACTGGAACTCTTTCTTTGCTCAGGACACGGGTCCTCTGACCTACCCCAAAGTGCAACTCGGTTGCCGTCACTAACCTGCGTTATCGACTCTGTGTCGACTCTGTAATCTTAACGTCCTCGTTCGTTACTCAAACGAAACGCGCTGAGACTTCTGAGATCTTAGGGTGGGTGAGATCTGGCTCTGCTCTCTCCCTTCGCTTGATTTCCCAGGGAATTCAGAGCTGTCGGATAACACTGAGCATCCTTTTTCCTCTGTATTTCCATTCCAGTCGGTGATGATTTTAAGAGATGATTTTTTTCCAGTCGGTGGCTTCGTTCATTTTCTTTTTAATTTTTTTTTTTGGTGATGGTCGCGTTTGTTCAGTTGCAAATCATGCTCAGGGTAAGACTCCCTGGATTCACTAATAAAACTCATTATAATTTTTCCGCTTTCGGGTGCGAACCTGTCGGTAAGTCATTCCCATTATTGTCATTTTGCAAAGAGTCCGAAGCCGTAATTACGAAGCGTTAATTGAAGGAGGGATACAAAGTTTTTGCAGCCTTTTAGCTGTCGTAGCCTGTGGTTTTCGCTCCATCTCGCATCACAAGCTGCTCCGCTCGCTGTACGACTGCCGAGAGTCCTTCCAGCCCCAAATACTCGTCGTAAAATCCACTTCATTTCCCGCTGAGGTGGGATGAACCCACCAGGAGAGCTTTGGGGGGTTTCCAGGCTGGAGCGTGGCTGATTGAAGCTAGAAATTGCTCCAAAATCACAATATTCTCGGCTGGGACGCTCGGCCGAGCAGTAAAAAACCCCGAATGTCCCTTTTTTTTTAATCGGTACTTATGCCCAGAGTGGTTAGAGCCACTTCCCTGACCCCATAGATGCTGCTCTGTTCAGGAAGGGGTTTGCCTTAAGAAACCAAAGAGGGCTGGAAATTTTCTTAATCGATTTTTTTTTCTTAATCGATCTCTCGAGCTTTTTATTATCTTTTATACGGTAAATGTTGGATTGAATTTACATGTTGGGATTTTTTTCAATACCTTTTGTGTCTGTTATGAACCTCCAGATTTGTACTAATTTCGTAACTTTTTAATTGTTCATGCAATAAAATAAGGAAAACTTTGATATCAATGACAACACAGGCTTTTTAGCTTTATTTCTCGTTACCCTCGGGTTTGAAATAGAAGAAACATTTGCTCTCCTGGCCGAGGTGGTTTAGAGTTCCGCTAGGAGATGTCTCCAGGCAGCTTTCCCGCTGTTCCTCTTGGTGAAAACGGAGCAGAGGTGAGATTTTTCACCTTCCTGGTGTGTGCAGACCTTGCACTTAGGATACAAACATGGTCAGTGAGGGTGGGGAGGGCCTGGAACAGCTTATCCAGAGAATCGGTGGCTGCTCCATCCCTAGAGGTCTTCAAGGCCAGGTTGGATGTGGCTTGGAGCCCCTGAGCCAGTGGGAGGTGTCCCTGCCTGTGGCAGGAGGTAGAACTGGATGGGCTTTGAGATCCCTTCCAACCCAAACCATCCCACGATGCTTTAATGACACGATTGGGAATGTGCATAACGAGAAAGGGATGGTTTAAGGTGAGGAGCTAACGCTCAACCCCCCCTCGTTGCGACAGAAATGGATAACGGGAAGGAAACTTTCCCTACCTGCTTCTGTCCTTTTCCAAGATATTGAGTTCGTAGCAGAGATCGAAACATTAGCACGAAAGCTGCTCTGTGATATTTTATATTCCTCTCCAGAAAAGACAGAGAGTGGAGGAAGCTCCGTTGACCTCAGGGAAGCCCCTGCGCAGGGTTTGCCGCTTCAGTTGGGAGCAAATTTCAGCCGGAGCAGCTCCTTCCCGACTTCTTTTGAAGGGAAGGACCCTCCTGACTCGAAGGAGACGATGGGGTTAGTAGCTCAGCCCAAGCTTGGCAGAGGGGAAGCTTCTGCTCCCTGGTTGCTGCTTCTTGTTTCAGGCTTCTCGAGGGACTGAACTTCCTTCTCGTTTCCATAAATCCCTCTGGCTTTGAGCAGTGGAGTTCAGGCTGTCAGACACCACCCGGCGAGGGTTGGGAATGGATTTCGTGGCCAACTTCTTCTGCTGGAGGTGCTAAAATCTGCAACAACTCGATGGAACCAACTTCCCCTTCCCTGGAGGTGTTTAAGGGACGGGTGGGCGAGGTCCTGAGGGACATGGGTTAGTGTTTGATAGGAATGGTTGGACTCGACGATCCGATGGGTCTCTTCCAGCCTGGTTGTTCTCTGATTCTATGAACTAGGCAGGCAGCGGAGTTTGCGTAGAGCGAGTTCTATCCCTTTTTGCTCCCTTCGTATCTGAACGCTCTGAGCTGTCCAGAAAACAGCTCAAATTACAGACGTTGGAACGTGCGGCTGCATCGCCTTCGATTCCGAGAGCTTAAGGAAGCTCCTCGCTCCTGTGAGCGCGGAGCCGGTTTCTTTGAAGCTGTCGTTTCAGCCTTCTTGACGTTTAAAAGCGAACTTGCAATGAACTCCTGTCCCCGTGTGGGTGAAAGAAACACCGATCCTTGGCGCTTACCTGTGCTAAGAAGCAAAGATTTTAACGAGCGAGGAAGATGCTGGGGTGGAACCCAAGCTCCGCTCCGGGACGCCTGTGCTTGATGAGTGTATTAATAGTTAACTCCGCAGCCTGGACGAGCTGAATCTCTTCCAGGTGACGGGGCGCAGGCCTGTTTCGCTTCCTGCGTTTTGTCGATGTGCAAACACCACGCGCTCGCTCAGGGCTCCTCTTCCTCCGGCTCGCATGTCCCAGCTGCCTGTCCAGAGGCACTCGCTGTCCACAGGGGCTGGAGGGGTTTAAATCCTTCCAGGATGATTTTTCTCAAGTAGTTTTGGAATGGGCGGCGGTGCTGTCAGTTCTTCTTTGGTGGTTTAGCCCCTAATCTCCGCTTGGGACGCACGACAACCCGTAGTGGGGACCCTGTGAGTGTGGCTGAGGCCTGAAGCAGCACAGATGGACACATCTCACCACAGGAGATGCTCATAGGCTCAGAACCTGTTTGGTTACCTGCTCTGACCCAGCCTGGCTCTTTATCTTAGGGAAGAGCCAGCAAAAAAATAAAAATACCTGAGGTTAGGTTGGAATTTTATGGGTGTAGTGTGAGTTACTTCAGCGTCTGTGGCCTTCGTGTGGCCCCAAAGAGCAGAGGGTCTTGAATAGTGGCTTCTCGAGGTTTAGTGTTTGATGGGAGTGGTTGGACTCGATGATCCAGTGAGTCTTTTCCAACCTGGTTGTTCTATGATTCTCCTGAGATAGGATTCTCTATGATTCTCCTTATTTCTGAAGAGGAGAGGAGCAGAAATCGCTGTAACGGCGCCTGATGCATCAGAAAGCTCTCTAGGATCCAGAATTAAATAATAATTTAGTGTTTAGCGTTTGACAATTTATTTAGTGTTTGATAATTTAATAATTTAGGTTGAGTGTTTGACAGGAATGGTTGGACTCAGTGATCCGGTGGGTCTCTTCCAACCTGGTTGTTCTGTGATACTATGATTTGCTTTGAGATTCGCTCTTAGCTCTTGGGATATCTGTGCCTGGTGAAGTTTTTTTTCCTGTTCTTTTGCCTCTTTTTGAACTCTGTGACGTTGCGGTTATGCTTCATACTAACAGTGGGGAATCATCCGCTCTCGTTCTCTCCCCCAGGCCTCCACGTGGACCCTTCTCCGCTCTCTTCCCTCGTGCTGAAGAGCCCCCTGGGCTTGAACCCGGCCTTCCAGGTCAACTCGAGCGTGACCGGCCAAGGCTCTTCTCCTCTCCTGAGTCCTGTCCTCAGCGATGCAGGTGGTGCCAGGATAGAAGAGGACGAGGAAATGAAGCGTAAGGTGAGAATGATGTGACTGGGAGTTTTGTGTCATGAGATAGTGACGGTTTCAGGTTGGACTTGATGATCATAGAATCACCAGGTTGGAAGAGACCCACCGGATCAGCGAGTCCAGCCATTCCCATCAATCACTAACCCATGTCCCTCAGGACCTCGTCCACTCGTCCCTTAAACCCCTCCAGGGAAGGTGACTCAACCACCTCCCTGGGCACCTCCCAGTGACCCTTTCTGTGAAAAACTTCCTCCATTAGTTAGTGTTAGATGTGTTAGTGGTTAGTTAGTGATAGATAGCGTTAGGGTTAGTGTTTGATGGGAACGGTTGGACTCGATGATCCAGTGGGTCTCTTCCAACCTGGTTGTTCTACGATTCTATGAATCAGCTGCTCCGTTTGCACACAGCGAAGGCTCAGGTTTGGGCTGGTGCTTGGTAATAAAGAGAGCATTTCTATTTTAATACTTACGGTTTGCTGTGTGCTCTTTCAGCGCTATCCCACGGACAAGGCCTATTTCATAGCAAAGGAGATTCTGGCCACAGAGCGAACATACCTGAAGGACCTGGAGGTCATTACAGTGGTAAGGGGGTTTTCCTTTCTTCAACGCAGTTCCTTTTCGTAACAGATTAGTATGGAAAAACTTGGAATTTCTTCCAGGCAACGGAAGAAAGCTCGATAATAAAGCATAATCCATGAGCCACGTAGATGTTATATTCCTTATTCTTACATAGGAGAACAGAGAACTTCTCCGGACTCGTGTTTTATCTCCAATAGCTACATCACGTGGCTTTCTGATCAGTCACCAGTGCTGAGTCCAGAGGGAGAAGAACCTCCCTGGCCCTGCTAGTCAAACCATTTCTGATCCAAGCCAAGATGCCACTGGCCTTCTTGGCCACCTGGGCACACTGCTGGCTCATGGTCAGTCGCTGTCGACCAACACCCCCAGGTCCTTCTCCTCCTGGCAGTTTTCCAGCCAGACTTCTCCCAGTCTGTAGCTCTGCATAGGGTTGTTGTGCCCCAAGTGCAGGACCCGGCATTTGGCCGTGTTAAACCTCATCCCATTGGACTCAGCCCATGGATCCAGCCTGTTTAGGTCCCTCTGCAGAGCCTCCCTACCCTCCAGCAGATCCACACTTGCACACAGCTTTGTGTCATCTGCAAACTTGCTAAGGGTACCCTCAATGCCCTCATCCAGATCATTGATGAAGACATTGAACAGGACCGGACCCAGCACTGAGCCCTAAGTGTTTCTCCTTCCTCCCTGCTCTTTCCCTCTGCACACACACTCTCCTCCCCTCGTTGCTGCAGGAGCAGATTTTTTTGGTGCTAGCGATTAATTTCTTAAATAGAAACACTGATTGTCATCAATGCTGTTTCCGGCAGTGGTTTCGCAGTGCGGTCATCAAGGAGAACGCGATGCCCGAGGGGCTGATGACGTTGCTCTTCTCCAACATTGACCCCATCTACGAGTTCCACCGAGGCTTTCTGAAGGAGATTGAGCAGCGGCTCTCGCTCTGGTAAGCGTTAACAGCACGTGGACAGCGAGCAAGGGGACCTTTTCCCTCGTTCTCGCATCAAAACCACATCTAATCTATATTCAAACTGGTATTTCTGCTGAAATATAATCATAGAATCACCAGGTTGGACAAGACCCATCAGATCATCGAGTCCAACCATTCCCATCAAACACTAACCCATGTCCCTCAGCACCTCGTCCACCCGTCCCTTGATCCCCTCCAGGGAAGGGGAATCAACCCCATCCCTGAGCAGCCCAGTCACCCTTTCTGTGAAAAATTTCATCCTGATGTCCATCCTGACCCTCCCCTGGTGGAGTTTGAGGCCATTCCCTCTCGTCCTGTCCCTTGGGAGAAGAGCCCAGCTCCCTCCTCTCCACAACCTCCTCTCAGGGAGTTGTAGAGGGCAATGAGGTCTCCCCTCAGCCTCCTCCTCTCCAGGCTAAATGAAGAGGTATTTCAGTAAATTACAGCTGATCTTGAATGGTTCTAGGGATGGAGCAGCCACCAGTTCTCTAGGCAGCCTGTGCCAGGGCCTCAACACCCTCAGCATAAAGAAAATCTTGCTTATCTCGAGTCTAAACATCTCCTCTTTTAGTTTAAAACCATCACCCCTTGTCCTCTTGCCACAGATCCTGCTAAAAGGCTTTTCCCCATCATTCTTAGAAGCCTCCTCCAAGTACCAAAAAGACTTCAATAAGGTCTCCTCGGAGTCTTCTCCAAGTGGAACAACCCCAACTCTCTCAGCCTCTCTCCACAGGGAACACGCTCCAGGCCTTTGATCGTTTTTGTGGCCCTGGGGTCATGCAAATTGTGCACCAGACTGAGGGTTTATGATTTCAGAGTCGCTTAGGTTGGAAAAGACCCTTCAGATCATTAGGTCCAACGGTAAATATGACTCTGTCACCTTAGAGAAGAAGCACCAAGATAGATGATGTGTGTGGGTTTGACCCCTTGCAGCTCCAGGTGAAAACCTAGGAGGCACTTTCAGAGCTCAGGTCTTGCAGCACAGTTGATTTCGAAGAGCAAACTTTTACTCATTTAACCATTAATTACTTTCTCCTGACCTGAGATGTAATATATGAGAGTGCGATTACCTTTCCAGAGGGGTGTTTCATATAAAGGAATTAAAAATAAATTCAGGGGGATCACATTATGCTGTGGATTCAGGCTGAGAGGTTCGGCTCAGAAATAGATTTCATTTCATGGATTCGTTTCTATCCCTTTCTCGGTTTTCTAAACACAGCTCCGTGTTTGTTATCCCACGTTTCCATGTTAATTTTTCAACCTGAACAGTGACACGGGGACATCAAGTGGCTCCGATGAATTGAGGGAGGGGTTAACGTTCATAATGATTCATAGAATCATAGAACAACCAGGTTGGAAGAGACCCACCGGATCATCGATCCATCGAGTCGATTCCTCTTATCAGAGCAGTTCTGAACACACACACAGAAAGCTGGGAAATGCTTCTTAAAGGTTCTGTCTCCAAGTACAGGGAATGCAGAGGGAGGAAAGTGGAATTTCTTCATCTCCCTTGGACTGCGCCTCCTTATTTCATCTCCCTGTCTGTGTCTTTTTTTTTAGGGAAGGGAGAACCAACGCTCACGTGAAAGGTGATTATCAGCGCATCGGAGATGTCATGCTCAGGAACATGCGCACCCTGAAGGTAGGTGAGGGGAGGAAGGAATGGAATCTCGGGGGTGTTGATTTAGACTGGAAATAAGGAGGAATTTCTTCACAACAAGGGTGAGGAGGCCCAGGTTGCCCAGAGCAGGGGTGGCTGCCCCATCCCTGGAGGGGTTCAAGGCCAGGTTGGATGGAGCTTGGAGCCTCTGAGCCAGTGGGAGGTGTCCCTAATCATGGTCAGAGCCAAAAGCAGAGCAGGGAGTGGTTGGGTTTTTTTGCTTATTCCCTGTGGAGTTTCATAGAATCGTAGAGCAACAACCAGGTTGGAAGAGACCCACCAGATCATCGAGTCCAACCGTTCCTATCAAACACTAACCCATGTCCCTCAGCACCTCATCCACCTGTCCCTTAAACCCCTCCAGGGAAGGGAACTCACCCCCTTCCCTGGGCAGCCTCTGACACTGCTCTGACACTCAGTGACCCTTTCAGTGAAAAATTTTTTCCTAATGTCCATCCTGACCCTCCCCTGGTGGAGCTTGAGGCCATTCCCTCTCGTCCTGTCCCCTGGGAGAAGAGCCCAGCTCCCTCCGCTCCACAACCTCCTCTCGGGGAGTTGCAGAGAGCAATGAGGTCTCCCCTCAGCCTCATCTTCTCCAGGATAAACACCCCCAGCTCTCTCAGCCGCTCTTCTTCTTCTCCAGCCCCTTCCCCAGCTTCCTTGCTCTTCTCTGGACTTCTTTGGGACTGTTTTCCTTTGCTCCCCGTAATTTTTTGTACGATCTCACAGGAGTTTACCAGTTACCTGCAGAAACATGACGAGGTCCTGACCGAGCTGGAGAAAGCAACCAAACGCCTAAAGAAGCTGGAGACGGTTTATAAGGAGTTTGAGCTGCAGAAGGTTTGCTACCTGCCCCTCAACACCTTCCTGCTCAAGCCCATCCAGCGGCTGATGCACTACAAGCTGATCCTGGGGAGGCTCTGCAAGCACTACACGGCCGAGCACCGCGACTTCCCCGACTGCCGGAGTGAGTGGTTTGGGTTGGAAGGGACCTCCGAGCCCATCCAGTGCCACCCCTGCCATGGGCAGGGACACCTCCCACTGGCTCAGGGGCTCCAAGCCCCATCCAACCTGCCCTTGAACCCCTCCAGGGATGGGGCAGCCACCCCTGCTCTGGGCAACCTCTTCCAGGCCCTCCCAACACTCATCATAAAGATTTTCTTCCTAATCTGCATCTTCCCCCTTCCAGTTGAAAGCCATTCCCCTTCATCCCATCCCTGCCCTCCCAGATCCAGAGCCCCTTCCCCAGCTTTCCTGGAGCCCCTTTCAGCTCTTCTCCTTCCAGATGCGCTGAAGGAAGTCACCGAGATGACGTCTCAGCTGCAGCACAGTCTCATCCGCCTGGAGAATTTCCAGAAGTTGACCGAACTGCAGCACGACCTGATCGGAATAGACAACCTCTCGGCGCCCGGCAGGGTGAGTGCTCTTGCTCTCAGTGTTCGGAGCCGTTAGTGGGTTTATTCCCAGGGAAGTGCCTTCCAGATGTGTGTTTGCACCACTGCCCCTCTGCTTCCCGGAACCACTAAAAACTTTTGTATAATTGTCTTCTGTCTCAGGCTTGGGGATATCTTAGGGGATAGATGAGAAGAGGAGGCTGAGGGGAGACCTCATTGCTCTCTGCAAGTCCCTGAGAGGAGGTTGTGGAGAGGAGGGAGCTGGGCTCTTCTCCCAAGGGACAGGACGAGAGGGAATGGCCTCGAGCTCCACCAGGGGAGGGTGAGGTTCAACATAAGGAAAAAATTCTTCACAGAAAGGATCATTGGGCACTGGAACAGGGAGGGGGTTGATTCCCCTTCCCTGGAGGGGATTAAGGGACGGGTGGACGAGGTGCTGAGGGACAGGGGTTAGTGATTGATGGGAATGGTTGGACTCGATGATCCGGTGGGTCTCTTCCAACCTGCTGATTCTATGATTCTATGATTCTAAGTCCTTCTGCTTAGGCCTGACCTGCAGGTTGGTGTTTTCCCTACAGAGGTGTCGCCGTTCAGCCCCAGCTCAGACAATTTTGGCATCTAGAACTGAGCAGTTGGCTCCCAATTCCCTTCCCTCCCCAGGAAAAGCGAAATGAGAGGAAAAGGCTTGCAGGCTGGAAACTAAAATTCCAACTTTAATGAAATCGTAGGATCATTAGGTTGAAAAAGACCTTTTGAGATCATTGAGTCTAACCGTCCACGACTAAACCAGGTCCCTGAGCACCTCATCCACGTGTGAAACTCCTTCGGGGATGGGGACTCCACCACCTCCTGCACAGCCTCTGCCAGGGCCTGGAAGCCCTTCCCGTGAAGGAATTTTCCCAGGAGTTTGTTTAGTTCCTGCTTGGTTTTGTGTTTTTGTTTTTGATAGATGTACTGAGCGTCAGTACAGGAGCATCACGTATGCTTTGGGGATCTGTGGCAGTGGCTGCAGTGGGATGTAAGTGCCGTAGGTGACCTGCTGGTGTCCAGCAGGGACTCTGCTCCTTTTCCTTCTCTTCTTGCTTCGTTGATTTAAATGCCGCCTGCAGCAAGGAGCCGATTCCTCTTACAAACAGAAGGAAAAGGTGTCACCTGGGGTTTGACCAGTCTCTTAGTGATCATTGCTGGGCACCAATCACAGAATTTCCCTTCCCTTCTCCAGGCTGAATAACCCCAACTCTCTCCTCCTGTCCTCGTAGCAGTGGTTCTCCAGCCCTCGGATCATCTCCGTGGCCTCCTCTGGACTCGCTCCAATGGTTCCGTGTTCTTCCTCTGCTAATCAATCAACATCTTTGTGCTCTGGGATAAAAAAAAAAAAACCCATGA
Source organism: Coccyzus lansbergi (assembly GCA_033558105.1). Lineage (NCBI taxonomy): Eukaryota > Metazoa > Chordata > Aves > Cuculiformes > Coccyzidae > Coccyzus > Coccyzus lansbergi. Next base: position 415,112 of record JAUMJK010000141.1, on the reverse strand, counting down.
AAATTCTCTGTGTTTAGGAAAGATCAAGCTTTATCTGACTACTTCTTCTCCACTGCAGGAGTTTATCCGGGAAGGCTGCTTGTACAAGCTCACCAAGAAGGGTTTACAGCAGCGGATGTTCTTTCTGGTAGGTTTGGCTTCTGTTTTTCATGAATCCGAAGTCTTCGTGATAAAGTTGTCGTGAAACTTGTTTCCATGAGCTCGGGACGGTGGCTGAAAACTCACCCGAGGGGTTTTTAGCTGGAGCGAAGCTGTGACAACTCTGTCTATCCATCACGTTGCCTTAAGGGCACACGTTTAACAGGCTTTTTAAATTATAGAATCATAGAATCACCAGGTTGGAAGAGACCCACCGGATCATCGAGTCCAACCATTCCTATCAAACACTAAACCATATCCCTTAGCACCTCATCTACCTGTGCCTTAAACCCCTCCAGGGAAGGTGAATTAACCACCTCCCTGGGCAGCCTATTCCTATGCCCAATGACCTTTTCCGTGAAAAACTTCCTCCCGATGTCCAGCTTGAATTAAATTAATCGCCTCTCTTAGAATCATAGAATGATAGACTCACCAGGTTGGAAGAGACCCAGCGGATCATCGAGTCCAACCGTTGATTGTTTCTTCCTGCCTTTGCAGTTCTCGGATATGTTGCTGTACACGAGCAAAGGGGTTACGGGGACAAACCAGTTCAAAATTCACGGACACCTTCCTCTGCATGGCATGTTGGTAAGCGCTTTCCAGCCCTGTTGGAGTGTTAAGGAGTTGGCCTGAAGGCAGGTGGAGGCAGCACTTCAAGGGCGTGAGGAACAAAGCTGCTCCCAGCCCAGTCACAACCTGATGGGCTGGAAGGGACCTCAAAGCCCATCCAGTCCCATTCCTGCCGTGAGCAGGGACACCTCCCACTGGCTCAGGGGCTCCAAGCCCCATCCAACCTGCCCTTGAACCCCTCCAGGCACACAAGCAGCGCTGCTGCCTCCCCACCCTCTGTTCTAACAGGACTGTTCTTTCTGTCTTTGATTTGCAGCTGATAGTGCTTGATCCGCCGGTAAGTACTGAGCCGTGTGTCCTCAGAACCCTCCTGCTCGTGCCCTGCTGGACGTGGTGCTGTGCTTCTGCCAGCAGTAGAAACGCTCGATAGAGACCCATAGAGAGCCAAAATAGACTCCAAGTAGAATCATAGAATCACCAGGTTGGAAGAGACCATCGGATCATCGAGTCCAACCGTTCCCATCAAACACTAACCCATGGCCCTCAGCACCTCGTCCACCCGTCCCTTAAACCCCTCCAGGGAAGGTGACCCAACCCCCTCCCTGCACAGCCTGTTCCAATTCCCAGCTATGTTTCTCTTACAGCAACCAAGGAGTGATCATATCGTGCCTAGGAGGGCAGTTTCAATGTTCATGAGTTGCTAAGCAGTGATGAAAACCACTTTTCTTCCTCTGCAGGTGGAAGAGAGTGAGAACGAATGGGCCGTCCCTCACTGCTTCACCATTTATTCAGCACAGAAGACAATCGTGGTGGCAGCAAGGTAGCGTTTCTTTTCCTTCTGGATCCCTTAGAATCATAGAATCACCAGGTTGGACGAGACCCACTGGATCATCGAGTCCAACCATTCCCATCAATCACTAACCCATGTCCCTCAGCACCTCGTCCACCCATCCCTTAAACACCTCCAGGGAAGCCTCTCCCTGGGCAACCTCTCCCACTGCCCAATGACCCTTTCCGTGAAAAATTTTTAACTAATATTCAGCCTGAGCCTCCCCTGGTGGAGCTTGAGGCCATTTCCTCACGTCCTGTCCCTTGGGGGAAGAGCCCAGCCCCCTCCTCTCCACAACCTCCTTTCAGGGAGTTGCAGAGAGCAATGAGCTCTCCCCTCAGCCTCCTCTTCTCCAGGATAAACACCTCCAGCTCTCTCAGCCGCTCCTCGTAAGGCCTGTTCTCCAAAGACTTGGTGTTCAGTCCTTCGGTGCAGAGACAAGAGTCCTTCCTGCGTCCCCAGAACTTCTGCATAAACACAGGACCCTGTCCAGCTCCATTGCCAGTGGCTATTTTACTCTTATTTCAGGCCTTGAAAGTAGATTTAAGGGCTGTACGAGACCAGCTTTCTATCTGAAAAAGCTTTTGGGGAAATTTAATGTTCGTTCTATTTGTTTAATGGGAAGCAACTGCTCCAGTATCATGCAGTGATGAGTCCCTCACCGTCACCATCACATTTCCAGGCTGGGATGGTCTCCAGTCACGCTTTTTGCCTTCCAGCACCCGCTTGGAGATGGGCAAGTGGATGGAAGACCTGAACATGGCAATTGAAATGGCCAAGAAGTCCACTGAGAAAGCCGACATGCTGCTGGAGAACTCCGTGTGCAACCGCTCCAACAGTAAGTTGGGTTCCCTGCCCTCTTGAAAAGAGGGTTTTGTGCCCTCATCACTTTTCCTCTTGTGAATTTGATGACTTAAGTGGAGTAGTTTTATCATTCATGCAGTAACGGGACACCTATCATGCTCTTATTTTGTTTTAATCGAAAGAAGTATCCCTGTTTTCCTAGACTGATATTCCTGGTGGCTTCAGATGCGGCAGAGAAGCTCCAGTTGCAGAATTCCTGGTTTCATATGGTCCTTATTCACCTCTCACATAGATTTTTTTTTCTCAATTTAACCACGTAGTGCGTTTTCTTGTCCCGAAATGTGGTGTCTGTGTTGATCAGCCAGTTCTTTTGTAGCCCAGCGTTCTCCTGCCTGTGCCTGCTGGTGGCACAGAGGGGCTGAAACCTCTAAGTGTCCCTTCCTGGAGCATTTCTCTCTACTCCTCGCTGAGAATCGACTGAAGAGGAGATGTGGGGATGTTTGTTTGTTTGTTTTACAAGGTGTTGAGGCAGCTGCCTCGAGCAGAGCTGAGCCGTGAAAGCCACCGAGAGCTGCTGTGTTGAGTCACCTTCCCTGGAGGGGGTTAAGGGATGGGTGGACGAGGCTCTGAGGGACACGATTGATGGGAATGGTTGGACTCGGTGATCCGGTGGGTCTCTTCCAACCTGGTGATTCTATGATTCTGTGATATTCAATGCTCCGAGTGGCCGTCAGGAGCTGGGTCGCCGATCCAAGTCGATGTTTTTTTTTTAGAACCGCGAGAGAAAACAGCTTTTCTCAGGAGTCCCTGCTTCTCTCTCCCGCTCGTCGGGTCGCACCGTTGTCTTAAACCGCTGCCGCATTCTCCTCCCCCAGGATCCTCTGATGAGGTCTCCCTAGAACAGGAGTCCGAAGATGACATACACTCCTCTCGTAGCTCCCTGGACAGGCAGAGCCACCACCGTGCCAACACCACCATGCACGTCTGCTGGTACCGCAACACCAGCGTCTCCATGACTGACCACAGTGTGGCTGTCGAGGTACCCGCCGGGCGCAGCTCTCGCCTCTCGCTCTGTCCCTCCCGGCTCGCTCGGCCACCACTCATCCTCCGCTCCATCTCCGTCTCAGCATCTTTGTGTCTTGGGGAGCTGGCGGAGGCTGCTGCATGTCTGCCCCGCTCGGCGCGTGTCTGTGCGGCTGCGCTCGCGCTCTGCTCCCCGGGCGGCAGGGCTTGGGTTCAGCAGAGGCGCTGAAGGAGGGCAATTATAAAGGAAACACAGGATATCGTAGGGATGAGTTGTTCATCTGGGTTTCATCAGCATTGCTGGAGGAGGTTTCCAATCTACGGTGTTTTCTGCTCTACTGAGCTCTCCTAGAGATAAGAAAAGTACTTTAAGGTTGGTGCGAGTAGGATTCCTCTGCCCTTCCCTCACTGGGAGGGTGAGCAGCAGGTGTTAAGAAGGGCTGTGGCGCAGCAGGGTCACCTTCTGCTGCGCAGAGGTTTATTCTGACCGTGAGGCAGCAGTGGCCCAGGTGGCCAAGAAGGCCAATGGCATCTTGGCTTGGATCAGAAACGGTGTGACCAGCAGGGCCAGGGAGGTCCTTCTCCCTCTGGACTCAGCACTGGTGAGGCCGCTCCTCGAATCCTGGGATCAGTTGTGGGCCTCTCAGCACAAGGAGGATGTTGAGGCTGTGGAGCGAGTCCAGAGAAGAGCCACGAAGCTGGGGAAGGGGCTGGAGAAGAAGAGGAGTGGCTGAGAGAGCTGGGGGGGTTTATCCTGGAGAAGAGGAGGCTGAGGGGAGACCTCATTGCTCTCTGCAACTCCCTGAGAGGAGGTTGTGGAGAGGAGGGAGCTGGGCTCTTCTCCCAAGGGACAGGACGAGAGGGAATGGCCTCAAGCTCCACCAGGGGAGGGTCAGGCTGGACATTAGGAAAAAGTTTTTCACAGAGAGGGTGATTGGTCAGTGTCAGAGGCTGCCCAGAGAGGGGGTTGATTCACGTTCCCTGGAGGGATTTAAGGGACAGGTGGATGAGGTGCTGAGGGACATGGGTTAGTGTTTGATGGGAATGGTTGGACTCGATGATCTGATGGGTCTTGTCCAACCTGGTGATTCTATGATTCTACATACCGTGAGGAGAAGAAGGAGGTGGCTAACATGTCAAGCAGGGCAGGGCAGGGTGTGCTATCCATGCACTGGGACCTTCCCACCGTTCCTGCCCAGCTCCGAAGGCCCTTCTTGTACAGTGGGAGGAGCTGGAAGTCGGGCACTGAAGTGCTGAGGTTTTGGTGAAGGACAATAAGTGTCAGTCAGCTCGGAAAAGGATTCCTGGAGGTGTTTTCCGGGCTTAGGGGCCAGAGGGGCGGCACTTCAGCTGGCAGGGAGAGTGGTTTCTGTCAGAGGGTCAAGCCCTTTCCCTGCTGAGTGCCTTGTGAAAGAAACCGTCCTGCTGTTCTGTACCCGGATCACGAGGTCTCCCTCCTACCAGCTCTGAGATCCGCCGTGTGAGTTCTTGCAGCTGCCTCTCACTCTCATCTGTTCCGTGCTCTAACAGCCTTCTTGTTTTTCACCATCCATTTTCCATTAACAGACGCCTTCCTCACGTCACTTCTCTCGTCCTAACGTTCTGTTTTTTTTCCTCTCTCCCCCTTTTCTCTGCTCAGTTTTCTGCTCTCTCGCTGTTTCTCCAGAGCTTCCTCCTCGCTATTTGCTGGGCCAGGCCCAACGGCCCAACACAATCACCCATGTTTGTTGGTACCGGAACCAGAGCCTGTCCCTGTCTGATTACCTGTGCATGATCCAGGTAAAAAATGCCTCTCGCCTTCTGCGCTGGTGGGGAGGAGCCGTGGGCTGCCGAGGAACCGTGGGAAGCCAAGGAAACCTGTCCCACCCCTCGCTCCGTGGTTCCCAGTGAGCCACGAGCGAGGGAGCCCTAAACCAGTGACAGAGCCATCACGTTGTTGGTGCACAGGATCCTCCTCCTTCCGCTTCCCAGAGTGGTTCTCTATATAATTCTGCTGCCTCTCCTGTCTTTCTCTAATTACACAACCCATCTGCTGTCATTCCATGCTGTAGGTTCGTTATCCCGCCGCGCTGGGTGCCTCTAATTTTGAGGCAGGGATGCTCAGCTCCTCCGCAACCTCCTTACCGCGCCGGGCTTGGCTTCGCGTAGCTGCCACACGTAGCTTGTCCTCACTCTGCCATCCTCTGTCTCCTCCTCTGCTTTATTTCCCTTCCGCGTCTTCTCCGTGGGGGTTTTTACCCGTGAAAAGGGGGTGGGTGGCCTTGTGGCTGTCACCGGTTGCAGGAAAGCGATGGCTGGAGGGCCAAGGCAGCACCTCCAGGGCTGAGAGGCAGCAGGGATGCTGCTAGTGGAGTGAAAACACTGCTTTGGTTATCAGGAGGTAGCTGGGAATCAACGAACTGAAGGGACAAAGTCACTCAGGAATATCTAGGAGGCCTTTTCCGACACGGGAGCCAGGGAAAGCGAGGACGGAGCAGGCGGCCTCGAGCTTTTCCTCTGCGGCAGCGGCCTCTGGGTTCACGGTGGTGTCTTTGCTCTGTGCTAGAACCAGCTCTCCGGGTACTTGCTGAGGAAGTTCAAGAACAGCAACGGGTGGCAGAAACTCTGGGTCGTCTTCACCAACTTCTGCTTGTTCTTCTACAAAACGCATCAGGTGGGTGAGCGTGGGACGGCGGGAGGGGCTTGGGGCTGCTGGGCTCACAGCTCCCTGCTCGTTGAGGGAGAGGAGGGAGCGAAATGTAGCAGAAATGGTGTGACCAGCAGGGCCAGGGAGGTGATTCTCCCTCTGGACTCAGCACTGGTGAGGCCGCTCCTTGAATCCTGTGTTCAGTTGTGGGCCCCTCAGCACAAGAAGGATGTTGAGGCTCTGGAGAAAGTCCAGGGAAGAGCAACGAGGCTGGTGAAGGGGCTGGAGAACAGAACCTATGAGGAGCGGCTGAGAGAGCTGGGGGTGTTTAGCCTGAAGAAGAGGAGGCTGAGGGGAGACCTCATTACTCTCTCCAACTACCTGAAAGGAGGTTGTAGAGAGGAGGGAGCTGGGCTCCTCTCCCAAGGGACAGGGGACAGGACGAGAGGGAATGGCCTCAAGCTCCACCAGGGGAGATTTAGGCTGGAGATTAGGAGGAAGTTTTTCACGGAAAGGGTGATTGGGCATTGGAATAGGCTGCCCAGGGAGGGGGTTGACTCACCTTCCTTGGAGGTGTTTAGGGCACAGGTGGATGAGGTCTTGAGGGACTTGGTTTAGTGTTTGATAGGAATGGTTGGACTAGAAGAGCCGATGGGTCTCTTCCAACCTGGTTGTTCTATGATTCTATGAAAGAGGAGGGAGCTCATAACAAAGCCGGGCTCTGTGCGGCCATGGGAGCTTCTTACAGAATGGAATCGGTATTTGCTGCTTCTGGTGATGGTGGCTGAGTCTCTAGGGGTGAGAGGGGAACGTTTCCTCATGCAAGAACCAAGGGAGGTGAGGGAATCTCCAGGGGGATCTTCTAGTGGCCTCCCAGTGCTGAAAGGGGCTCCAGGAAAGCTGGGAGGGGCTTTTTTCCAAGGGCCTGGAGTGATAGGACGAGGGGGAATGGCTTTAAATAGGAAGGGGGAAGAGCTAGATGAGACATTAAGAAGAAATTCTTCATAATGAGGGTTGGGGAGGCCCTGGAACAGATTACCCAGAGCAGGGGTGGCTGCCCCATCCCTGGAGGGCTTCCAGGCCAGGCTGGATGGGGCTTGGAGCCCGTGATCTAGTGGGAGGTGTCCCTGCCCATGGCAGGGGTGGGACTGGGTGGGCTCTGAGGTCCCTTCCAACCCAAACCATTCCATGATTCTATGAATCGCAGCCTTTGGTTGCTCCCTGTCTGTTGTTCTCACCTGAGCGAAGCCATGAAGCCTTTACCTGCTCTGTTCGTTGGGCTGGGCTGGGCTGGGCTGGGTGGCAGGGGACGCCTCGCGCTAAGGGCTCGGCTCTCGGCTCTTCCAGGACGATTATCCCTTGGCCAGTCTCCCGCTGCTGGGCTACACGGTCAGCTCCCCGGTGGAGGCCGACGGCATCCAGAAGGATTATGTCTTCAAGCTGCAGTTCAAGTCCCACGTGTATTTCTTCAGGGCTGAGAGCAAATACACCTTCGAAAGGTAACCTTGTGGTTTCTCTCTCTGTCTCGGCGTTTCACCCCTTCCTTGGGAGAGCATCCCATGCTGTGGGTGAGGTATGAATCAGTCGTGCTCTCAAGGAGAAATTTCCAGTTCACAGTAGGTGTTTATCTTGCTTTTTTTTTTTTCTCACTGTCACTTGATGAGCGAATCCGTTAGGTAATTTTTGAAAGAACAGCGTATTCGCTGGCTCAGGGAGAGCTCTGTCAGCCCATCCTCCTTAGCAAAGGAGGATACGGGTGCTCTCGGGAGCTCTCGGTCAGTCAGGCACCGTGTATTTTCTCCACCTGAAGTGACGCCTTTGAAGAGTCGGTGTCCTAAAAGGCAGAAAGGGAGAAGCTGCATCTCCTGTGTGGTGTGGGGAAGAGGTGCAGTGCGTAGCCGAAGGAACAACCGCAGTGACAAGTGGGGTTCCCCAGGGCTCAGTGCTGGCTCCAGCCCTGTTCAATGCCTTCATCAACGACCTGGATGAGGGCATTGAGGGTACCCTTAGCAAGTTCGCAGATGACACTAAGCTGTGTGCAAGTGTGGATCTGCTGGAGGGTAGGGAGGCTCTGCAAAGGGACCTAAACAGGCTGGATCCATGGGCAGAGTCCAGTGGGATGAGGTTTAACACGGCCAAATGCCGGGTCCTGCACTTGGGGCACAACAACCCTATGCAGAGCTACAGACTGGGAGAAGTCTGGCTGGAAAACTGCCAGGAGGAGAGGGACCTGGGGGGGTTGGTCAAGAGCCGACTGACCATGAGGCAGCAGTGTGCCCAGGTGGCCAAGAAGGCCAATGGCATCTTGGCTTGGATCAGAAATGGTGTGACCAGCAGGGCCAGGGAGGTTCTTCTCCCTCTGGACTCAGCACTGGTGAGGCCGCTCCTTGAATCCTGTGTTGAGTTGTGGGCCCCTCAGCACAAGAAGGATGTTGAGGCTCTGGAGCGAGTCCAGAGAAGAGCCACGAAGCTGGGGAAGGGGCTGGAGAACAGGCCTTATGAGGAGCGGCTGAGAGAGCTGGGGGGGAGTTCAGCCTGGATAAGAGAAGGCTGAGGGGAGACCTCATTGCTCCCTGCAACTACCTGAGAGGAGGTTGTGGAGAGGAGGGAGCTTGACTCTTCTCCCAAGGGACAGGGGACAGGACAAGAGGGAATGGCCTCAAGCTCCACCAGGGGAGATTTAGGCTGGAGATTAGGAGGAAGTTTTTCACACAGAGGGTCACTGGGCATTGGAATAGGCTGCCCAGGGAGGGGGTTGATTCACCTTCCCTGGAGGGGTTTAAGGGACAGGTGGATGAGGTCCTGAGGGACATGGTTTAGTGTTTGATAGGAATGGTTGGACTCGATGATCCGAAGGGTCTCTTCCAACCTGGTTGTTCTGTGATTCTGTGAACAGATTTGTGCATCGGGGAAGGGATGGGCTGAGCGTCCCTCTCGTTCTTTCTTGCAGGTGGATGGAGGTGATCAAGAGAGCCACCAGCTCTCCTGCCAGGTCGAGCCTGCTGCTTCCCAAGGAGGAGAAGAACCCTCACAGCGACTGAGGTGGGGGCAGAGCTGGGTCTCTGCTGAGAACACGACGACGGAGCCGGGGGGGGGAAACAGGAGTCTCTGGAGGTTCATTTCCACCTGGTATGGGAAGCGGAAGCGAGGGAGGTGCAGACGGGGATCACACCCAACCCCATTGGTACGGAAGAGGGTCAAGGCCGTTCCAGTTTGAACCTGCTTAGAGAGAACCCAACAACCGCAGAGCTCCGGCGCGTGTCCCGGAAGGCTGATGGTTGCGGTTGTAGCTGTACAGTAACGCCCGAAGCCGAATGCCACCCTGGTTGTACGTTGTGACTGGCCAGTCGGCGTGCGCGGGAGGAATCCAGGCACCTGGCTCGCGGTTCCCTTCCCCTGGCTCGGCACGGCCGCACCAGCGCTGTCCTGCTGCTCTCGGCGTCGCCCGCACGGCTGTCTCGGAGAACCAGGGGAGCCGCAGCTGGGTTGGCTTCAACACTGCTCGTTTGGAACAGAGACTGCAGCGCTCTCGGAACAGCTCTTTGGAAGCATTTCTCCAGGGAGCAGCTCTTTGGAAGCATTTCTCCAGGGAGCAGCTCTTTGGAAGCATTTCTCCAGGGAAAGGAGGAGGATGGAGCCTCTGCTGAGCTGTCGAGGTTTCAGTATTCTGGGGGGTTGGTGCGGGCAGGGCGCATGTTTTTTTTTTTTTTCCTCTGAACTCGGCTGAGAGGCTCGATGCTGTTCTCGTATCGCAGCTCCGGAGTTTCTTTATCCCGTAGCAGCCGTTCCTTTGAGGCACAGGGTGGCAGACACGCTCTCCGCCTGTACGTGGGTGATGTTTTCAAGGCGTTTAAGCAATAGAGGAGAAGAAGCTGCTCTGAAAGCCACTGTTGCTTGTGCTTCTGTGTCATGTAAAGACTTCTGAAAAATCCCTATTCTTACCTTTCAGTTTGGGGTGGGATCCAGCTGCCGTTTGTCCGTTTTCGGAGCGTTAGCGTCTGTGGACTCTATTAAATCTCCATAGTAAATCCAAACTGGTTGCAGTTTGTTCTGGTTTTGTGAAGTTTGTCAGCTCTGGCTGTCTCTACAGGACTGAAACACACCAAGTGCCACCAGGCGCTGCTGGACGTGGCTTCGAGGGGCTCTGGGGACTCTGCTTTTTTAGCCAGACAATCATTTGTGTAGCAGGAGGAGCACTGAAGTGGTGCAGGGAAAGCAAAAGGCAAGTGCTGCGTGTTCTGAGGATGGAGGAAGGTGGAGAGCCCTGTGCACGTGGGAGGTTCCGAGGCAGCAGGTGACTTCTCCAAGGCTCTGTCAGGTTCTGGTCTAAAAAGTGGGATGAGGATTGCAGGGAGGGAATTCCAGAGGGATTTTTCCAGGCTGCTGACAAACATTCGCATCCTAGAGCACGTGAGCGACTGCAGATCCAGCCTTTGCTGTCACTGTCACAATGGCCGCATCCCGTATAAGTTAAATGTACTTAATTTATTAGTATCTTCATCAATTTTTTTTAATTAACTGTTGTAGGTGTGTATGTACATGTGGTTTGATTGGGTCTGGTCTAATGCAGCTGGATGTGAAAGTAAATAGCCTCTTGGTGTAAAACTCTCTCAGCTTCTTATTCCTCGGGACGGAGACAAGAGGTTTCGTGCTGATGATCAATGGGTCTTTGCATTCAGTGGTTTTCGTGGTTGATCCTGGGCCTTTGTCCTGGTCACATCCTGAAGTCTCTTAGCAGGAAAATTTCTTCCTAATGTCTAATCTAACTCTCCCCTCTTCCAATTTAAAGCTATTTCCCCTCATCTTGTCACTCCAGGGCTTTGTAAAAAAGCCCCTTCCCAGCTTTCCTGGAGCCCCTTTCAGCACTGGAAGCTGCTCTAAGGTCTCCCCTGAGGCTTCTCCTCTCCAGGCTGAACAACCCCAACTCCTGCACAGACATCACCGCAGCAGCTCTGGCAGGTGGGTCCCTGTTTGATGCACACGAGGCAGGGAGATGCAGGGAAAGACCAAGACAACCGCAAAGAAAAGCAGCTTGAACAAACCCCTTTTTTTTTTTTTCCTTCCCAAGACAAGAGTCCCAGCAGCCTCATCTGTTCTGTTACTTTATTGAAAGTGGCAGATCCCTTTCAACGCTTTTAAAAACCCAAACCGTTGTTGCTTGGAACACTGGACAGAGGTTGTGGGGATTTGGCTCCTTTAAAAAGTTTACTCGTTACACGGCCGTGCAGGTGAGTAACAGCACAAGGTACCTTAACCGACACAATTTGCTACCGTCACGAACAGCGACTTGAAAAGCAGCACAAGCCCTTCCTTCCCACTTGCCTGCAGCCTCCCTCCGCCTCCCACCTCCGCACGGTCCCTGTCTGTGCGCCAGCACCGAGGAAAAACCGATTTGCCCTGTTCCTCATCAACGCAAGCTCCGAGACGGCTCTCCCCGAGAACCCCCTGGCTCCTGAGCAGCTCTCCAGAGAGATCAGACAGCAGCACCTCTCTCTACAGGACAAGCACGAGGGACGCGTGGTCCTTCGGAGCTACTTCGAGCACTTAAAATCTGCAGGTCGCAACCCAAGTACCGCAGCCCAGGCCTCGCTGCTAACAAGGTGCGGGGGTTTCTCTTTTAAACAAGTGCTGAACAGCTGCAGCCGTTGTTCTCCGTGGCTCTGGGTGAGCCACATCATTCACACGACAGGCAGACAGAGAGCTGGAGCGCTAGACGGTCTTGCTGACTCGATGGGAATATCGTTACAGTGAGAGGAGAGATCTCTAAGCAACCAGGCAGCACGAGTTGTCTTCCTACTCCGTTTTTTTCTAAACGTTTCAGGTGCAGATTTAAGATCTGTGCCTTTTCCTGAATTACAGGTTCGCTTTATAAAGGTGTATTTAACAAAAGCAAAGGCAGGTGGGGACAGGGCCACTCAAATACTGTGGCAGCAGCTTCTCTGCTAGCAACCACCACCCCAGCTCGTCCATGGGAGCAGAGCCCTGGCTTTACATCCCTGGATGAAAGAAGAGCCCGAAAGAGACAACTGGGAGGGGATTGAGGTCTTTGGCAAACCCCGACTCACACTGCGGAGATGCCATCACTGCCAGACACACACTTGCAGAGGAGGGGAGGCTCTTGCCTCAAGAACTGCAGTGTGATACCAGCCTTTGGAGCCCTCTCAGCACCTCCGGCTGCTGCATTCCCCACATCCCACTTTTTTTCATACTTCTGCACCATTTGGATGTGCACGGGAAGCATTTGCTCAGCTTAGAGCCCAGGGCCACCCAACCTGTGTACCGAGTTGCAAGGGAAGGGACTCCAGCAGCTCCCAAAGCAAACGCGGCTGCTCTGGAGACTCAGGCAGTTCTGCTGTTACCAGTCGGACGAACCAAGGCCTAATGCAAAGTGATGTCCCAGAGCAAAGAAAAAGCACAGTCAGCAAACCCACCCTCCTGGGAAAAGAAGCTGGAAAAAACCCAGCAGCGCAGCAGCTCAGAGGCTGCTGGGCCAGAAGGCTCTTTGCTACGAGTGAGTGAAGGAGTTGAAGCCGTCGTCCAGAACAAGGGGAAAGCTGCTCTCGATTTCCCAGAGGCTGGAGTGCACGGAGAGCTTCCAAACGTCCCTGCGCTCACGTGCTGCTGCTCACAAACGCTTCTTTGGGTAGGGCAGGAGGCTAAACCCATCCCAAACCTATCGCAATGGAAGAGAATCTCCCTCGGTTCCAGCAGCCAGGCATTTACCAACAACAAGCTGTGAATCAAACCAAGCCAAAATGGATACATCCATAGGGAAAACAATTAAAAACCGCATCGATTACATCGTAAAAACAACTAGACCACCCCCCTCTCCGGGGTTCTGCAAAAGGTCTAAATTGTACTTGCATCGCAACCCCCACCCTGGGTTATCATGGAAAGAGGTGTGATATGAAGGCTCTGAAATGTCCTGGAGTCCGTAACGCAACGTTACATCCAACGGCGGATGGTGGTCTGGGGTAGAGATGTAGTTCGGATGAAACTGGAAGAGTTCTTTCCCCCCCCTCACAGCAGCAGCAGGGAAGGCAGGCGTCAGCGGGCAGAGCTGAGGTGGTTCCGGCTGTGTGAAAACCTGCAGGGAAGAGAAACACGAGGAACTGGTCGTGGCTGTCAAGCCCTCGCCTGGAAGCGGCATCTCCGTCTGCAGGTGGACAGGGACGGCTGGATGGGTTTGTCCCCACTGCCGGTTTTTTTAGATATAAAAGTCTTGAAAGAATCAAACCAGCGTTTTAAAAAAAGCTGAGGCACAGTGAAGAGCAGCAGGTCTGTGCTCTGCAACATTCAGAAAGCTGTTTGGTGTGAGAAGGGGACTTCTGAGGCAGGAAGAACTGCTGCTTCCATTGAATGAAAAGCAGCTAAAGGCCTTATGAGGAGCGGCTGAGAGAGCTGGAGGTGTTTATCCTGGAGAAGAGGAGGCTGAGGGGAGGCCTCATTGCTCTCTGCAACTCCCTGAAAGGAGGTTGTGGAGAGGAGGGAGCTGGGCTCTCCTCCCAAGGGACAGGACGAGAGGGAATGGCCTCAAGTTCCACCAGGGGAGGTTCAGGATGGACATTAGGAAAAATTTTTCCCAGAAAGGGTGATTGGGCAGTGGCAGAGGCTGCCCAGGGAGGTGGTTGAGTCCCCTTCCCTGGAGGGGTTTAAGGGACGGGTGGCCGAGGTGCTGAGGGACATGGGTTAGTGACTGATGGGAATCGTTGGACTCGATGATCTGATGGGTCTCTTCCAACCTGGTTATTCTACGAAAAGAAGTGGCTTAGGGACTTCTATGTCAGCTACAGCCCCTTTTTTGGGAGCCTGCTCAGCACCAGCTTTCACTGCGTATCTGCAGCGGGACAAGGGTTCAGCTCACTGTGAGCTCCGCCCCAGCTCCCTCTCCAGGGGACACTCACCTTTGTACCCGCTCCACCATGTGTGCTATCAGTTTGTCCGAGATGCCTGGGCAGGACTCCTCGGCCAAGCTAAAGGCGTTCTCCAGCTCCTCCATAGCTCCCACGTTGCCTCCAGTCTGCTTGTGCTTATCTTTAAGCTGCAACCCACAAACAGTTGAGTCACCTTCCCTGGAAGGGTTTAAGGGACAGGTGGACAAGGTGCTGAGGGACATGGGTTCGTGTTTGATGGGAAGGGTTGGACTCGATGATCCGGTGGGTCTCTTCCAACCTGGTTGTTCTATGGTTCTTGGCTGCTGAGGACAGCTCAGCACCCAGACGCACAGCAAGGCTGCCAGACAGGTAGGGCAGAAAATACTCATCACTTCTAACAACCACAAAAAGGGTTGAGCTGCCTCCAGCGACTGGAAGGCCAAGACAAACCATGGCTGCGCTATGGATCCTTGGCCTCCAGCGTTCCCCACTCCTTCCCAGCCGCAGCTCCCTAGCGAGCAGCATTGCTCAGTGAGCTGAGCAGAAGTCAAATCTTCCTGTTGATCAAGCACTGTCTGCCAGCAAACCGCTGTCCAGTCCAATTAAGCTCCCGTTAAGCTATGCTGATAAAAGGTCTTTACATAAGCCTCATGGTTCTTTGCCTGCAAGTCTGTTGCTATGAGGACAGGCTGAGGAGAGAGTTGGGGTTGTTCAGGCTGGAGAAGAGAAAGCTGTGAGGATACATTAAAGCAGCTTCCGGCGCTGAAAGGGGCTCCAGGAAAGCTGAGGAGGGACTTTTTAACAAGGGCCTGGAAAGATAGGATGAGAGGGCACGGCTTCAGATTGAAAGGGGGAAGATCTCAGAACCTATGAGGAGCGGCTGAGAGAGCTGGGGGTGTTTAGCCTGGAGAAGAGGAGGCTGAGAGGAGACCTCATTACGCTCTACAAGTACCTGAAAGGAGGTTGTAGAGAGGAGGGAGCTGGGCTCTTCTCCCAAGGGACAGGGGACAGGACAAGAGGGAATGGCCTCAAGCTCCACCAGGGGACATTTAGGCTGGAGATTAGGAGGAAGTTCTTCACACAGAGGGTCATTGGGCATTGGAATAGGCTGCCCAGGGAGGGGGTTGAGTCACCTTCCCTGGAGGGGTTTAAGGGACGGGTGGATGAGGTCTGGAGGGACATGGGTTTAGTGTTTGATAGGAATGGTTGGACTAGAAGATCCGACGGGTCCCTTCCAACCTGGTTGTTCTATGATTCTATGATTTAGATTAGATATTCTTCAAAATGAGGGTGGTGAGGCACTGGCACAGGCTGCACAGGAAAGTTGTGGGTGCTCCATCCCTAAAGTATTCAAGCCCAAGTGTATTGGAGAGGACACTCCAGGGACATACTCACGTTCCAAACATATGGTACAGACTTCAAACCAGAGGCACAAATAGTGCCATAGGGACTTCAGAGTCCCTAAACCCCACTGGGTACCTCACCCCACTTCCCTTCTCCAAATCACTCCCACTGACTTATCAATCTCAGATCTCTCTCTTCATGTCCAACCACCACGGACACCAAGAAGGTTCTACTCACCTCCCCAAAAACTGGGTGAACAAGTGTGGAGAGACACTGCGACCGTGGTTGCCTCTTGATGGATTCAGTAGCCTAGAAAGCAACAGGAAAGGAAGTTAGAAGCACAGGCAAAGGCTCCCAGGCACATAAGCCTTTGCTAAATTTACAGGATCTCGATGGCAGGCCCCAAACTGCTCTCAGGAATGCCACATATTGAGTGACATGACAATATGGAAGAGGAAACTCTGGGGCCCTGGCCTTTGATACCAGACTAGAGTAGACTCTAGACAGAGCACAAGCGACTGGGAGCTTCCCCAAAACACCCAAAAGCTTGTTTAGTTTAGAATCATAGAATCGCCAGGTTGGAAAAGACCCATCGGATCACTGAGTCCAAATATTCCTATCAAATACTAAAGGAACTGATGGCAAACAGACCTTCTGGGAGCCATGAAGAGCCATTCCTTTGTGCAGCTTGCCCAAGGAGTTGGGGCGGATAGTTGGTGGGAATGTCCAGATTGGGCCCTGGTCTCCATCTTCTGTGTCTCCATCGCTGCAAGAAGAAAAGGGGAAGGTGAAGACAAAGCCTCAGCTCCAAATCACAATGAGCTCCTGTGCTAGTCAGCTTAAAACCAGTACCAACTGCTAGTTAAAGCTAGAAGAATTTCAAGCCAATCCAACCTCAGGATTTGAAGGGCCAGACTTTGACGTTACAACCTCCCAGAGGTCAGAGGGACTCACTGCCACTGCAGGTGAAGAGAAGCTCTGCGACACCAGCCTGGTAAGAAGGTGTCCTTTCCCACCCAAGTCTCACCATCCTCCACATCAGCAGGATTGTTGTCATAGTTACTAAAGCACGAAGCTCGTTGAAAGGGCAATGTTTTTAACTGAATGTGCATCAAATACAGGTATCGAGAGGCCTGTTTAACTAGCGGTGCACACGCTAGATGTTTCTTGGTACTTGAGATTCCTCACACTCAAAAAATAGGCTCCCTGGGTTAGGTTGACAGCCTTCAGGCAGCAGTGTCCTGCTCCCACAAAGAGATTTTTGCAGGTCTCCCTGTACAATCATTAGATTAGGAAAAGGACCTCAACTATTTGCAGCAACTGCCCTGGAGCACAAAGGACAGAGCAGGGGCACCCTTGGCCGCAGAACACGTACGTACATATCGGAATCGCCAGAACTGGAATCTTCTCCGTGGCCTTCGGACTTCCAGCGCTTGAATCGATCTATCAGCTCCATGAGGAATGAGGTTTTCTTGGTGTAGCGTGTGATGAACTTGTGCTTTAGCAACTCTTTAGCTGTCGGCCTCTGCAGCAGAGAAGGAAAGCAGAAGCACGCGACATCAAAACACCTCTGCACACTAAACAGGTGAGTGCACTGACTACAGCCCTTGTCAGGCTTGCTTGTCCACTCTGCGAGCTCAGTAATTCCTTCTAAGCATTGCCAGCAGGGCAAGGGAGGCCATGAGGCATGAGGTGGATGAGGTATTGAGGGACTTGGTTTAGTGTTAGATAGGAATGGTTGGACTAGAAGATCCGAGGGGTCCCTTCCAACCTGGTTGTTCTGTGATTCTGTGATTCTGCCCCTCTGCTCCTCTCATGAGACCCAACCTAGAGTCCTGTGTCCAGATCTGGAGTCCTCAACGTAAGAAGAACGTAGAACTGTTGGAACAGATCCAGAGGAGGCCACAAGGATGATCAGAGGGCTGGAAAACCTCTGCTATAAGGACAGGTTGAGAGACTTGGGGTCGTTCAGCCTGGAGAAGAGAAGGCTGCAGGGAGACCTTAGAGCAGCTTCCAGCGCTGAAAGGGGCTCCAGGAAAGCTGGGGAGGGGCTTTTTCCAAGGGCCTGGAGTGACAGGATGATGAGGAATGTCTTTAAATTAGAAGAGGGAAGACTTAGATTAGTCATTAGGAAGAAATTCTTAACAATGAGGATGGGGAGGCCCTGAAACAGGTTGCCCAGAGCAGTGGTGGTTGCCCCATCCCTGGAGGGGTTCAAGGGCAGGTTGGATGGGGCTTGGAGCATCTCAGTCCAGCGGGAGGTGTCCCTGCTCATGGCAGGGGTGGCACTGGATGGGTTTTAAGGTCCCTTGCAACCCAAACCACTCTGTGATTCTATGACTCTCTCCAGGAGCCAAAATGGTCTTCCTGCTCAACAAACCTGTGATACTTCACCCAAGCTCCCAGGCAGACAGCAACACTCACAAATCTGGGATCCTTATTGAGGCAGGCTTCCACAAACTCCTTGAAAGGCTTGCTGTGGTGACCCTCAAGTGTGGGAGGGTTATTTTTGGGGATCAGGAAAAGAACCCTCATAGGATGCAAGTCAGAATTTGGAGGCTCTCCCTTCGCGAGTTCGATGGCTGTAATTCCAAGCGACCAGATGTCTGCCTGAAAGAAGAGCAAGGACAGTGACAGCACAGCAAGGAGCAATTCTGCAGCTTTCACGCAGCTGAAGGGCTGATAACATCAAATCAGATTGGGTGTTTCATGCCTAACAGACAAACTTCTCCCACTGACTCTCAGCCATGACAGAATCATAGAACAACCAGGTTGGAAGAGACCCACCGGATCATCGAGTCCAACCATTCCCATCAAACACTAAACCAAGTCCCTCAGGACCTCTTCTACCCGTTCCTTAAACACCTCCAGGGAAGGGGAATCAACTACCTCCCTGGGCAGCCTATTCCAATGCCAAATGACCCTTTCCGTGAAAAACTTCCTCCTAATTTCCAGCCTAAATCTCCCCTGGTGGAGCTTGAGGCCATTCCCTCTCATCCTGTCCCCTGTCTCTTGGGAGAAGAGCCCAGCTCCCTCCTCTCCACAACCTCCTTTCAGGTAGTTGGAGAGAGTAATGAGGTCTCCTCTCAGCCTCCTCTTCTCTAGGCTAAACACCCCCAGCTCTCTCAGCTGCTCCTCTTCTTCTCCAGCCCCTTCCCCAGCTTCGTTGCTCTTCTCTGGACTCGCTCCAGAGCCTCAACATCCTTCTTGTGCTGAGGGGCCCAGAACTTGGACACAGGATTCAAGGAGCAGCCTCACCAGTGCTGAGTCCAGAGGGAGAATCACCTCCCTGGCCCTGCTGGTCACACCATTTCTGATCCAAGCCAGGATGCCTTTGGGCTTCTTGGCCACCTGGGCACACTGCTGCCTCATGGTCAGTCGACTGTCAACCAACCCCCCCAGGTCCCTCTCCTCCAGGCTGTTTTTCAGCCAGGCTTCTCCCAGTCTGTAGCTCTGCATAGGGTTGTTGTGCCCCAAGTGCAGGAAAGCATCATTCTCACAACAAGCAGCACTCCCTGTATTGACTCTCGCACCAACCCTCCTCCTGCTCCCAGCTCACCTTGAAGTCATAAGCAGACTGTTTGATGACCTCCGGTGCCATCCAGAACGGAGTCCCCACAAAGGTGTTTCTCTTGATCTGTGTGTCTGTCAGCTGTCCGGCCACCCCAAAGTCAGCCAGTTTCACATCTCCTTGTTCGGAAAGCAGCACGTTGGCAGCTGTTCACACAAATAAACATTAACTCCTTAGCCCCCTTGCCTGTCCAAGCGACAAATGCCAGAGAAGAGCTACAGACCCTCACTGTTACCCTGAATTCTGGAGATGTGAAAAATATGAGGTGCAATGAAATTATAAGCATCAGATCATGGAATGGTTTGTGTCAGAAGGGACCCTAAAGCCCATCCAGTCCCACCCGTACCACGGGCAGGGACACCTCCCACTGGATCAGGGGCTCCAAGCCCCATCCAACCTGCCCTTGAACCCCTCCAGGGATGGGGCAGCCACAACTTCCCTGGGCAATCCTGGCCAGGGCCTCCCCACCCTCATCGTGAAGAAACAAGATGCAGAAACAATTAAACCAATAGCGAAAGCAGCACTAAGAAACAGCCTTTGAAACCTCTCAGATTACTACCGTATAATACTCTGAAACTTATGTTAGTAACATCCCTTACGAGAGAGCACCGAGCGATCCACTCTTACCTTTGATGTCCCTGTGGATCTTCCTCTCCGAGTGCAGATAATCCAAACCCTTTAGGATTTCTCTCAGGATAGTAGCTATGTAAGTCTCCTCCAGGGGTCCTGGCTTCAGCTGATAAAGAGCAGAAAGACGACTTAAAAGAGGTGACTGAACCCCTAGGATTTTTCAGAATCTTAGTCTGTTCCTTGGAAACTTTGGCCAAGCAAGTCCTATTCAGCAGGAAGCACCCACTGCAAGCCTGGTGTGCCTTCTGCAAGTGGAAAGCTGGATTTTGCAGATATTCTTTGTGGATATTCTGCTAGTGTATTTTGAAGGGTCTGGGGGCCTTTAGAAGTGTCCTGGAAATCTCTAGAAGGGTCTGGGGGCCCTTAGAAGGGCCCTGGAAGTCTCTAGGAGGGTATGAGGGCCTTGAGAAGGGCCCTGGAAGTCTGTGGATATTCTGCTAGTGTATTGAAGGTTTCCCAGACAAACAGAAGGACGCTCACCTCTCACTCTGTCCTGGAAATACATTGCTGAACAGAACATTTGAACAGTTTCTCTTGTTCAAGCCTCTCTGCTAACTTGCAAGAACTGACTTTCAGGCAGTGTGAGAGTCCAGAGAGAGCTTCTACCCTCTGGCTGTGGAGTATTGGATCAAAGCTCTTCCCTAACCAGGTCCTGCCTTCTCAGGGTAATAACTGAGCCTCTGACACTCAGGTGACTGCGCTGACAGCCACACGTACCCTCCCTCCAAGCCAGCACAGGCTCGGCAGTTCTCACTACAGGACCTAGGTTACCACTCTGGAAAAACAGGCTTCATGTCCCAAGGCAAAAAGCCAAATGCTGGGACAGACTACAGCGCAGAACTTCACCCATGTGCTCATTCAGCACCGATATTCCCTTAAAATCTGGGGTAACTTGCCAAATGTAATTTGCATTATCAAATATCCGGGAATCCTGATCGTGGAGTTAATCCTGATGTCACGCGAGCTCTGAGAAACACCATCAACTCTTTGCA
The DNA here is from genome assembly GCA_033558105.1 of Coccyzus lansbergi. Classification (NCBI taxonomy): domain Eukaryota; kingdom Metazoa; phylum Chordata; class Aves; order Cuculiformes; family Coccyzidae; genus Coccyzus; species Coccyzus lansbergi. Next base: position 394,711 of record JAUMJK010000141.1, on the reverse strand, counting down.
GGCGCAGAACTTTGGGGGAAAAGATGGCTTCGCACTGTTCAAAAAGTTGGCTGCTGTCGCCTTTCAGTTTGCTGACTCTTTGCATTCCAGAGCAGCAAAGCACAACTGGAGAGCAGCGCTTTGACAGCCGAGCTGCCTGCAAACGCTTTCTCTGTCACAGAGACCAGCGTGTCTGCCCCAGCCTGCCCAGCAAAGCTGTCAAAAGATGGTGTGTGGCAAAAGATGGTGAGCGTCTGGCTCGCACGCATTTCAACAAATCCGGGCTCCAGCTGTCATTTTTCACGGTCCAGAGCTTACCAAATCCAGAGCTGAACCTCCTCCTAGGTACTCCATGATTATCCACAGCTTAGTGCCCTGCAAGCAAGAGCACAAACCAAGGGCAAAGGTAAGTAATAAAAGCAGGCAGAGAAGGGAAACACCCCAAAGGCAGGACATGAGGAATCTGGTACGTGATCCCAGAGATGCTGCACAGTGCAGCTCTCGGAGGTTTAAGGAGGGAGCTCCCAGTTGTCTTTCCTGCAGTGCACGGAGCTCTAACAGCGGATCTGCCTCCAGTACGTTCCCTTCTCTCAGTCTGCAGTTTTATCTGAACAAGCTTAGTGCCCCTGCAGGCTACACAACCCACAGAGATAAGCTTATATTCAGGTTGGAGCCATTTCACTTCACTCCAACAGCTCTAGCTCATCTCCTTCCTGACAGCCGTAGCCTTTGATCTCGTTAGCAGGACAGTCAGCTTGAAGGGTACAATCGGTAAGACACTCTTACTCCTCTGAAGAGCGGTTTCCAGACCGAGCTTCCCAGGGCCCTAGGAGGAGATAAGCAGCAGATCGATGAGCCCACAGTTTGGCCGCTCTTTTCAGCAGAAGGCCGAGAAAATGCATTATGGCCTTTGAAAGATATGTAAGGAATAATCTGGATCCAAAGAGCTCAAGGGCTGTTTGTGACAGACCCAGCGTCACATGAGTACAGCAGCCAGTGTGTGGCTTCCATTGGGATTCACCACCAGCAGCTTCCATCAGGGGATACCTAAGCCTGTTCTGAACTGAAGTGGTATGAGCATCCCACAGAGGCTGTTCCCATTCTTTTCATCATTTCTGATGAAACAATGCTCAGAAGATCACACAGTACACTTTCAGACTCCTCTTGTAACCAGAAGCATAAAGGCCTCAGCGATACTATCTTAAACCCACGATATTTGGAATAAATATTCCACAAACTCCCTTTCTAGAATAGTCAGCGCAGGGAGGGACTTGTCCCCTCAATGAAAAAATCTTCTTTCCAGTGAAATGCCTCACTCTTGGGACCACACTGTCCTGGGTGCTTCATTTCCAAGTCCTTTCTGAGTGTCTGAAAGCCCAGCCTCTCGTTTAAACAGCATAAACGAGGCGAGTAGAGCCACTGCTGTGCCTGCTGCCACACCGATTCTCACAGACCGAGCCCCTTTAAGTGGTGTGTGTGCCACCACCGGCTGCAGAACCGCAGAGAAACCCACCCCAGTCCCAAACTGCCACGGCCTCATCCTACCTTCAAGTAGGAGCCGTAGTACCGGGTGATGTACGGACTATCGCACTGGCTGAGCACCGTAATCTCCTGCTGAATGTCCTCAATTTCATCCTCGGCCTCCTCCAGATCGATGATCTTGATAGCAACCACCTCCTTGGTGCGGTTGTCGATCCCTTTATACACTTCCCCGAAGGAGCCTTTGCCGATCCGCTCCAGCTTGGTGAACAGCTCCTCGGGATCCACCCTGGAGTGCTAGGACAGAAAGCGGAGATGGGGAAAAGCCCTTTAGGTCTCACAGCAGCCTGCAGAGCGCCAGGCACACCCGGCTCACCTCCCTGTCTATGCACCTGCTGTCTTAGTTCACCTCAAAATCACACATCCTAAAAGCTCTCTGCATGCTGAGAAACTTAATAGAGAAAACATCCAAGATGAGAAGAACTAAAGCCTTTTACATGAGTTTTCTGCCCCTGTGGATCACAGTGGAAGAGGAAGGGGAGAGAAACCCAGCAGGAGAACATCAGCAAGTGTCTCTACGGAATGTTTCAGCTCCTCTGAGACAAAACTGCTCCATTGCAGGCATCAAAGTGGTGCCGAGGCAGCTCCAAGGGCCTGTTCACACCCAAATTAAAACGTGGACAGGGTGTACCAGAACTAGCCTTCGTTTGAAGATATGGAAAAGAAAGTAGGCAGAAGCAAGAGGCCATGGGAAGTTCACAAGGACACTTCATAGAATCATAGAACAACCAGGTTGGAAGAGACCCATCAGATCATTGAGTCCAACCATTCCTATCAAACACTAACCCATGTCCCTCAGCACCTCGTCCACACGTCCCTTAAACACCTCCAGGGAAGGTGACTCAAACCCCTCCCTGGGCAGCCTCTGACACTGCACAATCACCCTTTTCGTGAAAGAATTTTTATCTAATGTCCAGCCTGACCCTCCCCTGGTGGAGCTTGAGGCCATTCCCTCTCGTCCTGTCCCCTGTCCCTTGGGAGAAGAGCCCAGCTCCCTCCTCTCCACAACCTCCTCTCAGGGTCTTGGAGAGAGCAATGAGGTCTCCCCTCAGCCTCCTCTTCTCCAGGATAAACACCCCCAGCTCTCTCAGACGCTCCTCTTCTTCTCCAGCCCCTTCCCCAGCTTCCTTGCTCTTCTCTGCACTCGCTCCAGAGCCTCAACATCCTTCTTGTGCTGAGGGGCCCACAACTGACCCCAGGATTCGAGGAGTGGTCTCACCAGTGCCGAATCCAAAGGAGAATCACCTCCCTGGCCCTCCTGGTCACACCATTTCTGATACAGGCAGGGGTATAAGGCCCAGATGTTGGCCTGCACAGTCACCTACTGCATGGTGAGAACACCACTAGCCACATCCACCACTCTATGCATTAGGGGAAAAGGGAGAGAAAGAGGATTGTCTCCGAGAAGCACCTGGCTCAGCTGGTAAAGGAAACACAACCCACACAAATCCTGCAGGGAAGCAACCCAGCAAGAAAAACTCCCTCCCTCACTCCCTCCCACATAAGGATTTTTTCCATGAGAAATGATATGGCAAAGGTGTAAGTAACTGCTCCGCTCCTCAGCCTGGCACTGCACATCAAAGGTCCAGGGCTGATTCTCCAAGAACAAGACATCAAACACAGGAACACTGGCTCCTGCAGGCAGCTTTGAGACACCATCATGTTTATGCATTGGGCTCTGTAATCACAGGCAGCTTTGGAAACTAGGTTCCACGCTTCGATGTTGGTTTATCCTGTTTTTTGTGGAACAAAGCAGGTCACTTGGGGGTGGCAAAGGAGACACGTCTTCCTGACAAGCACATGGAAACTGTGACCCAGTCACCTGGGAAAACAACTCTGCTGGGCAGAAGAGGCAGGCCCACCACCTTAGCTTGGAAAGGAAGCTTTGTTTGTAAGTACTGGATTTACTTTTCCAGCACCGGCCACTTCAAAACCGACCTGGCAACACCTCAGAGCTCTCAAGTGACTCTACAGAGGCTTTAGGACATGCAGCACTTCCCAAAGCTGCCAAAATCACACAAATTCAACTCATCAACTGCTAGAACTCAGTGACAGAGTGTGGGGCAGCGATGGTTGTTCCACCTGCGGTTACCATCCCCTGGGTGCCTGCTGCAGATTCTCTGTACTCAGCACTGGTGAGACCACTCCTCGAATCCTGGGGTCAGTTGTGGGCCCCTCACCGCAAGAAGGATGTTGAGGCTCTGGAGCAAGTCCAGAGAAGAGTAACAAAGCTGGGGAAGGGGCTGGAGAAGAAGAGGAGTGGCTGAGAGAGCTGGGGGTGTTTATCCTGGAGAAGAGGAGGCTGAGGGGAGACCTCATTGCTCTCTGGGACTCCCTGAGAGGAGGTTGTGGAGAGGAGGGAGCTGGGCTCTTCTCCCAAGGGACAGGACGAGAGGGAATGGCCTTGAGCTCCACCAGGGGTGGGTCAGGATGGACATTAGGAAAAAATTTTTCTTGGAAAGGGTGATTGGTCAGTGTCAGAGGCTGCCCAGGGAGGGGATTGATTCACCTTCCCTGGAGGGGTTTAAGGGACGAGTGGACGAGATGCTGAGGGACATGGGTTAGTGACTGGTGGGAATGGTTGGACTCGATGATCCGGTGGGTCTCTTCCAACCTGGTGATTCTATGATTCTATGTACAAAAAGTCTCCACAGCAACATCCTCTGCAGCTGCAGAACTCAGTTCTCAGGATCAGACAGTACCTTCTCCTACTCCTTCCAGTCCTCTCGCTGTGCTATGACTCACTGTATCTGCATTTAATTCCATATCCACTTTGGGGAAACAGTTTCTGTGCAAGACAGCATGAGAACTAGGATGCGCTGCAAATCAAATATGAATTGGAAAAGGCTTTGAGAAAGCAGCATCTCAAATCACCAGGAGGCTTAGTATTATAATTCTACACCTCGGAGCAGAACATAAGGAGCCACAAATTCACGCAAAACATGGTTTAACAAGACCTGTGTTCAGTACTGACATCTGCTGATAATCAAACACACCCCACAACCACCCTCAGAACAAAGAAGAGCTGAGCCAACACTATTAACGTGCTTCAGCTTTTAGTCCCAAGTCATGACGTCATCCTTCCACTTTCCTCTTAGGAAAATGTCATCACGACAGGATTTAACCACATCCAACGAGGCTGATATCTCTCTCAGAACACATTCAGTGTCAAATATTGCTGCCTCTTAAGCATAAATGCTACAAGCTCTGTTCTTCTCAGGCTACTGTTAGGAACACTTCAGTACGGTATGTCTAGCTCAGCCTGCATGCACAGCTTTTCTATTCCTATTTCTAGATCTCCCCAAAATACCTAGAATCATAGAATCACCAGGTGGGAAGAGACCCACCGGATCATCGAGTCCAACCATTCCCATCAATCACTAACCCATGTCCCTCGGCACCTCATCCATACGTCCCTTAAACCCCTCAAGGGAAGGTCACTCCCTGGGCAGCCTCTGCCACTGCCCAGTGACTCTTTCTGGGAAAAATTTTCTCCTAATGTTTAGCTTGAACCTCCCCTGGTGGAGCTTAAGGCCATTCCCTCTAGTCGTATCCCCTGTCCCTTGGGAGAAGAGCCCAGCTCCCTCCTCTCCACAACCTCCTCTCAGGGAGTTGCAGAGAGCAATGAGGTCTCCCCTCAGCCTCCTCTTCTCCAGGACAAACCCCTCCAGCTCTCTCAGACGCTCCTCTTCTTCTCCAGCCCCTTCCCCAGCTTCATTGCTCTTCTCTGGACTCGCTCCAGAGCCTCAACGTCCTTCTTGTGCTGAGGGCCCACAACTGAACACAGGATTCGAGGAGCAGTCTCCCCAGTGCCGAGTCCAGAGGGAGAAGAACCTCCCTGGCCCTGCTGGTCACACCATTTCTGATCCAAGCCAAGATGCCATTGGCCTTCTTGGCCACCTGGGCCACTGCTGCCTCATGCTCAGTCGCTGTCACCAACACCCCCAGGTCCTTCTCCTCCAGGGAGCTTTCTAGACAGACTTCTCCTAGTCTGTAGAATTCCCCTCCTGTATAGCTGGCAACCTAATACTGTCAGTCCAACACGACCGCAGAGTAAGACGCAAATCAGTTGGTTCACAGGAGTAAGCCGAGATGTGTGCAAGAGAGATAAAGAATGGCAAAAAGGGATTTTCTGGGGGTGTGACGCCTGCTCTCGATACAGGAGCTTAGAACAAACCTTGTAACGGCTGCTTACCTGGCTGGCAAATTCTCTCAGGTGAGCCATGCCTATGGGATGGACAGACATCCACTTCTGCCAAGTCGGGGAGGGCTGGGAAGTTGTAGCAGAGTGGGGAAGCGATGCTTTCACAGCCACCAGTCAACTGTGACAAGCAAGAGCACAGCAGCTTCAATGTAAGGTCCTCAGAGCCAGGCTCATTCCCCAAGAGCTACCTTCACCTTTTTTCTCTCCTCGATTCGCAGCTCTCTTTGAATGCACCAGCCCATTGTAAAGATGGCAGCCCCTCCTTGCAAACCCCATTCCTCAGTCCTTTCCAGATGTGCCTTCCAGGCGCATCAAGGAACCTCACTTTAATAATCCTCAGTGACAAAGCCTCAGGCACTGTCTGTGCCGCCCTCACCTCAGCCTGCTCGCCAGCCTTACAGCTGCCCCTGCAGCACCATCCCCTCATCACCACTCCCAGCGCAGCCCACAGCATTACCCTCAGATGCCCTTTGCCTCCTGCTGCTCCCCAGTAACCCCCCAGGGAGAGGAACCCCCTCAACTCCCACAGGCGAAGCTCAGCTCCCCACTACCCTGCTCCCTCCCCAGAGGACCCCAGCCCCACACCATCTCTGGCACTCGTCACCAGGGCTCCCCTGTTCTGCCCCTAGACCCTCAGCCACCCCCACTTCCCTCCAGGGTTCCCCTTCATCCCAGTCCCCTTTGGGGACCCCCACCCAGTGACCCCCATATCAGTGCCCTGGGCTCTCCACAGCAATCCCCTGGCACGGTGGCTCACGACCTCCCATCCTACGTGGAGATCACACCTCATACCCCTCTGCTGCTCAGGGACCCCCTAATCCCACTTCACCCCTCAGGCTCCTCTTACCTCACTTCCAAACCCTCTCCCTTCAGGGACACCTCACCTCACCTCACGCTTCAGCCCCTCTTCAGGAACCCGTCGTCTCACCTCACATCCACCTACCCACCCCGACCCAGGGGTCTCCTCAACCTCACACCCACCCCCAGGTCAGGGTACCTCAGCCTCCCCTCCTCAGGGACCCCTCACCTCACATCTCAGCCCCCCCTTGCTGCTCAGGGACCCCTCACCTCAGATCCAAACCCTCCCCCCAGCTCAGGGACCCCTCACCTCACACCCCAGCCCCCCCTGCTGCTCAGGGACCCCTCACCTCACACCCAAACCGACTCCCTTGGGGAACCCTTCCCTCTCCCTCAACAACCACCCCACCCCCCCCCACCAAAAGATGAAGTATTCCTGACCTCACACTCAACATCCCCCTTAGAGACCCCTCCCCTCAGGGATCCATCACCCCACCTCACACCTCAGCATCTCACTCACCTCACACCCAAATCCTCCTTTCATTTCAGGGACCCCTCACCTCACACCTCAGCCCCCCCTTGCTGCTCAGGGACCCCTCACCTCACACCCCAGACTCCCTGATGCTCAGACCCCTCACCTCAGATCCAAACCCTCCTCCCATTTCAGGGACCCCTCCACTCCCTCCCCAACCCCCCCCGATGCTCAGGGACCCCTCACCCCACCTCACACCCAAACCCTCCTCCCTCAGGGACCCCTCCACTCCCCCCCCCCCCCCAAGCTGCTCAGGGACCCCTCACCCCACCTCACACCCAAACCCTCCTCCCTCAGGGACCCCTCCCCCCCCAGCCCCCCCTGCTGCTCAGGGACCCCTCACCCCACCTCACACCCAAACCCTCCTCTCTCAGAGACCCCTCCCCCCCCAGCCCCCCCTGATGCTCAGGGACCCCTCACCCCACCTCACACCCAAACCCTCCTCCCTCAGGGACCCCTCCCCTCCCACCCCAGCTTAAGGACCCTTCACCTCCCCCCCGACCCCTCCCCTCAGGGCCCCCCGCTCTCAGCCCCGCCCCATCCCGGCCCCGCTCCCTGCCTCACCTCCGTCCCGCGGGGCCGCCGGGCGCTGCCATGCCTGACCGTGGCGCACGGAGCCGCCGCCGCCCCGGGCTGCCCTGGGACGCCGAGCTCGGCCGCGGCGGCGGCGGGGCGGGGAAACGGGGGGAGAGGAGGGGCGCCGCGCCGCAATGCCTGCCGGGAGTTGTAGTTCTAGCCCTGAGCCGGCCAACGGCAAGAGTCCTCTGAAAAGGACTACAAAGCCCAGCATGCTCGGCGCGGGGGGAGCTGCTGCGCAGGGGATGCTGGGACGGAGAGTCCGCCGGCGCGGGTGGCGGCGGGGCGGGGAGGGGGCGGGAGAGGCGGCGCCGCGCTTCCTGCTGGGAGTTGTAGTCTTTTTTGCAAGACACGCTACCAGCGGGAGTGCTCTGGTAGACTACAAAGACCGGCATGCTCCGCGCGGGGGGCGGGGAGCGCGGCGGCTGCGTAAAAGCTGCTGGGATGGGGAGTCCTCTTACTCGGGGCTGGGTGGGATGGTGGTGCCCTCAGGGGCAGCAGCAGCGGCTCCTTCGCCGTCCCGGCCACGCTTCGTGCCCCACGGGGTCTTCCATGGGGCTTCCTCTCGGGCTAGCCCGGTCCTGGCGGCTTCTTTCCCTGCCGTGAGGGCGAGGGGCTGCCCGTGGTCCCCACCTCTGCCGTGGGGACAGGCTGAGAGAGTTGGGGTTGTTCAGCCTGGAGAAGAGAAGGCTCTGGGGAGACCTTAGAGCAGCTTCCAGTGCTGAAAGGGGCTCCAGGAAAGCTGGGGAGAGGCTTTTTCTGAGGGTCTGAAGTGATAAGATGAGAGGGAATGGCTTTAAATTGGAAGTGGGAAGGTTTAGATTAGGCATTAGGAAGAAATTCTTCACTATGAGGATGGTGAAGCCCTGAAACAGGTTGCCCAGAGGTGGCTGCCCCATCCCTGGAGGGATTCCAGGCCAGGTTGGCTGGGGCTTGGAGCCCCTGATCCAGTAGGAGGTGTCCCTGCCCATGACAGGGTTAGAACTAGAAGGGCTTTGAGGTCCTTTCCAACCCAGACCGTTCTGTGATTCTATGATGTGATTTGCTGCAGCAGCTTTAGACACCTCAAACCTGCAGAGCCCTGAGAAGCGGTAATGCTTTCCTGGCATCCGCTTAGCTGTGGAACGTGGCATTCGGGACGGTATGTGCTCTCCCTGAAGGTGCAGTCGCCCAGCAGGACAAAAGGGTGAGAGCTTCACTGTGAATAATGCAACGGAATAACTCTCCCAGTGCTACAGCGCTGGTTCGGGAAGGAGCTGTTCCCAGCCCTGAATCATTGAACAACCAGGTTGGAAGAGACCCATCGGATCATCGAGTCCAACCATTCCTATCAAACACTAAACCAAGTCCCTCAGGACCTCGTCCACCTGTCCCTTAAACCCCTCTGGGGAAGGTGACTCAACCCCCTCCCTGGGCAGCCTATTCCAATGCCCAACGACCCTTTCTGTGAAAAACTTCCTCCTAATCTCCAGCCTAAATCTCCCCTGGTGGAGCTTGAGGCCATTCCCTCTTGTCCTGTCCCCTGTCCCTTGGGAGAAGAGCCCAGCTCCCTCCTCTCTACAACCTCCTTTCAGGTAGTTGTAGAGAGTAATAAGGTCTCCTCTCAGCCTCCTCTTCTCCAGGATAAACACCCCCAGCTCTCTCAGCCGCTCCTCATAGGGCCTGTTCTCCAGCCCCTTCCCCAGCTTTGTGACTCTTCTCTGGACTCGCTCCAGAGCCTCAGCATCCTTCTTGTGCTGCTTGCCACCTGGCTACACGGGGCCAGGGAGCTCTGACTTCATGCCCTTGAAGGGCCATGTTAGTGTTTGATGGGAATGGTTGGACTCGATGATCCGATGGGTCTCTCCCAACCTGGTGATTCTATGAGAGGCTGAAGTGCTTTTCTGTGCGGTATTTCTGGAGAGCAGCGATGTGGAAAAGCAGCCTTGCGGCACCGCGTGGCTAAGCGGGAGCACTCCAAGAATAGAAGGAAAGTCATCTTTGGATTTATCTCCTGCCCTGCTTTTGCATAGTGGAGCTTTCAAGCCCTGGCAAGGACTGTACAGAGAGAAGCCGGAGTTGGGCTTCACCACTTTTCCTCTTTGCTCTGCTTTACAGTTTGTGTCTGGACTTGCTCGCTGAGCTCAGATGCTGCTCGAGCTCATGCTAAAAGTCTCTGCTTGAACACGCAAACTACGCTGATGGTTTTAAATGGGGATGTTCTCCCCACTCAGCTTTCCTCTTGGTGGAGGCTTTGAATTGCTTTAGTAAGCCTGGGGAAGAGGAGGCTGAGGGGAGACCTCATTACTCTCTACAACTACCTGAAAGGAGGTTGTGGAGAGGAGGGAGCTGGGCTCTTCTCCCAAGGGACAGGGGACAGGACAAGAGGGAATGGCCTCAAGCTCCGCCAGGGGAGATTTAGGCTGGAGATTAGGAGGAGGTTTTTCACACAGAGGGTCATTGGGCATTGGAATAGGCTGCCCAGGGAGGTGGTTGATTCCCCTTCCCTGGAGGTGTTTAAGGCACAGGTGGATGAGGTCTTGAGGGACTTGGTTTAGTGTTTGATAGGAATGGTTGGACTAGAAGATCCGATGGGTCCCTTCCAACCTGGTTGTTCTATGATTCTATGATTATCTGAATTTAGCAAAGTGGCAGCAGGGTGCGCTCTAAATCTAAATTGCTCCTTTTGCTGAGGCACAGAGCTGGTTATGCTCTGCCTTGGTGCATCACAGCACCCGATAAGCCTTGTTTTGGCTATAATGACTGTTCAAGGCCTCAAATCTGGCTCCTTCTAGGGGGAATTCAAAGAGGAATCCATACCCTTACACTATAGAACACACTAAGCTGGTACTATAGAAATCTACTTGCCTTGATGATCTTTGGGAGATAGAATCATAGAATCACCAGGTTGGAAGAGACCCACCGGATCATCGAGTCCAACCATTCCCATCAATAAGATAGATATCGAAGATCCCTGCTTGTACAGAAACAGACTGTTGAAGCTGAAGCCCTCTCATTCCTGCTTTCAGGCTTTTATCGCTACAAATCTTGCAATATTGGCTGCGCGGAGCTTGCTTTCTGCTGATGTTGTGGCTCTCAAGGCTGTCTTGAGTGTTCAGCGAAGAAAAGAGCCTTTATCTCCCAATTCTGCTGGCAAAGTGGAATAAGCAAGAGTGGGGCTTGCAGCTGGAGAGCTCGGAGTGCAGCTGAGTCCCCTCTTGGCTCAACATCCTTTTGCTTCCCACAGTGACTAATCACAGAATCGCTTGCGACTGAGCATGAGGCAGCAGTGGCCCAGGTGGCCAAGAAGCCCAAAGGCATCTTGGCTTGGATCACACATGGTGTGACCAGCAGGGCCAGGGAGGTTCTTCTCCCTCTGGACTCAGCACTGGTGAGGCTGCTCCTTGAATCCTGCGGTCAGTTGTGGGCCCCTCAGCACAAGAAGGATGTGGAGGCTCTGGAGAGAGTCCAGAGAAGAGCAAGGAAGCTGGTGAAGGGGCTGGAGAAGAAGAGGGGCGTCTGAGAGAGCTGGGGGTGTTTATCCTGGAGAAGAGGAGGCTGAGGGGAGACCTCATTGCTCTCTGCAAGTCCCTGAGAGGAGGTTGTGGAGAGGAGGGAGCTGGGCTCTGCTCCCAAGGGACAGGGGACAGGACAAGAGGGAATGGCCTCAAGCTCCACCAGGGGAGGGTAACACTGGATATCAGAAAGAAATTTTTCCCAGAAAGGGTGATTGGTCAGTGTCAGAGGCTGCCCAGGGAGGTGGTTGATTCACCTTCCCTGGAGGGATTTAAGGGACGGGTGGATGAGGTGCTGAGGGACATGGGTTAGTGTTTGATGGGAATGGTTGGAGTCGATGATCCAGTGGGTCTCTTCCAACCTGGTTGTTCTATGAGTCCAACTGTCCCTGTCCACAACTAAACCCGATCCCTGAGCACCTCATCCACTCGTCTGCTAAACCTCTTTTAGGGATGGGGACTCCACCACCTCCTGTGCAGCCTCTGCCAGGACCCGAGGTCCCTTTTGCCGAAGACGTTTTCCTGATCTCCAATCTGAACCTGCCCTGGTGCAGCTTGAGGCCGTTTGTTCTGCTCTTATCACCCGGTAACACCCTGCTCTGCGCTCAGCTGAGCGCCGTACGCTGTGATTTCATCTATTTTTACTTTAAAAAGCTACCTTTCGGTGTGAAGCTGTATATCTAGCGCGTAAATAATAGAGGTGGAATATCGCGTGGGGTTTATTCGCAGCCTCTCGGTTTTGTCTTTGCTGCAGGGTGGAAGTTAGAATCCTAGCATCACCAGGTTGGAAGAGACCCACCGGATCATCGAGTCCAACAAACACAAGTCGAGGGGGTGCTGCCTGCTGTGGCAGGCAGGGAGGGAGCACGTGGGATGGTTTTGGCACCCGCAGAGAGCTGGGAGGCACCGTGGCACTCGCCTGCGAGCCAGAAATCTGGGAAACATCGTCATTACCAAACCCTCCTGCTATTTAAGCGCTCGTCTTTGTTTCAGAGCCCTTCTGAATAGGCACCGTGTCAACAGGACTCCTGTTTCACACTGCCAGTGGCTGCAGGAAGCAAAAAAGCCTCATTTTTAATGGTTTTTTTCAACCATCAGAGTCGCAAAGGCAAAAATAGAATTTTCCAAGAGGCCTGCAGAGAAGTCACTCATGTGGGACCCCACGTGGAGCAGCTCTGGAGTCCTCAGAATCACAGAATCACAGAACAACCAGGTTGGAAGGGACCCATCGGATCTTCTAGTTCAACCATTCCTATCTAACACTAAACCAAGTCCCTCAAGACCTCAGCCACCCGTGCCTTAAACAGCTCCAGGGAAGGTGACTCAACCCCCTCCCTGGGCAGCCTATTCCAATGCCCAATCACCCTCTGTGTGAAAAACCTCCTCCTAATCTCCAGCCTAAATCTCCCCTGGTGGAGCTTGAGGCCATTCCCTCTTGTCCTGTCGCCTGTCACTTGGGAAAAGAGCCCAGCTCCCTCCTCTCCACAACCTCCTTTCAGATAGTAGTTGTAGAGAGTAATGAGGTCTCCTCTCAGCCTCCTCTTCTCCAGGCTAAACACCCCCAGCTCTCTCAGCCGCTCCTCACAGGGCCTGTTCTCCAGCCCCTTCACCAGCTTCACGGCTCTTCTCTGGACTCGCTCCAGAGCCTCAACATCCTTCTTGTGCTGAGGGGCCCACAACTGAACACAGGATTCAAGGAGCGGCCTCACCAGTGCTGAGTCCAGAGGGAGAATCACCTCCCTGGCCCTGCTGGTCACACCATTTCTGATCCAAGCCAGGATGCCATTGGGCTTCTTGGCCACCTGGGCACACTGCTGGCTCATGTTCAGTTGGTTGTCGACCAACACCCCCAGGTCCCTCTCCTCCTGGCAGTTTTCCAGCCAGGCTTCTCCCAGTCTGTAGTTCTGCATTCTCATTGTAAGGAGGAGATGACCTGAGGGCTGGAGCAGCCCTGGAGTCCTCAATGTAAGAAGGAGATGGAACTGTTGGAACAGGTCCAGAGGAGGCCATGGAGATGATCTGAGGGCTGGAGCAGCTCTGCTATGAGGACAGGCTGAGAGAGTTGGGGTTGTTCAGCCTGGAGAAGAGAAGGTTCCGTGGAGACCTCAGAGCAGCTTCCAGTGCTGAAAGCTCCAAGCTGTAGCTCCGTTAATCACCTCCATCATTTTGGGCTGACCCGGTGTGAGCAGCAGGACGTCCCACAGACTTGGCAACTGGCTGAAAGCAACTGGCCAACGTCAACTCTGCAAAAGCCACTGCAGGAACGCACCGAGAGCTCTTCCTATTTCAGCATTTTGTTACTGACAACCTGTTCCAGAGTGTAACCCCATGTGGGAATCCCTCTCCATCTCACACCCCAATGTAACCCAATGAGACCCTCTCCGTCCCTCGCCCTGGTGTAACCTGATGTCCAAAACCCTCTCCATCCCTCATCCTGGTGTCACCTGGTGTGGAAAACCTTCTCCATCCCTCATCCTGGTGTCACCTGGTGTGGAAAACCTTCTCCATCCCTCATCCTGGTGTCACCTGGTGTGGAAAACCTTCTCCATCCCTCATCCTGGTGTCACCTGGTGTGGAAAACCTTCTCCATCCCTCACCCTGGTGTAACCTGGTGTGGAAAACTTTCTCCATCCCTCATCCTGGTGTCACCTGGTGTGGAAAACCTTCTCCATCCCTCATCCTGGTGTGGAAAACCTTCTCCATCCCTCATCCTGGTGTCACCTGGTGTGGAAAACTTTCTCCATCTCTCATCCTGGTGTCACCTGGTGGGGAAAACTTTCTCCATCTCTCATCCTGGTGTCACCTGGTGGGGAAAACTTTCTCCATCCCTCATCCTGGTGTCACCTGGTGTGGAAAACTTTCTCCATCTCTCATCCTGGTGTCACCTGGTGCAGGAACCCCTCTCCATCCCTCATCCTTGGGTAACGTGGTGTGGGAAACCCTCTCCCTCCCTCACCCTGGGGTAATGCAGTGTGGGAAACCCCTCTCCATCCCTCATCCTGGAGTAACGCAGTGTGCAAAACCCTCTCCATCCCTCATCCCGGTGCAGGGACCCCTCTCCATCCCTCACCCTGGTGCAGGAGCCCCTCTCCATCCCTCACCCTGGTGTGGGGACCCCTCTCCATCCCTCCCCCTGGTGTGGGGACCCCTCTCCATCCCTCCCCCTGGTGTGGGGACCCCTCTCCATCCCTCCCCCTGGTGTGGGAAACCCTCTCCATCCCTCACCCTGGGATAAGCTGATGTCCAAAACCCTCTCCATCCCTCCCCCTGGCTCTGGAGCCCCTCTCCATCCCTCCTCACTCTCTCACTCTCCCCCTCCAACCCCTCCTCACCGACAGGAGAGGAAAAACTCCTCCTTAAGAGCTGCGAAAGGGGAGGGGAGGGCGTTGCTGAGGCTGTGGAATCCCTCCTCCCCGTTAGTTCATCTTCCTTAGAAGGCGAAGGGCAGCTCCGCCGCCGGCTCCCAACCAACCTGGGGTGTCCCCCATCCCGGAGTGTCCCCCATCCCGGTGTCCCCAGCCATGAGAACGAGCCCAGAGAGGAGGCGCTGAGGAGGAGAGAGCAACACAAGAGGTAAATGCATATTATTTTTTTTTCCCCCACCCCCCTCGGGAAAAGCCCCAAGAAGAGGGTTTATTTCATTTTATTTTCACTATGGTGCGCAGATGCCTCAAAGCGGGGCTGAAACACCTAAATCAAGGCTTTGCTCTGACTTGAGAAGCAGCCCAGGCAGGTGGGGAGATGGATTCGGGTGTCTCGGGTGGGATTTGGAGCCTTCGCTTTAGGCATTCGCACCTCAAAACTCTTCTAGGATCTAGATTCTAGAATCTTGCGCTCTCCCTGCTCTTGCTGGAGGGTTTCGAGAAGGTCGCGCGTTGCTTTGAGAGGGGAAAAGAGTATCAGAAGCAAAACCTGAACTGAGGATGAGGTGAAGTGTCTCCAGCGAAGGGTTTCGAGTGCTCCTGTACCCCCTTTCTCGCAAGAGTGACCCTGTTCTTGCAATCACAGAACAACCAGGTTGGAAGGGACCCATCGGATCTTCTAGTCCAACCATAATCCTGGGTCCCTGACCTACCGAGCTGGAATGGCTGTTGACATCTGGTTGAGGTTGTTGTCGCTGGTATGTGGGATTCAGGGGTTTGTTGTTTTTTTTTTTCCCCAGTTTAATTGGAACAAGCTGAGCTTTGTCTTTGCGTTCTGTGGATGGTTTCCTCGCTCTGACCGTCCAGGCTCTCTGAAGGGGAATTCTCGGAGTGTTGGATCCGAACTAGAAAAGAGGAAACACCTCGATAGCTCAAACCGGCAGCTCTTTGTGCTGCTGGTGGGAGTCAGAGCGGCTGCGAGAGCTGAAACTTTGCCCCATAGATTCATAGAATCATAGAAGAGACCCACCAGATCATCAAGTCCAACCATTCCCATCAATTGCTAACCCATGTCCCTCAGTACCTCATCCACCCATCCCTTAAACACCTCCAGGGAAGGTGACTCAACCCCCTCCCTGGGCAGGTTGTTCCAATGCCCAATGACCCTTTCTGTGAAAAACTTCCTCCTAATCTCTAGTTTAAATCACCCCTGGTGGATCTTGAGGCCATTCCCTCTCGTCCTATCCCTTGGGAGAAGAGCCCAGCTCCCTCCTCTCCACAACCTCCTCTCAGGGAGTTGCAGAGAGCAGTGAGGCCTCCCCTCAGCCTCCTCTTCCCCATGTCTGTAAGATGCATCAAGACAGATGTTTTGCAGATGTGATCACAGAATCATTTGGTTGAAAAGACCTTTGAGATGGGTCCAGCTGTACCCGTCCACTCCTAACCCAGATCCCTGAGCTCCTCACCCATCTGTCTGTTAACCCCTCCAGGGATGGGGGCTCCACCACCTCCTGCACAGCCTCTGCCAGGGTCTGAGAACCCTTTCCACGAAGAAATTCCTCCTGATGTCTAATCTGACCCTGCCCTGGTGCAACATGACATCGTTTCATCTCGTCCTATCGCTTGTTACTACTCACAAGGATGTTGAGGCTCTGGAGCGAGTCCAGAGAAGAGCCACGAAGCTGGGGAAGGGGCTGGAGAACAGGCCCTATGAGGAGCGTCTGAGAGAGCTGGGGGTGTTTATCCTTGAGAAGGGGAGGCTGAGGGGAGACCTCATTACTCTCTACAACTACCTGAAAGAAGGTTGTAGAGAGGAGGGAGCTGGGCTCTTCTCCCAAGGGACAGGGGACAGGACGAGAGGGAATGGCCTCAAGCTCCACCAGGGGAGATTTAGGCTGGAGATTAGGAGGAAGTTTTTCACAGAAAGGGTGATTGGGCATTGGAATAGGCTGCCCAGGGAGGTGGTTGATTCCCTTTCCCTGGAGGTGTTTAAGGGACGAGTAGATGAGATCCTGAGGGACATGGGTTAGTGTTAGATAGGAATGGTTGGACTCAATGATCCGATGGGTCTCTTCCAACCTGGTTGTTCTGTGATTCTATGACTTTAGCATAACTGTAAGATTAACACTTGGGTTTCTGATTTACATGATGCTTACCGATGCTTTTTATTCATCAGGTAAAATGAAAAAATGGCCTTTTGAGAGTAGCTACCTGGGGCTGTGAGAATCCAAGAGGCCGGAGGCTTGCAGGTTCTCACCTGAGGCATCGGGTCAGCCTTCCAGCTGAGGTGTAGGCTCAGCAGACAAAGGATGGAAATGCTACGTCGTTCCTCGGTCTTCGCTGCGGAGGTGATGGAGGTTTTCGACAGGTCTCCCACGGACAAGGAGCTGGTGTCTCAAGCCAAGGCTCTCTGCAGGGACTACATCAACTCCAGGCTGATCCGAGCTGGGGTCAGCTGGAGCAAACCTGAGCACAACACGCCGGTGCCCGGTGGGAAGCTGGCCGAGGTGTCCACCATCCTGCTGCGACTCGGTGAGTGCCTGTGGGAGTGGGTGGGAGCCGAAAGCACGTGGAGCAACTCCAAACAACCTTCTGGAACTGATGAGTGCCAAGAGGCTTTTCGTGTCACGGCTGAACATGAGCCAGCAGTGTGCCCAGGGGGCCAAGAAGGCCAATGGCATCCTGGCTTGGATCAGAAATGGTGTGACCAGCAGGGCCAGCGAGGAGATTCTCCCTCTGGACTCAGGACTGGTGAGGCCGCTCCTTGAATCCTGTGTTCAGTTCTGGGCCCCTCAGCACAAGAAGGATGTTCAGGCTCTGGAGCAAGTCCAGAGAAGAGCAACAAGGCTGGAGAAGGGGCTGGAGAACAGGTCCTATGAGGAGCGGCTGAGAGAGCTGGGGGTGTTTAGCCTAGAGAAGAGGAGGCTGAGAGGAGACCTCATTACTCTCTCCAACTCCCTGAGAGGAGGTTGTGGAGAGGAGGGAGCTGGGCTCTTCTGCCAGGGGACAGGGGACAGGACAAGAGGGAATGGCCTCAAGCTCTGCCAGGGGAGATTTAGGCTGGAGATTAGGAGGAGGTTTTTCCCAGAAAGGGTCATTGAGCATTGGAATAGGCTGCCCAGGGAGGTGGTTGAGTCACCTTCCCTGGAGGTGTTTAAGGCACAGGTGGCTGAGGTCTTGAGGGACTTGGTTTAGTGTTTGATAGGAATGGTTGGACTAGAAGTTCCGATGGGTCCCTTCCAACTTGGTTGTTCTATGATTCTATGATTCTATGTGATGCGATATTAAGTTTTTTTGGCTCTGCTTTGGGCATTTAGGTTTGGGGCTGGTGAGCTTCTCTACTCCTTTGCTTGCATTCCCTTCGAAGTGCGATGCAGTCTGAGAGAGCCCAGCGACAAACTCATTTTCTCTGCCTCAGGCTCCAGCTGTGTAACAGTTTGCGCCGAGGTTTCAATAGTTTTTCTCAGCTTGATGCTGTAACAGGTCCTGCAGTGTTTTCACCAGACAAAGGTGACTTGGCTGCCGTGACACAACCCAAGCTGGTAGGACACTGCTGCCTGGAGACTTGGGACTCAATGATCCGGTGGGTCTCTTCCAACCTGGTTGTTCTACGATTCTACGAAATCCAGCTCTTTGTCTTTTGCATCTTGACACCCTCATTCCTGGAAGCGGTTTCCACATCCCTCTTTGCCTAAAGCTGCTGTATTAGTTCACGTCTGGCTTGGGAACAACCATTGCCATTTGCATCTGATTTAATTACATCCAATTCCAAAGAAATCTGATGAAGTAACATTTAGCTGGGTCTAACCAACCCAGGACCAAGCTGCTCTCCACCCTTTCTCCTCTTTCTCTCTGCTTCTGTTTGATACTATCCTACATTCCATAGAATCATAGAATAGAATCATAGAACAACCCGGTTGGAAAGGACCCATCGGATCATCGAGTCCAACCATTCCTATCAAAATTCCATTACGTCATAGCTGTATTTCTTTTAACTGACTATTTGTTCTTTCATTCATTTTTTTTTTACTTTTTTTCTCTCCTATGCTGACTTCACTTCTATTTTCAGTGATTGTTTGGTGTTGGGTGTTTTTTTGTTTTTTTTTTTTTTTTTTTTTTTTTGTTCTTCTGTCAATCTCACTACCTCATTGTCCTCCACTTCTTCTCTGCCTGGGTTGGGGGCTGAGGTTTGTTTGCTCTCCACCAGATCTTCCGTGGGTGGCCGGGAGCACGGGAAAGGGCAAGCAGGTGGCAGACAGGATCCGAAGGCGTCTCCTGGATGACTCTCCTCTTACTTATTCATGTCCAGATGGAAAGATTTGGCTGATAGTCCCAGGAACTTGGCACCTTCTCTGAGCAAATCAGTTTGGAGAGAGCCCTGTGGTACAACATGCAACAATCAGGGTGAGCAGCTCTCCTTATTAGAATGAACAGTTGTTCCTGAACTGTTTGTTCAGAGATACCACCTGGCCTGTGACTTTCTTTTCTCCTTTGTGGCTACAAACCAGTACAAGGCCCATGAAAACCATTCTCCTTTCTTCCCTGATCCAGAGCCCCTTCCCAGCTTTCCTGGAGCCCCTTTCAGCCCCGGAAGCTGCTCTAAGGTCTCCCTGCAGCCTTCTCTTCTCCAGGCTGAACAACCCCAACTCTCTCGGCCTGTTCTCGTGCGGGAGGTGCTCCAGCCCTCGGATCATCTCTGTGGTCGCCTCTGGACTCACTCTAACAGCTCCACGTCCTTCCTGTGCTGAGCAGGAGTCTTTCCTAGCCCTCTTGCAAGTGCTAAAGTGGTAGAGGGGCTGATGGACCGGCTGATGCATCAGCAAAGGTACTGGGCACAGGCGGATGCAGTTACAAAGTTTTCAGGAGCTCAGCGAAGCTTAGAAGCTAATTAGCGCAATTAATGAGTCAGAGGTTGTAAAACCTAGTGGTATGACCGCATGAGACACCCCAGCCCAGCCTGCTGTTTGTGCCAGAGGTCTGGCTTAGCTGAATCGTAGAATAACCAGGTTGGAAGAGACCCACAGGATCAAGTCCAACCGTTCCTATCAAACACTAACGTCCCTCAGCACCTCGTCCACCTGACCCTTAGACCCTTCCAGGGAAGGTGACTCAAGCCCCTCCCTGGGCAGCCTCTGCCAGGGCCCAGTGACCCTTTCCATCAAAAAATTTTTCCTGCCCCTCAGCCAACCGCAGGCAGGGCTATCCCTGTTTCCTGGCATTTAGAGGGAAGCCTGGGCTCTCCCTGTGAGGGGAGACCAGCTGTGGAGTGGTGGGAGCAATGTCACCTCTTATCAGGGTGGACCATGTGTTTCCTTTTCCTGTCGGATTGTGTGGGATCAGCCCGTGTGCACAAAGGACCCGGAGAGCTGCGCTGAGTGCCAAGAGCCAGTTAGGTTCAGTAGCTTGTGACTGGCTCCTGTTTGGAGCGGCAGCTTCCTTTTCAGTTTCCCATCTCAATGAAATTCTTAGGAGGATCTGAAATTGCTTCCGAAATCTCAAGTCACTTGGGTCTCGGAGTGGGATGTCAAGCCCAGCTTGATACAGCTCCTCTTCCCACAGCTCTCCTCTTCCCCTGGCTGCTCCAGAGCAACTTTGTGTGGGAGGAGGACAGATTGACCTTCTAAACCTAAAGGAAAGAGGCCTCTCTGGGCACACAAGGCCTCCTACAGCAGCCACACAACCCTCCTTAAACCTTAGAGAGAGCTCAATCCATTGGAAGCTGGACTTTAGTAATTCTACTGCTCAGTAATTATCTGGTTTGCTGCAGAGCAAAAGCTCTACTGCTGTTGCCCAAGCTCCAGAGCGTGTGGGAGGAGGTTCTCTGCCTCTCCTTGGTATTTCCGACTTGGTCTTCAAGCTACCTTGCACCTCCAACCACTTCCCACTTGGGAGAAAACAACCTGGAGGTGAAAGCACGTGTCTCGTGTGCATCAGGAACCTTGTCGCTGAGGAGCCAGCCGAGCAAATGAACATCTCTTCAACCATTTGGAGGAAGGAACTCCGAATTGTCCCTTAGCGCCCGTGTGAGTGTTAAATAGCTGAGCTGATAGTCTATTTGCTCAGTTCGTGTTGTGTAGCGCTGGGTGGATCCCTGCCTTTCATCAGCCTCCAGCATTTTTGAGCTACTCTTGGCTTGAGGCTTTTTTTTGTACAAGTCTAGGTTGTTGAGAAAGGGCTTATCTGTGAAAAGCTTCCATCGATGTGCCTGCCTGCTCTGGCATCGCTTCTCTGAGGCCGTTCTCCTGCGTTGGGGAAAGGCAGGAGGCCTGCAGACATCATTTGTACCAGGGATTGCTGCAGCCACAGCGCTGGTTACGGGGCCACCGTCCCTCCTCTCTCTCTTTAGGAGTCTCAGTCACAGGGGATACTAGTGTTGTATGGTGGGAATTAGAATCATAGAATCACCAGGTTGGAAGAGACCAACCGGATCATTGAGTCCAACCATTCCTATCAAACACTAACCTATGTCTCTCAGGACCTCGTCCACCCGGCCCTTCAACCCCTCCAGGGACGGTGACTGAACCCTCTCCCTGGGCAGGTTATTCCAATGCCCAATGACCCTTTCTGTGAAAAGCTTCCTCCTAATGTCCATCCTGACCCTCCCCTGGTGGAGCTTGAGGCCATTCCCTCTCACCCTGTCCCTTGGGAGAAGAGCCCAGCTCCCTCCTCTCCACAACCTCCTCTCAGGGAGTTGGAGAGAGCAATGAGGTCTCCCCTCAGCCTCCTCTTCTCCAGGATAAACACCCCCAGCTCTCTCAGCCGTTCTTCATAAAGACTGTTCTCCAGCCCCTTCCCCAGCTTCGTTGCTCTTCTCTGGACTCACTCCAGAGCCTCAACATCCTTCTTGTGCTGAGGGGCCCAGAACTGAACACAGGATTCGAGGTGCAGTCTCACCAGTGCCGAGTCCAGAGGGAGAAGAACCTCCCTGGCCCTGCTGGTCACACCATTTCTGATCCAAGCCAGGATGCCATTGATTGATCTCAAAGGTCTTTTCCAACCTAGAGGTCAATGAAATCAGGGTGCAGGCGCCAGGGGGTCGCATCTCAGTGCCCCTAAGCACTCTGCTGCCTGAAGCAGAGATGGAGCTGCGGTTCAATCCCTAAGTGGGGTGGCCCCAGTGACGATTCCTACATGGAGAGAGCAGGACTCGGTGTTCCTGTGTGCTGACTCCTGGCTGTTTCTTTCCAGGGGACGAGCTCGAATACATTCGCCCCAACGTCTACCGGAATATCGCTCGCCAGTTGAACATCTCGCTGCACTCGGAGACGGTGGTGACGGACGCCTTCCTGGCAGTGGCCGCGCAGATTTTCACTGCAGGTACGGTGCCCGCAGACAGGGCTGGGCAGAAAGGAACAGGATGGAGCCACCTCTCCGGGTAGGCATGTTGCTGGGGTGACCTGCCAGGTGGGGCTCGGTTTGTGAAAGGGCTGTGGGCAGTTTGGCAGCCTGCCCGGCTCTAATGATTTAATGAGAGCTCTGTTGTTCTGGCGGGGAAATGCCCTCTTTTATTATATCCTCTTGGCAGGTTCTCGCTCGTTCTAGAAGGCACCTCCTGCCCTTCCTCATTAGGAGGTGGTGTTACCTCATTGCACAGGGAGGTCGCTCATTCCAAGCTCCTTCGCTCACCGTTGGCAGCTGGAGAAGATTCATTACATGGGAGTCTCCCTCGTTCCAGCTCACGCTGCTGGTGCTCGGAGCCAGAACCAACTCATCACAAGGGAGTTCCTCTTTCTCTGGCTCCTTTCCCACCCCTGCGATAGCCAGATCTGCGATGGAGGCTGCTGCCTCCAGTCGCTGCTGCTCTGTTCCCAGTCTCTGAGAGACTAGAGGCTTGGCCCTCAAAGCTAGATCTTCTGGACAAGGTGGTTCTTTGAGCTGTCTCACTACAGCTCTTCTCTTTGGTCCTAGAGGTGATTTAAGAAGAGGAGGCTGAGAGACCTCATTGCTCTCTGCAACTCCCTGAGAGGAGGTTGTGGAGAGGAGGGAGCTGGGCTCTTCTCCCAAGGGACAGGACGAGAGGGAATGGCCTCAAGCTCCACCAGGGGAGGGTCAGGCTGGACATTAGGAAAAAACTTTTCCCAGAAAGGGTGATTGGGCAGTGTCCGAGGCTGCCCAGGGAGGGGGTTGAGTCCCCTTCCCTGGAGGTGTTTAAGGGATGGATGGACGAGGTGCTGAGGGACATGGGTTAGTGTTTGATAGGAATGGTTGGACTTGATGATCCGGTGGGTCTCTTCCGACCTGGTCGTTCTGTGACTCTATGATTCTGTGATTCAAAAGCAAAGTCAGGCTCCGTGCTGTGTTCCTGCAAGGGAACCTCCGCTTCCCCTGCAAACAGTTCCTTCCCATGCCTGGGAATGCAGCTTGTGGAATCGCAGGAAGAGAAAGGTTTTGCATAGAAGTTTATGTCAGGCAAGTCTCGACGCAGGTTTTCTGCATTATCTTGTCTTGTCCATGGAAGCAGCACTAGATGCTAGAGTCTGGAAACAAAAACAAAGACAGTGCAGTACCGTGAAAACGCTGGATCCAGAGTTGTTGGCAAGCAAAATGTCACAGCGACTCTTGTGATTTTGGGAGTTTTGGGAGCCTATTCCAGTGCCCAATGATGCTTTCTGTGAAATTTTTTTCCTAATGTTCAGCCTAAATCTCCCCTGGTGGAGCTTGAGGCCATTCCCTCTCGTCCTGTCCCTTGGCAGAAGAGCCCAGCTCCCTCCTCTCCACAACCTCCTCTCAGGGAGTTGCAGAGAGCAATGAGGTCTCCCCTCAGCCTCCTCTTCTCCAGGCTAAACACCCCCAGCTCTCTCAGCCGCTCCTCTTCTTCTCCAGCCCCTTCCCTAGATCCGCTCCAGAGCCTCAACATCCTTCTTGTGCTGAGGGGCCCACAACTGACCCCAGGATTCAAGGAGCAGTCTCCCTAGTGCCACATCCAGAGGGAGAAGAACCTCCCTGGCCCTGCTGGTCACACCATTTCTGATCCAAGCCAAGATGCCATTGGCCTTCTTGGCCACCTGGGTCACTGCTGCCTCATGGTCAGTTGCTGCCAACCAACACCCCCAGGTCCTTCTCCTCCAGGCAGTTTTCCAGCCAGACTTCTCCTAGTCTGGAGCTGCTCAGGGTTGTTGTGCCCCAAGTGCAGGATCTGCCATTTGGCCGTGTTAAACCTCATCCCATTGGACTCAGCCCATGGATCCAGCCTGTTCGGATCCCTTTGCAGAGCCTCCTGACGCTCCAGTAGACTGACACTTCTCAAATCCCTCTGCTCTGGGCTGGTTTGGGAGGCTCTATGGGCTCAGAAAACAAAAGCAGGAGTGTCAGGAGTGTCTGCGTGTGGCTGTGTTCGTGGTGCAGGTGCCCTTAGTGCTGAGCTTCACTTTCATCAAGGCTTACAGGACGACAAAAGGTCAGTTTTCCGGGCTGAGGTATTTGCGTTGCAGGTAAGTGGGTTATCTTCTCAGACGACTCAAAGTGCCTCCGTGAGCACTGGCCCGTCTCCAAAGCCGAGGTGACGCAGGGAATTAAGCCGGAAAGGTGGCACGGACTGTGCACGGTGCTGTGCTGCATCAGCACGATGTGGGGGAGAAAGCTCTCAATGGATTTGCTATCGTAGATCGGTGATGAGTCCTGGAAGCCAGGCCTGGCTTCCAGGACTCATCACCGATCTACGATAGCAAATCCATTGAGAGCTGCAGGTTTTGGTGCTCTTCCACCTCTCAGCTCAGGAGCCAAGTGAGAAGTGTGAATGGTATAAAATGGTGATGATCCGATGGGTCTCTTCCAACCTGGTTGTTCCGTGATTCTACGAGTCTACGTTTTAGTTGAAAGTAAGTCTAGAAATTGTAACTCTTGGCTCTAAACTTGGGGTTTTTCGGGGTTGTAAGAGCAGGATCTCGACTCAGCACTTTGAGGTTTGCGATGCTAGAGACTTGGGAACGTGGTGGAAGTCCAAGCTCTCATCTGCTGCACAAATGGCTGATGACACGGAATGAATTCAAACCATCCCAGTGCTCTGTATGCTCCGAATTCTATTCTTTCTCATCTCTCTCTCAGAGCATCTAAGAGGATAACCTGTGAACGTGAAGCTGAGATGGTGCTTTCAGTCGCTTTTATCAATTTGCTGCTGCAGTTTCTCTTGCTAGGAGGCTGCTGAGTGCTGGAGGGGGAGGAATTGGCTGATTTTTTTAACGTTCCTGGATCCCAGCCGCAGTCTCAAGGCTCAGCATTTAATGCTAAATCCAGCAAATCAGAGTTGACTGTGGCAGCCAGAGACATTCGCTCTGAATTTTTCTCATAGTTACGAAGAAAGAGGCTCTTATTGTGCAAAAGGTAACGAGAGGCTCAAGTGCAGTCAAGAGTTTTCATGCTAATTACCAACAGCTAAAGCATCCCAGCTTGGTTTTCACTGCCCAGCTGATTAAGAAGGTTTCCATGCAACTTGTTAATTGTTCAGGGTGAGGAGAGCCCGTCTGTGTGGAGGCTGGTGCTGCAGAGCCCTGACCAGCTTTGGATATTGAAGGACCTGCAGCAGCATCACCTCTGTGACAGTTCCATCACCTCTGTGACAGTTCCATCACCTCTGTGACAGTTCCATCACCTCTGTGACAGTTCCACCGGTTCTGCTGTGTGGTCCAAAGCTGCTCTGCAACCAGCAGGAGACTTTCCACTGACTTTAACCGGCTTTGGATTGGGGCCTGGCTGAGCTGGCATTTACATTAGCTCTTTAAATAAATCCCAGAAGGAAGGAGTCACTCGGTGGAAAAACAGAAGTAGAAAAGGGGACGTGCGCTTTCCTTTCCTAAAGGAAACGGTTTCCTCTAATTGGTTAGAGCTGCTGGGTACGAGGGTTCCCTCAAATCTTTCATCCTGGTTTTGTATCCCTTTAGGTGCTCATAAGCTTTTAAATCATAGAACAACCAGGTTGGAAGAGACCCACCGGATCATCGAGTCCGACCATTCCTATCAAACACTAACCCATGTCCCTTAGCACCTCATAGAATGGTTTTGGTTGAAAAAGACCCTTAAGATCGATCCAGCCCTGCTAAATCTGCCACCAAACCGTGTCCCCAAGTACAACATCTACTTGTCTGTTAAACCTCTCCAGCGATGGGGACTCCACCACCTCCCTAGGAGCCTCTGCCAGTGCTTGACAAGCCCTTTCACTAAAGAAATTCCTCATAACATCCAATACCTCGTGCGCTTCTTTCTTGGCTTCTTTCTTTCCGCCAGAGGAAAGTTTATTGTGCCCGGCTGTCTCCTCCCGGCCGCTGAAATGTCGCACTTGATCATGTTTCGCTTAGGTGTGATTTGAAAAATTGGGCTTTGCTGAGTGGAGCAGAGGCAAGTTTGGGTCGCTGTAGGTAGTGCTGTGCTCTGAGGCTCTGCAGTCGCGTCTCGTGGCTTCTCGAGCTCTCTCCCAGAGCTGACACGCAGCCAGAGCACTCTCAAGAGCGGTTTTTCTCCTGCTAATTCACTTTCCCTTGGGCTCACCAGTGTTTACATACCTTCATCTCTGCGACTGGCCTCGAGTCTGCGACTTGCATTTCTTATTTTTTTTTAAAACGCCTTCTAAGCGGCTTTACCAGTTTTCCGTGGCCTTTCGTTCCGTCTCTGCAAGCAGAAGTTTCAGAGTTTTTCTCTGCTTCTGGTCTTTTCTAGACCGGTTTTCCATCCCTTCTTGTCGTTAGCTCCGGTGGATGCTATTCCGCACAGTGGGAAGCTGCGAATAGATTGTTCCTTTCGGTGACGAGCGCTCTTGTCGCCCAGTCTGGATGGCAGCCAGACCCTCTGAGACCCTATGAGGAGCGGCTGAGAGAGCTGGGGTTGTTTAGCCTGGAGAAGAGGAGGCTGAGAGGAGACCTCATTACTCTCTACAACTACCTGAAAGGAGGTTGTGGAGAGGAGGGAACTGGGCTCTTCTCCCAAGTGACAGGCGACAGAACAAGAGGGAATAGCCTCAAGCTCCACCAGGGGAGATTTAGGCTGGACATTAGGAGGAGGTTTTTCACACAGAGGGTCATTGGGCATTGGAATAGGCTGCCCAGGGAGGGGGTTGATTCCCCTTCCCTGGAGGTGTTTAAGGCACAGGTGGATGAGGTCTTGAGGGACTTGGTTTAGCGTTTGATAGGAATGGTTGGACTAGAAGATCCGAAGGGTCTCTTCCAACTTGGTTGTTCTGTGATTCTGTGATTCTGTTTTCAGCAAGGCAGTTTATCTTCTCTGCTCGCGTGCGCTGCCCGGACGCAATTCCAGCTTCTGCTGAGGGATGCAGACAGATAGCATCACCCTAACCCAGGCCTGGACATGGCAAGGGGTGAGGGCATTGCCCTCTTAGTTGGTTGTGCTCCTCTGCTGAGGGAATCCTTGAGGAAGAAGAGTTAATGGAGAGTCTTCTGGGGCTTGTTCCCCTGCCCTGTCTGGTGCTGGGTGGCTGCTTGAGCCCTCTGAGGGCAGAGGGACCGGCCACAAGCATCGCTCAGCTTTGCTCCAGAGGTGGCTGTTCTTTCCTTGCTTCAGAGCTCCCCTGTAGCATCCGGAGTGAAGAAGGTTTAGTGTTTGATAGGAATGGTTGGACTCGATGATCCGATGGGTCTCTTCCAACCTGGTTGTTCTATGATTCTAAGAGCGCAAGCTGTGCCCTGTTCTCTCAGTGAGGAGCCCAGGCAGCTGCCTGGCATCATCTTTCTCCAGAATCATAGCATCACCAGGTTGGAAGAGACCCACCGGATCATGGAGTCCAACCGTTCCCATCAAAACTGGCAAAAGGTTTCCATGCAGAGACATTGAGTGGGGATTTCCTCTCCCACCCCTGCAGCCCAGCTCTACCAGCTGGAGAAAAAGCGGATGGAAAGATCGGTTTGACCCTTATAGGATGCTCCATAAAGAGGAGGATTCTGAAAAGTGGCCACTGAGCCCCTCACATCCATAGAATCATAGAACAACCAGGTTGGAAGAGACCCACCGGATCATGGAGTCCAACCGTTCCATCACCACAACAGGCATCAGACCACAACTTGCCCTCTCCCTGCTGTGTGAAAGGGAAAACTGTGTTCAGTTGTGGGCCCCTCACCACAAGAAGGATGTTGAGGCTCTGGAGCGAGTCCAGAGAAGAGCCACGAAGCTGGTGAAGGGGCTGGAGAACAGGTCCTATGAGGAACGGCTGAGAGAGCTGGGGGTGTTTATCCTGGAGAAGAGGAGGCTGAGAGGAGACCTCATTGCTCTCTACAACTACCTGAAAGGAGGTTGTGGAGAGGAGGGAGCTGGGCTCTTCTCCCAAGGGACAGGGGACAGGACAAGAGGGAATGGCCTCAAGCTCCACCAGGGGAGATTTAGGCTGGAGATTAGGAGGAAGTTTTTCAGGGAAAGGGTGATTGGGCAGTCTCAGAGGCTGCCCAGGGAGGTGGTTGATTCACCTTCCCTGGAGGTGTTTAAGGCACAGGTAGATGAGGTGCTGAGGGACATGGTTTAGTGTTTGATGGGAATGATTGGACTCGACGATCCGATGGGTCCCTTCCAGCCTGGTTGTTCTGTGATTCTGAGAAGGGCTCCATCCGCATGCTGGAGAACCCTTCACCGCGGGCAAGTTCTGCAGTGAGCAGCACTATCTAGCAACCTTGAGCAAGAAGCCAGAGTCAAAGGGCTTTCTCTCCATTCGCTGTGGGAGAAGACATCTGGCATGATGTGTCCGTTGAGCAAACTGCTTTCCTGTGTATCAGGCGAATCATGGGGCTACGAAGCCTCTCTCTTTCGTAGGTTGTGGATATACTTCTCTATATTTCTACTTCTCCTTCTATAGGAGGTTCTAGAGAGGAGGGTAACGGCCTCGTCTCCCAAGGAACAGGGGACAGGATGAGAGGGAATGGCCTCAAGCTCCACCAGGGGAGGGTCAGGCTGGACATTAAGAAAATTTTTTTTCCCAGAAAGGGTGATTGGGCAGTGTCAGAGGCTGCCCAGGGAGGGTGTTGCGTCACCTTCCCTGATGGGGTTTAAGGGACGGGTGGACGAGGTGCTGAGGGACATGGCTTAGTGATTGATGGGAATGGTTGGACTCGATGATCTGGTGGGTCTCTTCCAGTCTGTTTGTTCTATGATTCTGTTGGGAAGAGAAGCCTGGGGTTTAAGCCAAGACTGTAGGTGTCTTTCTCTGCCAGGGTGGCCTGAGAGCCCTCTCTGTCCTAGTTACTGCCATGTAAATATCTCAAAGCTCAGGGTTTTCTTCAGATGCTTGAAAAGCGCTGTCAGTAAAAGCTTGGGACTGCGCCAGTGAACTCTTCCCCGGAATCCTGGGTAACTCTGGTTCATGTAACTCAAGATCCAAGGAGCCAAATTACTGTGGGGATGGAGAACAGCGAGAACTGACTTACACTAAAGCCTGAATAAAGCCAGCTGAGGCTCTGCTCCAGGAGATTGTGGTCGGCAACCCCTTAAAGCCTCTTTTGGGGTTGGAGAGGTAGTGCCCTGCCACGGGGCAGCGTTTTCTGGTGTTTTCTCCTGTGGTTTCGTAGCCTCTTCCTGGCTTGTTCTGCTGGCTGTCATGGTGACAGGCAATGTGAGAGAGACAGATAAATAATGCGAATACCACACTGGCAGAGAACTTCCTGAGCGACAGCTCGGGGTGGGGGGGAAGGGACACCACAGAGCCTACTCAGAAAATAAAACCAGTAACAGCCTATTTAGACGTTAATAACTTCCTCTGATCTGGGCGATAGCACTGGGGGAGGGCAGGGTCTGTCAGGAGAGCTGCTGCTCCTCTGGTGCTGCAGAGTTTCACCAAAGAACCACTTGCAGAGTTTGATCTTGAGTGAAAAATGGCTTGTTTGGACCACTGAGTGTCATCTAGAGGGACCTGGACAGGATGGAGAAGTGGGGCTGAGTGAACCTCGTGGGGTTCAACCAGGCCAAGTGCAAGGTCCTGCAGCTGAGCTGGGGCAAGGCATAGTTTCAATATATCATAGAATCATGGAACAACCAGGTTGGAAGAGACCCACCGGATCATCGAGTCCAACCATTCCCATCAAACACTAACCCATGTCCCTCAGCACCTCGTCCACCTGTGCCTTAAACCCCTCCAGGGATCCAAGCCAAGATGCCATTGGCCTTCTTGGCCACCTGGGCACACTGCTGCCTCATGGTCAGTCGCTGTCACCAACACCCCCAGGTCCTTCTCCTCCAGGCACTTTCCAGCCAGACTTCTCCTAGTCTGGAGCTGCTCAGGGTTGTTGTGCCCCAAGTGCAGGACCTGCCATTTGGCTGTGTTAAACCTCAGGTCATTAGACTCTGCTCATGGATCAGGCCTGTTCAAATCCCTTTGCAGAGCTTCCCGACCGTCCAGCAGATCGACATTTCCACCCAGCTTAGTACGATGTGAATGAGAACAGCCCTGAGGAGAAGGACTCGGGGGGTTTGGGGAATGAGAAGTTCAACATGAGCTGGCAAAGGGTGCTCACAGCCCAGAAACCAACTGTGTCCTGGGCTGCATCCCAAGCAGCGAGGCCAGCAGGGTAAGGAGGCAATTCTGCTCCTCTGCTCTGCTCTGTGAGACCCACCTGGAGCCCTGGGTCCAGTTCTGGAAGGACATCTCCTCCATGGGAGATTCAGGCTGGACATAAGGAAAAAATTCTTCACAGAAAGGGTCATTGGGCACTGGCAGAGGCTGCCCAGGGAGGGGGTTGACTCACCTTCCCTGGAGGTGTTTAAGGGACGGGTAGATGAGGTGCTGAGGGACATGGTTTAGTGTTTGATAGGAATGGTTGGACTCGATGATCCGATGGGTCTCTTCCAACCTGGTGATTCTATGATTCTATGACATGGAGCTGTTGGATTGATGTGAAGGCTGGAGAACCTCTGCTACGGGGACAGGCTGAGAGAGTTGGGGTCACTCGGCCTGGAGAAGAGAGGGTTGAAGGGCTGCGTTTCCAGGTCTTTGACTAGAACCTGAGGAGGGACTGGTGGCTGCAGCGTTTAGCTGTGGAGAATTTATAGGAGGAGTGGCCAAATTGTAGAAGCTACCTGGTTTTCAGGTGGAGACTGAGACACACTCCTGACATCAAGCAGGACGCCAGACATCTTGGCTCTGTAGCTTTGCCTCCCTTTTTTGGTCTTGTCTTACGGCAGGACTGACAAATGATGCTTATCTTGTGTGTTGTGCTTTCTGAGTCACAGTGCAACAGACTCCTCTGATCTAGGAAAAAAAAAAAAAAAAAAAAAAGAACAACCGAGAATGCTTTGTCTTGAGGATCTTTTAGAGTTGTCCTAGTGACAAAACATTCCTGTTGCCCAAACTCTTTGAATCTGGTCACCTCCCATGCAGGGCTGCAAGTGGATGGCAATAGAAACCATGTTGGTGAACAGCTTTGAGTTGGGGTGGAGAAGCCTGGAGGAGAAAAGGCTCCAGGGAGACCTCAGAGCAACTTCCAGTGCTGAAAGGGGCTCTGGGAAAGCTGGGGAGGGGCTCTGGATCAGGGAGGGCAGGGAGAGGATGAAGGGGAATGGTTTTAAATTGGAAGGGGGAAGATTGACGTTAGATATTAGGAAGTAATTTTTCATGTTGAGGGTTGTGAAGCACTTGGATATGTTGTCCAGGGAATCTGACTGACTTTTCTTCTTTTCCTAGGCATAACATGGGGCAAGGTGGTGTCTCTCTACGCCGTGGCGGCCGGGCTGGCGGTGGACTGCGTGCGGCACGCGCAGCCGGCCATGGTGCACACCATCGTGGACTGCCTGGGGGAGTTTGTCCGCAAGACCTTGGTGACGTGGCTGAAACGGAGAGGAGGCTGGGTAAGAAGCGCTATCTAATCACATTTGCTTCCGTGCATAGAATCATAGAATCGCCAGGTTGGAAGAGACCCACTGGATCAGCGAGTCCAACCATTCCCATCAATCACTAACCCATGCCCCTCAGCACCTTGTCCACCCATCCCTTAAACACCTCCAGGGAAGGGGAATCAACTCCCTCTCTGGGCAACCTCTGCCAGTGACCAATGACCCTTTCCATGAAAATATTTTTCCTGATATCCATCCTGAACCTCCCCTGGTGGAGTTTGAGACCATTCCCTCTCGTCCTGTCCCTTGGGAGAAAAGCCCAGCTCCCTCCTCTCCACAACCTCCTCTCAGGGAGTTGCAGAGAGCAATGAGGTCTCCCCTCAGCCTCCTCTTCTCCAGGATAAACACCTCCAGCTCTCTCAGCCACTCCTCTTCTTCTCCAGCCCCTTCACCAGCCTCGTTGCTCTTCTCTGGACTCGCACCAGAGCCTCAACATCCTTCTTGTGCTGAGGGGCCCACAACTGACCCCACGATTTGAGGAGCAGTCTCACCAGTGCTGAGTCCAGAGGGAGAAGAACCTCCCTGACCCTGCTGGTCACACTGTTTCTGATCCAAGCCAAGATGCCATTGGCCTTCTTGGCCACCTGGGCCACTGCTGCCTCATGGTCAGTCGCTGTCACCAACGCCCCCAGGTCCTTCTCCTCCAGGCACTTTCCAGCCAGTTTTCTCCCAGTCTGGAGCTGCTCAGGGTTGTTGCGCCCCAAGTGCAGGACCAGGCATTGAGCTGGGGCAGCAAGATTTGATTCCTTTTCTTAGGACAAGATCCTGAGAGCAAGCAGTGTGGGTTCAGCAACTCCTTCAGCGACTCCCAACAGAAAGGTGCTGGCCATCCAAGGAGGGACTGGCAGCGCTGATCTCCTCAGCCGCAAAGAACCGCTCCTGGTTTGGGGATGGGGCTTGAGGCTTTTTTCCTATGCAACGAACTTTCCAAAAATATCCCTTTAGAACTCTCAAAACACCCTGTTCTGAACTCCAATAATGTGATACAAAAATTAAAACAAGATGCTAACTTATCAGAACATGAGCGTTTTCCCAAAATAAGGGGGGAAAAAAAATAGTTGGAGACGAGGAGGAGACACATTCCTGCGCAAAACTTTGATTGTAATGAAACTGGACTTTTTCCAAAGGGAAAATTGTTTCAGAGAGTACATTTCGACCAGGTACACAGTTAAAACCTCAAATGAGAGCACGGCAGGGATTTCACAGGCAGGAACAGAGCTGTTTAATCAATCGCTTTTCACGGGAACAAGCTCTTCAACCCTTGGCACGATTATTTGAGCAGATGCAAAATGAAGCCAGTCAGGGCGTTCAAATCAAAGGTTATTTTTCATCCCGACCAAACAGTTCCCCGACACAGCTGGCCTCAAGGTCACGCAGCTATAGAGAGGGCAGGGATGAAGAGGTTGAGACCTCTTGAATGTGGCCAGGAGGGCGAGGGAGGGGATTCTTCCACTCTGGTGAACCCCACCTGGAGCCACGTGTCCAGTTCTGGAGGTCCCAGCAAAGGAAGGACATGAAACTGTTAGAGCAAGTCCAGAGGAGAAGAATAATCAAAGACCTGGGTTCTCAGCTCCTTCAGCTGCTCCTCATAAAGCTTAAGGCTTTTTTTCTGCATAAAGCTGCAGTGGAGGAACCTTCGCTTTCATTAACAGGGATGTTTTGGTCTACATGTTATGGTTGGACACAGTGATCCGGTGGGTCTCTTCCAACCTGGTTGTTCTGTGATTCTGTGTCTTTGGAGAAGAGGCCTTGTGGGGAATGGCTGAGAGAGCTGAGGGTGTTCAGCCTGGAGAAGAGGAGGCTGAGGGGAGACCTCACTGCTCTCTGCAACTCCCTGAGAGGAGGTTGTGGAGAGGAGGGAGCTGAGCTCTTCTCCCAAGGGACAGGATGAGAGGGAATGGCCTCAAACTCCACCAGGGGAGGGTGAGGCTGGATATCAGGAAAAACATTTTCATGG
This sequence comes from Coccyzus lansbergi, assembly GCA_033558105.1. NCBI lineage: Eukaryota > Metazoa > Chordata > Aves > Cuculiformes > Coccyzidae > Coccyzus > Coccyzus lansbergi. Next base: position 361,458 of record JAUMJK010000141.1, on the reverse strand, counting down.
AAAGGGTGATTGGGCAGTGTCAGAGGCTGCCCAGGGAGGGGGTTGATTCCCCTTCCCTGGAGATGTTTAAGGGACGGGTGGACTTGGTTTAGTGTTTGATAGGAATGGTTGGACTCGATGATCCAGTGGGTCTCTTCCAACCTGGTTGTTCTATGATTCTATGAAACGAAACTGCTGGAAGAGCTGCTGGGCTGTTCCGATTACAACCTGTCTCCGCTACCCTCACCAGTCACTCTAGGCTGCACCAAGGAGATATTTTCCCTCTAGAAGTGAATTTCATTTCCTGAGGGACATGGTTTAGTGTTTGATAGGAGCGGTTGGACTCGATGATCCGATGGGTCTCTTCCAGCCTGGTTGTTCTATGATTCTATGAATTGTCCCCTCAGTCTGGAGAGTCTGCTGATCCTCTTGCCTTCTCATGCTGTTCTTCTCTGAGTGTCCTTCTCCATCCTGGGACTGCAGCAAGACATCTCCCAGCCTTGTTCACAATGGACCAGGCAAAACAGCTCAGTAGTGGGAGCTTTTTCTGCTCCGCAACCTAGCTGGTGGTTACCTTGCCTTGGTTCTTCTTTCCCTTGTGCCCTTGGCTCATGTCTTCTACACGTGGGCTCAGGTTGGCGCTGCCAAGAGGAACCACCTGCTCCAAGCGGTTTCGGAAAAACCTCCTGTGGAGACCTTGGGAAGACATTGGAAAGTCTCCACTTTCCATGGGGCGGAGAAAGCCTCGACTCCCCAAAGCCCAAACCAAACCTCTCGGGAGACGCAAGAAGTATTTAACCCTTTGAGGAGGCATCACCTCTCCCTGGGGAAGAGCTTGCAGCCTCAGTGGTGCCTTTGCCTTAGATCAGAAAGATTATTTTTTTTAGCAGCTCTTATGTACATTTGCTACAAAGAAGAATGTGCGACTTGAACTCCTATGAAGAATTAACAGGCAAAGATCAAACTGCCATTGCAGCAGTTTATCGGCGCCTCACGTGGCTCAAGGACCTGCTCTATTAAGGAGCTTTGAAATTGTTTAATTCTAGTGCCTTATCAGGAATGCTTTGTTTGGATAATAATTAGCTAAGGCAATTGTTAAAGAGCTGAGAGATTGGGTTTATCTAAGCAAGCACCACGTGCGTGTGTAGGTGCTCCTGCTGATTAGCTCCAGGAGGTTGTTGGCATAGAGCAGGTGGAAGGAGTTCACACCTCACCTGGAAGTTGACCTTCTGCAGCTCTAATCCACGAGATGTGCATATCTGGGCCTTGTACAGGTTCACACGAGGCCCTCAAGCCCTTCAGAGCTTTAGCTTTCTCATCAATCAGCTCCTCTAACTTCTGCCCTCATGCTCAGACAGGTTCTCGCACATCCTGACAGGGTGGGACTGGATGGGCTTTGAGGTCCCTTTTGACCCAAACCATTCGAATTCTAATGTTGGACTGTTCATAGAATCATAGAATCACCAGGTTGAAAGAGACCCATTGGATCATCGAGTCCAACCATTCCTATCAAACATTAAACGTGTTCAGCAGCTCTTGTGCTCCATTTCACAAGGGGAACATCTCCAGGTCAGGAGTCTGGCTTCCTTCTGCCTGATCAACGAGAGACGTGTGTCAAAGCCAAAATTAGAAAACTGCACCTTGTCCACCCGTCCCTTAAACCCCTCCGGGGAAGGTGACACAACCCCCTCCCCTAGGCAGCCTCTGCCACTGCACAATCACCCTTTTCGTGAAAGAATTTTTATCTAATGTCCAGCCTGACCCTCCCCTGGTGGAGCTTGAGGCCATTCCCTCTCATCCTGTCCCTTGGGAGAAGAGCCCAGCTCCCTCCTCTCCACAACCTCCTCTCAGGGAGTTGCGGAGAGCAGTGAGGTCTCCCCTCAGCCTCCTCTTCTCCAGGATAAACCCCCCCCCCAGCTCTCTCAACCGCTCCTCTTCTTCTCCAGCCCCTTCCCCAGCTTCGTTGCTCTTCTCTGGACTCGCTCCAGAGCCTGAACATCCTTCTTGTGCTGAGGGGCCCACAACTGAACACAGGATTCAAGGAGCGGCCTCACCAGTGCTGAGTCCAGAGGGAGAATCACCTCCCTGACCCTGCTGGTCACACTGTTTCTGATCCAAGCCAAGATGCCATTGGCCTTCTTGGCCACCTGGGCACACTGCTGCCTCATGGTCAGTCGCTGTCACCAACACCCCCAGGTCCTTCTCCTCCAGGCAGTTTCCAGCCAGACTTCTCCTAGTCTGGAACTGCTCAGGGTTGTTGTGCCCCAAGTGCAGGATTCGCCATTCGGCCTTATTAAACCTCATCCCATTGGACTCAGCCCATGGATCCAGCCTGTTCAGATCCCTTTGCAGAGCCTCCCGACCCTCCAAGCTCAATTATATCACTACCAGACCTTTGTTTCCCCCACCAGAAGACGCAGTTTTCTATCTACCTCCGTCCCGTTCGCTTTCCCCTCCAGCTATTTTCCCCCTTCTCCTGCCGGTGCCAGCTGAGATCCCGTCTCCGTGAATCTGCTGGGTTGTTGTTGTTTTTGATTCATTCGGGCCAGCTTCTCTTCTTGTTAAAACTTGAAACCAGCTGCCCAAGAGATCTTTAAATCTGGCCCACACGTCTGGGAGGCATCTCTGCCAGCCTGCATATTTCCACAAACAAAGCTTGCATTGCCCTAGCTTTCACTGGGGGGGTTGGCCTGCTTGAATGGCTTCCAAAGAAAACATTAAGGCAAGAGGAAAAGTGCAAGCGACTGGAGCTGATATTAAGCAGGACAACCTCTGCGAAGCATCTTGCTTCGCCGAAAAGGATGAGAGTGCTGATATTGCCAAGGCTTCCTGGCTCTTCTCAAAAGGGGAAGAAAGTTTATTTAGCTTTTCAAAATGGAAAATGCCTGATAATCTTCCTGTAGCATTTCTTTTTTCCCAGGTGGCTGGAAAGGGGGGGATTCTTTGCCTTGTTGGTGCAGGAGGAATCATAGAATCATAGAAGAATCAGGTTGGAAGAGACCCACCGGATCATCAAGTCCAACCATTCCTATCAAACACTAACCCATGTCCCTCAGCACCTTGTCCACCCGTCCCTTAAACCCCTCCAGGGAAGGGGAATCAACCACCTCCCTGGGCAACCTCTGACACTGCCCAGTGACGCTTTCTGGGAAAAGTTTTTTCCTAATGTCCATCCTGACCCTCCCCTGGTGGAGCTTGAGGCCATTCCTTCTTGTCCTGTCCCTTGGGAGAAGAGCCCAGCTCCCTCCTCTCCACAACCACCTCTCAGGGAGTTGCAGAGAGCAATGAGGTCAACCCTCAGCTTCATCTTCTCCAGGATAAACCCCCACCCAGCTCTCTCAACCGCTCCTCTTCTTCTCCAGCCCCTTCCCCAGCTTCGTGGCTCTTCTCTGGACTTGCTTCAGAGCCTCAACATCCTTCTTGTGCTGAGGGGCCCAGGATTCGAGGAGCAGTCTCCCCAGTGCTGAGTCCAGAGGGAGAATCACCTCCCTGGCCCTGCTGGTCACACCGTGTCTGATCCAAGCCAAGATACCATTAGCCTTCTTGGCCACCTGGGCCACTGCTGCCTCATGGTCAGTCGCTGTCACCAACCCCCCCAGGTCCTTCTCCTCCAGGAAGTTGGCGCATTTCACAGAGAGCCTGAATTAGTGATTAGTGGAGTGTGGAAGTGCCAGAGCAAGAGTTTGTGGCTGCTGACGGGTTGGCCAAGCGGTGCTGTGGCAGCAACGCTGTGGGTTGTGGGGCTGGGCGAGTCCGCAGCGGTGGCTGCTGTGGTTCTGGGCATCCCTCTGACGATCTCCCTTCCCTCCTCATCAGGCAGACATCACAAAGTGTGTGGTGAATACCGACCCCAGCCTCCGCTCCCACTGGCTCGTGGCTGCTCTCTGCAGCTTTGGTCACTTCCTCAAGGCCATCTTCTTCGTCCTGCTGCCCGAGAGATGAAGCTGGAGTGCCGACTGCAGCCCCCCTACCCCGTCTCCTCCCCCACTCCAGAAGCAGCGATAACCGCAGTCTCTGAAGAGGAGGAAGAGAAGAACTGGGACAAAGAAAAGGCTTGTTCTCCTCTCCCTTTGGCCGGGAGCTGACCATCGACCGGTCTGCTTTTTGCAGCCCGGGGAGCTTTTCTCACCATGAATCCTCTCCAGAGTCTCATTTCCCTGGGTGATGTGTGTGTGGGCTGGATGTGTCCGGTCTCCGGGCTGCTGCGAGGCATCCGCTCCCCACGGTTGTGTTGCATGCTTATCCCCATGCCAGACCGAGAGGAAGAGGAAGGGAGTACTGTCTGAAACGGAGTCGAAAATCCCAGTCCCCCTTTCAACCCTCTGACTCCACCTGGTTCTTTACGGTTGTGCTTGAGCTCCATCTCCTCCTTTCTACCTAACCCTGACTCGCTGGGCTCTGCAACAGTGGAGGGAATTGTGCGACTGGAGGGTTTTAACGCGGTAAAACCCACGGTGCTGCTGTCAGCTGCTCGTCCCTGACGTATCTTAGACGTGAGATGCAGTTTGCACGTGTGTTTCCTCGACCCCTCACGCAAACAGGAGAGTGAGAGGTGGCGCCTTCAAGCAACAACCTGGGATTGAACTTTGTAGTGAAGCAAAATCTTTTCTCCGCTGAGATTTAGAGCGAAGCCTGGAAGTAGGAAAGTCTGGGGAGCACAGGCAGGAATTGGGGAAACGGTAAGTGAGGTGTTGGATCTTATGAAGGGGGAAAGCTGCGTCCAGAGGAGCCGATTTGTGTTTCTCCCGTCGTCGCGTGTCCTTCGGAAGTAGAACTCGCAGTCGTGTTTGTGGCAGACAATAAAAGCGAATAGGTGGTGTTTCGCTGCTGCAGAGGGTATTGTGTTTGTTTCCAGAGTTAAAAAATTCCAAAAAAGGCCACAGCGGCCCAGAGACGGACACTGGGGCCATGCTAAAAATACTTTGGCTTTTCCCCTGGCGGAACGTGTTAACGTGTTAAAACTACAACTCCCTCGGTTCCTGCTAGGAATTTAACCCCTGTTGTTGCTGTGTGGCTGTTTTTACTGGTAGAAGTTGGAGCCTGGCTGCTCGTGGCGGCCACGGAGCCTCTTCTCTGCCAGAGCTTGGCAGGAGACGCCCTGCTCGGTGCCGAGAGGCTGGTGTCGCAGAGAGGTTCTGTCCTCAATTAAGAACACGTGGCACGACGGGAGGTTTTGCTGACTGATTTTCTTGTCCTGCTTTCCCTCCCCTGCGTGTAGAGGCCTTTACCGTTTCATCCGCTGACTCCTGGATGGATCAGCAGGTTGGGTGTCCCCTGCAGCACCGCACCCCAAGGAAGAATGCTCCACCAGCTCCGTCTGCCGCTATTTCTTAGAATCGTGGAACGCTTTGGGTTGGAATGGACCTCAGAGCCCATCCAACTCCACCCTCTGCCATGAGCAGGGACACCTCCCACTGGCTCAGGGGCTCCCAGCCCCATCCAACCTGCCCTTGAGCCCCTCCAGGATGGGGCAGCCACCCCTGCTCTGGGCAACCTCTTCCAGGGCTTCACCACTCTCATGGTGAAGAAATTCCTCCTTATGTCAAGTAGTTTTACTTTGCAGTTTAACACTAAGCAGCACGGTCTGTGTACACAAACACAACGAGAAAGGCAAAAGCCACAAGTCCAAAATATCTTTTGTGGGGAGCTCCACCACCTCTTCATTATCAGCAGCTCCCAGCCTGAGTCTTTGCCCGTCTGTGTAACCCCCTTCCCACCCACACGCATTCCTTTCCTGCTGCTTTACTTGGCTTAGGATCTTTTCTGTTAAAGCCACTTAATTGGTGCGTTTAACTCTTCGTGTTCCTTTCCATTTGCTAAAAATAGCAGTCGCGGCCTTAAGTATTACATTCCGAACCAGCACTGAAATTGAGAAGCGTAGTTGGAAAAGGCCTGTGAGATCATCGAGTCCAACCGTCCCCGTCCACTACTGAACCAGATCTCCGAGGACCTCACCCATCAGTCTGTGAAACTCTCCAGGGATCTGGATCCCCCCACCACCTCCTGGAAGCCTCTGCCGGTGAAAGCTGTCGCCACTCCCAGTTTCGACTGTGCTGACCCCATTAACTCACAGACACTTTATAAAGCACCAGGCACGATAAGGCAAGCTGGACTTTACGAGGTGTGAAACCGTCCGAGCCAAAGCCTGCACACAACCAGGGTGTTTCCAGAAATCCGAAGGGTACTTTTCCATAAGCTCTTTTAAGCCAACACAGCTGCATCCCCTGCAATGATAGGAATGGTTGGACTCGCTGATCCGGTGGGTCTCGTCCAACCTGGTTGTTCTATGATTCCATGATTCTATGACCTGCACTGATTTTGCTCCAGTGAGGGGTCCTCTCTGTGCTGCTCAAAGCATGATCAGCTTAATTCACCGTGTGTGCTCTACCTGAGCTAAGTTTCCATAGCCAGATCCAGCAGGAAAATAAGGAAGATAATCCCAAGGTGAAGAGGTGTCAGCAAAACCCCCAATGCTGATATAATACGTCAAGATAGGAATGATAGGAATTGATAGGAATGGTTGGACTAGAAGATCCGATGGGTCCCTTCCAACCTGGTTGTTCTGTGATTCTGTGATTCTAAGAGAATATATATTTATAGGGGTTAGTGTTTGAAAGGAACAGTTGGATTCGATGATCCGGTGGGTCTCTTCCAACCTGGTTGTTCTGTGATTAGACACAAGAACTCATTCCAGGAAGGTTTATCATTCTCCTGGCGCTGTTTTCATTCTCGGCTTCTTTGTAACAGACCCGTGTTCAGTCAGTGGAAATGCTCGCTTTATCAAAAAGGTAAGGACCAGAAAAGCCATCTCGGCTTGGGGGTTGCACTGGAAACCATTTGAGCGACGCTTATCACGTCCTAGACGTGACTTTGCTTCAACCACAGCCTCTCCCTTGTCAAACGTCACCAGTAGGTTCACCTGTTCCAAAGCACCTGGAGAGACTACCTGGAACAGGCTGCCCAGGGAGTTCACCTTCCCTGGAGGGGGTTGGTTCACCTTCCCTGGAGGTGTTTAAGGGACAGGTGGATGAGGTGCTGAGGGACATGGGTTAGTGTTTGCTTGGACTGGATGATCCGGTGGGTCTCTTCCAACCTGGTTGTTCTATGATTCTATGACTAAAGTCACCTCAGTCTCGCAGCAGATGTCACTTGTGCTCCTGCACTGCTGCTTCTCCTGAAAGAAAATGATTCGTGAAGCACAGGGGCTTGGAAGAGGCCTTAAAGATCATCAAGCTCCAACCCCTCTGCCATGGGCAGGGACACCTCCCACTGGATCAGGGGCTCCAAGCCCCATCCAACCTGGCCCTGGACCCCTCCAGGGACGGGGCAGCCACCCCTGCTCTGGGAAACTTGTTCCAGTGCCTCCCCACTCTCACGGTGAAGAAATTCCTCCTTGTGTCTGATCTAATTCTGCTCCTCTCCAGTTTATGTCTATTCCCACTTGTCCCATCACCACAAACCTTTGTGAACGGTCCCTCCCCAGCTTTCTTGTAGCCCCTTCAGGCACTGGAAGGTCACTATAGGGTCTCCTCGGAGCCTTCTCTTCTCTAGGCTGAACAACCCCAACTCTCTCAGCTTTTCCTCACAACAGAGCTGCTCCAGCCCTCAGACCATCCCTGTAGCCTCCTCTGGACTAACTCCAACAGCTCCTTCTTATGTTGAGGACTCCGCAGCTGGACCCAGGGCTCCAGGTGAGGTCTCAGGAGCGGAGCAGAGGGGATAACCCCCTCCCTCCTTGCTGCTCCCACGGCTCTGGATGCAACACGGGTGGTTTCTGGGCTGTGAGCACACGTTTCTGGCTCATGTTGAGCTTCTCCTGAGGGACATGGGTTAGTGTTTGATAGGAATGGTTGGACTCGATGATCCGATGGGTCTCTTCCCACCTGGTTGTTCTATGATTCTATGATCCCCCAGCACCCCAAGCCCTTCTCCTCAGTGCTACTCCCAATCACATCATCCCCCACCCTGGATTGAAACCCTGGATTGCCCCGACCCCGGTGCAGGCCCTTGCCCTTGGCCTTGTTGCTCCTCACGAGGTGAAACCCTTAGTTCCTCAGCCTTTCATCACTCTTCTGCTCTGCGGTGTGGAACCAGAGCTTTGGGGGAGCAAACGCTGAGGTTTCCTGGCAAACTTCCTCATCTTCAAACTCATTTAGACCCCTGAGTAAGAGCTCTGCCTGTTCTTCTTTTTTACTATCTTCCTTTTAACGTCTGCAAGCACAATTACACTGAATATAAAGCAGGTTTCCAGCCCTTTTCTGAAAAGATCAGGCCCCTCAGGCATTGCAGCAGCTTTGCCAAGAGCCTTCTTGATGTGGCTCTCATCGGCGCACGATGAGAATTTCTTTGCTGTTGTTGTTTTCTTTAAATCTCGTAGTTTGGATTGTTATAGGCATCAATTAGCCACAGATTAATTATCCTCTTAGGGCAACATGAAAACAATGTGATACTAAATTAAAGACAAGAAAACAGCCATTTAATGTACCTCTGGCAGGGTCTATACGTTTGCTTTATGCAAGAGTTTGACAGATTGGGGTTTAAAATACTCCCTCAGAAAAGCCTGAAAACTCTTAACTTTAAACATTTTGACCCACTGGGACGATGAGACCCTCGCACAGCTAAACAGAGTCATAGAGTCATAGAATCACCAGGTTGGAAGAGACCCACCGGATCATCGAGTCCGACCATTCCTATCAAACACTAACCCATGTCCCTCAGCACCTCGTCCACCTGCACCTTAAACCCCTCCAGTTAAGGGGACTCAACCCCCTGCCTGGGCAGCCTCTGACACTGCCCAATCACCCTTTCCAAGAAAAATTTTCTCCTAATGTTTAGCTTGACCCTCCCCTGGTGGAGCTTGAGGCCGTTCCCTCTCGTCCTGTCCCTTGGGAGAAGAGCCCAGCTCCCTCCTCTCCACAACCTCCTCTCAGGGAGTTGCAGAGAGCAATGAGGTCTCCACTCAGCCTCCTCTTCTCCAGAATAAACCCCCCCAGCTCTCTCAGCCGCTCCTCCTCTTCTCCAGCCCCTTCCCCAGCTTCGTTGCTCTTCTGCCAAGGGACAGGTGACAGGACAAGGCATTGAAGGAGAAAGCTGGAGAGCCCCAGCGAAGGGTTTTGCCGGCAGAAGTCGACCAGGCTTGGGCAGAGCAGTCTCCTGGCCGAGGAACTGAGAGCAAAGTGTCCTTTAGCAGCTAAGCAGGGATTTAATTGCTCTTTTGAAGTGCCAAGGAGATCAAACCCAAAGTCTCTTGATGGGGGAGAGGGAGCGTTAATCCCCTTTTTAGATCACCAGAAAATCCTGGATCGTTTGCGGTGGGAAACAGGAGCAAACTGTCCCCCCCCCGGCAGCCACCGCATGGTTAAAGTCACATGAAAAGGTGATGCCCTGATGCTGAGATGACTTTACGACGGTTACATTCAAGGGACATGGGTTAGCGATTGATGGGAATGGTTGGACTCGTTGATTCGGTGGGTCTCGTCCAATCTGGTGATTCTGTTATTCAAACTGGCCTGAACCTGCCCTCTTAGGTTGGAAGACGTTGTCGTTGTGTGAGTGAACACTCAAGCCTAGTTCCTAACAGTTTCCAGAGTGGAGGAGAGATGGGACAGTTCAGTCCTGAGCTGGTGGGAAGGCTCCTCCAGCTCCGGTTGCGAAACGAGAGCTGAAGCCTATAGGCTTCAGCTCTCGTTTCGCAACCGGAGCTGGAGGAGAATATAAGCATCGGGTGATGGGAAAGGGCTCAGCAACTCGCCAAGCGGCTGACGCTGTGAGAAGCCAGCTTGGCACCCACCTCAGGGCTTTAGCCCTTCGTGTCGCTGCCGCCCGTGGTGCCAAGGGGGATGTTTATATCATATCTCTTTGTATCTGGGCAAACACGACTCCGGGACCGAGCAGCAACAAGCCCTGGGGACGGCAGGAGCCTGAACTGACAACGTGAAAAGATTCACTGGCAGCTACTTAAGTCGTTTAGGAGTTCGTGAAATGCATAAGCAGTGAGGGACCAACCTGCTTGTTCTATGAGTCTATGATTCTATGAAAGGAGAAGCTGGAAGGGGAGCGATGTGACCCGAGAGTGTCCCACGGACTCGCAATGTGCTTGTCCGAACCCTCTGTCAGTCTCCGAAGATAACTTCTGCCCAAGAAGCGTTTCTCGACTCCGTGTGTTTATGTCTGCAGACATAAAAATTTCAATCAGCCCTTCTTTCGAAAGGAAGAAGAGCAGCTGAGAAAACATTTTGCCCTTTTCCCGAAGAGCTTTATTTATGTGCGGAGCTGAGTGATTCAGCAACGGAGGCACCAGCCGGGGCTGGAGGCAGCTCTGCTCTTCCCTTGAAGATGGAGCCGAGGATTAGCTCCGAAGTGGAGTTTAATCCTGTTGTCTTTCGTTTGAATACTTAGCCAAGTGCCTCAATACGATCACAGAGTGGTTTGGGTTAGAAGGGACCTCAAAGCCCATCCAGTCCCTCAAAGCCATGGACAGGGACACCTCCGAGTGGACCAGGATGCTCCAAGCCCCATCCAACCTGCCCTTGCACCCCTCCAGGGATGGGGCAGCCACCTCTGCTCTGGGCAACCTGTTCCAGGGGTTTATTTTTTTTTTTCTACAAGTTTTTTTTCTTCATGAAGCTGCTCAAATTGAGGCAAAACTGCTGTGCAAGTCTTCCCCTGATGTGCTGCAGGGCTTGGGAGGGATGTCTCGTCATTCGGATCCAGATTTATTGCTTGTAATAAGATACAGCCTTAGCTTCAGAGAAACATAGAATGGTTTGGGTTGGAAGGGACCCTAAAGCCCATCCAGTGCCACCCTCTGCCCTGGGCAGGGACACCTCCCACTGGATCAGGGGCTCCAAGTCCCATCCAACCTGCCCTTGAACCCCTCCAGGGATGGGACAGCCACCCCTGCTCTGGGCAACCTGGGCCAGGGCCTCCTCAGGCTCATAGTGAAGAATTTCTTCCTAATGTCTCATCTAACTCTTCCCCTTCCAATTTAAAGCCATTCCCCCTCATCCTATCACTCCAGACCCTCGGAAAAAGCCCCTCCCCAGCTCTCCTGGAGCCCCTTCCAATGCAGACAACATTTCATGGTTTGATACAGATTTTTTTTTATGTTCTGTTTAGCTTTGTACAGGACAGAAGGAGCATCAAATTCGTTTCCTTTTATATGGTTGGACTCGATGATCCGATGGGGCCCTTCCAACCTGGTGGTTATTCTATGATTCTAACTATGATTCTATGATTCGGCTCTGGCCTCCACCAAAGAACTCTGGCAGACCTTAAAAAAAAAAAAAAAAAAAACAATCAGAAATTTCACAGTTCCTCAAACTTCTCTTGCAGTTTCCCACAGACTGAGCACCAGGATTGTCTTGCGCTTCCCTCCTCCTCGCTCGCCTCGTGCACAGGTCCCTGCGTCTCTGAAACCTTTGGCAGCTGCTTGACTTCCCAGGGCATTCACATGTTGCTCCTGGCCCTGGTCCCACCAGTGGCGGCCGTTCCGGGCTGGCAGCTCCAGCCTTGCTGTCGGCTCTGATTTGTGCTGCCCATCCCTCTTTGTTCTTCTCAGCCCAGAAGGCCAACTGGGTCCTGGGCTGCATCCAGAGCCGCGGGAGCAGCAGGGAGGGAAGGGATCCTGCCCCTCTGCTCCGCTCTGAGAGACCCACCTGGAGCCCCAAGTCCAACTCTGGAGTCTCCAACGTAAGAAGGAGATGGAACTGTCGGAACAGGTCCAGAGGAGCCACGGAGATGATCTGAGGGGTAGAGCAGCTCTGCTACAAGGACAGGCTGAGAGAGTTGGGGTTGTTCAGCCTGGAGAAGAGAAGACCTTAGAGCAGCTTCCAGTGCTGAAAGGGGCTCCAGGAAAGCTGAGAAGGAACTTTTTCCGAGGGTCTGGAGTGGTAGGATGAGGGGGAATGGCTTTAAATAGGAAAGGGAAGAGTTAGATGAGACATTATGAAGAATGAGGGTGAGGAGACCCTGGCCCAGGTTGCCCAGAGCAGGGATGGCTGCCCCATCCCTGGAGGGGTTCAAGGCCAGGCTGGATGGGGCTTGGAGCCCCTGATCCCATGGGAGGTGTCCCTGCCCATGGCAGGAGTGGCAATGGATTGGCTTTAGGGTCCCTTCCAACTCAAACCATTCCATGATCCTATGAAAATCCAAGCCTCCTGGAGGCCGACGTCCCAGGTCTGGCATAGGGGATGCCTCTCTGCAAGCTGTAATTGGCTCACTTGGAGACCAGGAAGGGCGTGGGGAGCAGAGCAAAGACACTCTGCTGCTGAGGAGGAATTTGGGTGCCTTCAGCTACTGGAGGCTTCCCCGGGGGGTGAATTACTCCTACTGTTTGGCTTTGCCTGTACACGAAGGGTGTCTCCTCCTTTCCAGGGCCAGTTGTGATTTGGGAGGGGAAGGAGACAAGCTGGGGGTGCAGGAAGAGCTTTCATCCCCATCTCCTTTCCTGCCACTTATGGATATTTGATGTCTTGGAGCTGTATTTCTCCAGCAAGAATCACAGAATCACCAGGTTGGACAAGACCCATCAGATCATCGAGTCCAACCATTCCCATCAATCACTAACCCATGTCCCTCAGCACCTTCTCCACACATCCCTTAAACCTCTCCAGGGAAGGTGACTCAACCCCCTCCCTGGGCAGCCTCTGACACTGCCCAATGACCCTTTCCATGAAATTTTTCATCCTAATGTTCAGCCTAAACCTCTCCTGGTGGAGCTTGAGGCCATTCCCTCTTGTCCTGTCCCCTGTCACTTGGGAGAAGAGCCCAGCTCCCTCCTCTCCACAACCTCCTCTCAGGGACTTGCAGAGAGCAATGAGGTCTCCTCTCAACCTCCTCTTCTCCAGGATAAACACCCCCAGCTCTCTCAGCTGCTTCTCATAGGACCTGTTCTCCAGACCCCTCACCAGCCTCATTGCTCTTCTCTGGACTCTCTCCAGAGCCTCAACATCCTTCTTGTGCTGAGGGGCCCACAACTGGACACAGGATTCAAGGAGCGGCCTCACCAGTGCTGAGTCCAGAGAGAGAAGAACCTCCCTGGCCCTGCTGGTCACACCGTTTCTGATCCAAGCCAGGATGCCATTGACCTTCTTGGCCACCTGGGCACACTGCTGCCTCATGGTCAGTCGCTGTCCACCAACCCCCCCAGGTCCCTCTCCTCCTGGCAGTTTTCCAGCCAGGCTTCTCCCAGTCTGGAGCTCTGCATAGGGCTGTTGTGCCCCAAGCGCAGGACACGCCATTTGGCCGTGTTAAACCCTCATCCCATTAGACTCAGCCCAACGCTGCGAATTACGATCGCAACGTTGATCCTGTCCACTTCTATCTCTTCCGCGATGAAGGTTTGAATTCATTTTGAGAGGCTCGGCTGTGTGAGGCTAGCGAGCTGCCGCTGCCTGCGGGCCTGCAGCCCAGGACAGGTTTCGGCAATGCTGGAAACTATCAGCACATTCAAAGAAGAATGAAAATTATCAGGCCAGATCTTGTCACATCCTCTCGCCTGGCGGGTGAAATCTTTATTGCCTTAAAAAGAGAAAAAAAAAAAAAAGAGAGAAGTGAAGCCAGTCTCCCTGGAGCCAGAGCTGCTCTCATCCAAAAGCTGCTTCCAACAGAGCTCTGGGTTAAGGAGTTGAACGGGAGATGCTGAGTGGAGGAGATGTGCACTTCTTCTGGGTCCTGGAAGGGTTTTGTTGTAGGAAAAGTCTAAGAGTCAGGTATCCAGCACCCAGACCAGAGGTTCCAGCACAGGAGGCATCTCTAGAGAGGCAAGAGGCATCCAAGTGATGTTTTTTGGGTCTGTGTCGGATCCAAGAGGCATCCAAGTGATGTTCTTTGGGTCTGTGTCGGATCCAAGAGGCATCCAAGTGATGTTCTTTGGGTCTGTGTTGGATCCAAGAGGCATCCAAGTGATGTTTTTTGGGTCTGTGTCGGATCCAAGAGGCATCCAAGTGATGTTTTTTTGGGTCTGTGTCGGATCCAAGAGGCATCCAAGTGATGTTTTTTGGGTCTGTGTCGGATCCAAGAGGCATCCAAGCTCATAGAATGGTTTGAGTAGGAAGGGATCTTAAAGATCACCCAGTCCAAACCTCTGCCATGGGCAGGGCCACCTCCCACTGGATCAGGGGCTCCAAGCCTCATCCAAGCTTCCCTTGAACCCCTCCAGGGATGGGGCAGCCACCCCTGCTCTGGGCATCCCCACCCTCATCATGAAGAAATTCCTCCTCAAATCCAGTCTAAATCTACTCCTCTCCATATTATAGCCCTTGGAGAGGAAGGGATGGTCATCCAGAGAGGTGGGAATGATGCAGGAGTTGCTCTGTCTGGGCTCTGGCTGGAGGTTGAAGGTAGGTTGAAACCCAAAGGGATCATCGAGCTGTCTCTCTCATTACATTTAGAGAAGCAACCAGGCTGCGCCTGGCAGAGCGACAAGGCTCCTTCTCCGATGACTCATTGCAGAAGAACAGCTTTGGTAAGCAGCAATTTTGCACTTTGCTGTGATTTCAGAGGGTGTGAACCAAAAGGAAAAAAAAAAAATAAAAAAGAAGAAAGAAATCAAAGGCATGAATCGAGCCTGACGGAAGAACCCATTGTGAGCTCAGGGGAGGAACACGTTGCAGCTCGTGTGCTCTGGAGAAGACTAGAACCTGCAGAAATGACATTTGGAGAAATATTTTTCACAGAAAGGGTGATTGAGGCTGCCCAGGGAGGGGGTTGAGTCACCTTCCCTGGAGGGGTTTAAGGGACGGGTGGACGAGGTGCTGAGGGACATGGGTTAGTGTTTGATAGGAATGGTTGGACTCGATGATCCGATGGGTCTCTTCCAACCTGGTTGTTCTATGATTCTATGATAGGAATGGTTGGACTCGATGATCCGGAGGGTCTCTTCCAACCTGGTTGTTCTATGATTCTATGAAATGGCAGGTCCTGCAGCCAAGGGGTTGGCTCCGTACCGTGCGGTCCAGGCAGTGGGTAGGTCTCAGCCTGACTGCGACCACGAAGATGTCCTCCTCCCACTCACCTGCTGCGTGACTCATCCTGGTGACCTCACCCGGTAAACGCTAGGAGGATGGGACCAGGCTGGAAGGCAGAGCCACAGCTCTGTGGGGAGATGCTGACCTAAAAAGGTGATGCTGACCTAAAAAGGTGAAGCTACGAGTGTCAACGAGCACTGCGAGTTTCACGGCGTTCGGTTGTGGACCTGGTTTTGGGGCGAACTAAGGTGGAGAAGGGAGGTGGTTGATTCACCTTCCCTGGAGGTGTGTAAGGCACAGGTGGATGAGGTCTTGAGGGACTTGGTTTAGTGTTTGATAGGAATGGTTGGACTAGAAGATCCGATGGGTCCCTTCTGACCTGGTTGTTCTATGACTCTATGAAGTAGAAATTCCCATTGTTTCCAACCTTCCCTTCCAAGGAAGTGAGGGGGAGGCAGCTGGGAAGCCCCTGGAGTGCTCTAAGCCTCTTTCATCATCAGAGAGAGGCCACAAGAGCTCCAGAGCAACATCTCATGGGCTTTCAGCATCTCTGCAACAGGATGAAGTGCACGCACTGCCTTGTTCTTACCTTCCGCCTCTGCAGGGAACAGGACAGGATGAGAGGGAATGGCCTCAAGCTCCACCAGGGGAGATTTAGGCTGGAGATTAGGAGGAGGTTTTTCACAGAAAGGGTCATTGGGCATTGGAATAGGCTGCCCAGGGAGGTGGCTGATTCCCCTTCCCTGGAGGTGTTTAAGGGACGGGTGGATGAGGTCTTGAGGGACTTGGGTTAGTGTTTGATAGGAATGGTTGGACTCAATGATCCGATGGGTCTCTTCCCACCTGGTTGTTCTATGATTCTATGATTCTCCATCACCACCACCTCCTTTTCCGGGGCTGTAAAAAGCACCCGGATGGTGCTCACCGATATCAAACCCATGAAAGGTTTCAATGGAAAGCTCTGATGCTCCAGTTTGCTTTCAAAGAAAGACCATTTTCTTTCCACTTGAGCCTTGAAAGCAAAAAATTTTGAAGCCCAAGAGATCATTGCCCACTGCCCACTGCAGTTTGGCTTCCTGCTAGCTCCCTGCATCCACTGCTTTTCTTTCTCAACCTTCTCCGAGCAGCTTAGGAGCTGAAGGAGCTTTGGAAAGGGCAGCTGAGGCTGCAGCCTGGGCTGCTGCTGCCCTCTCCTGGGTCCGAGACAGCCAAGAAGCCGAGAGATGGATATTTAAGAGAGATTCCCACAAACCTGGCTGCAGGGAGCATCCTTGGAGCATCCTCCTGCAGGGAGAAGCGCGGGGGGTGGCAGGTGGGTTCCAGCCCTCAGAAGATGCTGCCCAGGTACCAGGGTTGGCCTGGCTGTGCTCTTTGAGGCTCTTCTTAGAGTCATAGAATCATAGAACAACCAGGTCGGAAGAGACCCATCGGATCATCGAGTCCAACCATTCCTATCAAACACTAACCCATGTTCCTCAGGACCTCGTCCACCCGTCCCTTAAACCGCTCCAGGGAAAGTGAATCAACCACCTCCCTGAGCAGCCTGTTCCAATGCCCAATGACCCTTTCTGTGAAAAACTTCCTCCTAATCTCTAGCCTAAATCTCCCCTGGCGGAGCTTGAGGCCATTCTTCTACTGGATCCCCTCATGAAACCAATGCTGTAGCAGGGAAAGGGGCGACCAGAGCTCGGCCACCCCTTGCAAGGGCAACAGCCATGGGAGCTGTGGGAGCTTATGGTTTCTGCTATCAGACTCTACCTGCTCTCCCCAGGATGGGTTGTGTTTATGTTAAACTGAAAAGCTTTCAAAATAAGATGCTACAGCTGATCACTTGTGCACCAGACAAGTTGCAGAATCACTGAGTCGTGGAATGGTTTGGGTGGGAAGGGAGCTCAAAGCCCATCCGGTCCCACCCCTGCCATGGGCAGGGACACCTCCCAGTGGACCAGGCTGCTCCAAGCCCCATCCAACCTGGCCTGGAACCCCTCCAGGGATGGGGCAGCCACCACTACTCTGGGCAAACTGTTCCAGTCCCTTTTGATAGGAATGGTTGGACTCGATGATCCGATGGGTCCCTTCCAACCTGGTTGTTCTATGATTCTATGATTCTTCCCACTCTCATGGTGAGGAAGCCCCAACTCCAACCTGACCTGGAATGTTTCCAGGCTTCTACCACCTCTCGGCAAAACCTGTGCCAGCATTTCGCTCCCAGCCAGGTGAGCCCCAACCCCACCTTGCAGGAGGGACCTGTTCCTGCTGCAATGAGGTGAAGGCACCTCCTTCCCCACCTGAGCCTCTCTTGTTCTCCAGAAAGGGGCTGCTGGAGGATGGAGCCTCTCTGGTGGCACCAGGAGCATTTAATGCAGCAACTGGCTAATGGATTCGGAAGCTTATTCCAGTATTATTGCCTCACGATGGGGCTGAAAACGCAGACACTCCAAGTTTTTTGATTAGTGCCAGTAATTCATTAGGCTCGAGAAGAAGGCAGTTGTGGCCATAGGTGCATTTCATAGAATCATGGAATAGTTTGGGTTGGAAGGGACCTTAAAAATCATAGAATCATAGAATAACCAGGTTGGAAGAGACCCATCGGATCATCGAGTCCAACCATTCCTATCAAAAATCATCCAGTTCCACCCGTTCCATGGGCAGGGACACCTCCCACTAGCTCAGGGGCTCCAAGCCTCATCCAACCTGCCCTTGGGACACCTCCAGGGATGGGGCAGCCACCCCTGCTCTGGGCAACCTGTTCCAGCGCCTCTCCACGTGTCTTCGTGCTTGCACACACGTGATTTAACAGAAAGAGCCCTGCAATACATCTCACGTGAACCGTCTCAATCCCACCTAAGTAGCAATTTCAACTGCGACAAACTCCGTCGAATCACTTTGCTAAACTGGCTGTGGATGAAGTGCTGGTTAGGGATTAGCGTAATCTGGTGATTTACCTCAAAACCGTTAATAGAAACTTAAATTAAAGCTGTGTAAAAACGTATTTGTCGCAAATCGGTGAACTGTGCCAGGATCCTACATCCCCCGTGACAGGGCAGAGGGACATTGCCCTGGTAGGAGCTGCTTCTCGGCACCTCTGGTCCTTCCGTCTGCCCTAAGAAGAAGCCGTGTGGGCAGTAAGACTTCCCACAAATGCTCTTCTGGTCGGGGCTGGGAAACTCCATCAAGAGCTATTAAATATGAAGTCCCTGAGCCACAAATCCTACCCCGGGCGGAAGCGCTAGGCGATTTATCTGCTCCCGTCTAAGAGCCGCTGCAGAGCTCTGGCTGCGTCTGGTGCTGTTTGAACGGCTTCCAGTCCAGCTCCAGCCTCCTGAGATGGGGAGAGCAGAAGTGCACTCGGTGAATTATGGATGTGTCGAGGGCCATAATGATGCTCTCCCTCTTCTCCGAGTAATTCTTAACACGCATCTTTCTCGCTCGGTGCAGGTTGCGAGACTGGAAGGAGAAGAAAATAGGGAAACCATCTATTATTGTTCAACACCAGCTCTGTTTTATCGTCTGCTCCCACAAATTATTGATTACACTGAATCATTGATGGCCTCGTTAACCCTACAAGCTGAATGGGAGGTGGGAGCTGCAGTACGAAGGGTTGGGGAGGGTGACACTCGATTGGACTCGATGATCCGATGGGTCTCTTCCAACCTGGTTGATCTATGATTCTATTCTATGACACCAGGCTCTGGGCTGCCCTGGAGCTCTGGTCCCTGTGGCCTGGGGGGAGGCTGCAGGAAGGACATTGAGCCACTTTAGACTGTCCCTGGTCTTCAGGAAGTGGGATCATAGAACAACCAGGTTGGAAGAGACCCATCGGATCATCGAGTCCAACCATTCCTATCAAATGGGGATGATGGATGGGTGGATGGATGGATGGGGAGGGAATGAGTGCAACCACCCACCCAGGGCAGCTCCATCCCAGGGGAGCTCCATCCCACCCTGAGCGAGTCCAGAGAAGAGCAATGAAGCTGGGGAAGGGGCTGGAGAAGAAGAGGAGCAGCTGAGAGAGCTGGGGGTGTTTCTCCTGGAGAAGAGGAGGCTGAGGGGAGACCTCATTGCTCTCTGCAACTCCCTGAGAGGAGGTTGTGGAGAGGAGGGAGCTGGGCTCTTCTCCCAAGCGACAGGGCGAGAGGGGATGGCCTCAAGCTCCACCAGGGGAGGGTCAGGTTAGGATGGACATTAGGAAAAAATTCTTCGCTGAAAGGGTTGTTAGGCAATGGAATGGGCTGCCCAGGGAGGTGGTTGAGTCCCCTTCCCTGGAGGTGGGCTTCTGGCCCACCCCAGGGGGATTTGTGGTGCCGCTTGTGTTGCGCCGCGACAAGCTGGTCGATAAAGCCTTTGAAAAGCTTTGCCTTATCTGCTCCTCCTCACCCTCCCTAACTGGTCCCACACAATTCCCACAGCACCGGCTTGAGGTGGCAGCCGCCCTGGGCCATCTGCCTGCCGGCAGCGCTGCCGGTGGCCCCGTTTTCCCCTTGCTCCATCCTGAGCAGCAGGACTCAGCCTCCCGCAATCCCCAGCGAGGTGGGATTACTGGGCAACAGTGTCTGGAGCTCAGATTGACAGCAAGTTGGGTTGTTTTTTTTTTTCACCCTCTCATCTTTAACGTGATTTTGTGGTTTTAGGACGAACAGAGGCAGGAGATGAAGCTTTGGAGAAAATAAACACAGGATAGAGGTGGGAGGAGGACAAGAGCTATGTGTCCAGGTTGGGTGGGTTTACCCTACCCAGAGCTTTTGTGGGTGTCCAACCCTCCTGGCACTAAAGAAGGACTTGCCTCGTGATAGAAATGGTTGGGCTCGATGATCCAGTGGGTCTCTTCCAACCTGGTGATTCTACAGTTCTATGACTCCTTCTTCCCACCTGGAGGAACATCGTGGTATGGAAGAACCTTCCATACGGAGCTTTTCTCCAGCCTGGCAGGGGCAGCACAGACCCTTCGACTAGACCAAGTCCTTGTGGAACAACACTCAGCATCCACCTGCCTCTTCCAGCCTTTTGCAGACCCTGCTGCTCCGTGGGATTTCTCCCAGCCTGGAAGAGCTATGAGAGTGCTAGCAGGAGCTCCTGGCAGTGAGCAGGGACCCAAACATACAAAGGAGACCGAACTGCTGGAACAGGTCTAGAGGAGGCCACAAAGTAGGATGCAATGACCATTACCTAGTCCCAGCAATGATGAAGAGCATCCCCCTGGACCACTTCTGTCCCCAAATCCCACTGCGGGGAGGTAGGTCCTGTGGTGCAGGCGAAGCAGGGACTCAAACATACAAAGGAGACTGTTCCAGCAGTTCAGGTCTAGAGGAGGCCACAAAGTAGGATGCAAAGAGCATGACCTAGTCCCAGCAATGATGAAGAGCATCCCCCTGGACCTCTTCTGCCCCAAATCCCACTGCGGGGAGGCAGGTCCCACGGTGCAGGCGAAGCAGGGACCCAAACATACAAAGGAGACTGAACTGCTGGAACAGGTCTAGAGGAGGCCACAAAGTAGGATGCAAAGAGCATGACCTAGTCCCAGCTCTGATGAAGAGCATCCCCCTGGACCACTTCTGCCCCCAAACCCCATGGGGAAGGCAGGTCCCGCGGTGCAGGCGAAGCAGGGACCCAAACATACAAAGGAGACTGTTCCAGCAGTTCAGGTCTAGAGGAGGCCACAAAGTAGGATGCCATGACCATGACCTAGTCCCAGCAATGATGAAGAGCATCCCCCCCTGGACCTCTTCTGCCCCCAAATCCCACCGTGGGGAGGCAGGTCCCACGCTGCAGGCGAAGCAGGGACTCAAACATACAAAGGAGACTGTTCCAGCAGTTCAGGTCTAGAGGAGGCCACAAAGTAGGATGCAATGACCACCATCTAGTCCCAGCAATGATGAAGTGCATCCCCCTGGACCCCTTCTGTCCCCAAATCCAACCGCGGGGAGGCAGGTCCCACGGTGCAGGCGAAGCAGGGACCCAAACATACAAAGGAGACTATTCCAGCAATTCAGGTCTAGAGGAAGCCACAAAGTAGGATGCAATGACCATGACCTAGTCCCAGCTCTGATGAAGAGCATCCCCCTGGACCCCTTCTGTCCCCAAAACCCCACCGAGGGGAGGCAGGGACCCAAACATACAAAGGAGACCGAACTGCTGGAACAGGTCTAGAGGAGGCCACAGAGTAGGATGCAATGACCACCATCTAGTCCCAGCTCTGATGAAGAGCATCCCCCTGGAGCCCTTCTGCCCCCAAATCCCACCGTGGGGAGGCAGGTCCCGCGGTGCAGGCGAAGCAGGGACCCAAACATACAAATGAGACTGTTCCAGCAGTTCAGGTCTAGAGGAGGCCACAAAGTAGGATGCAATGACCACCATCTAGTCCCAGCAATGATGAAGTGCATCCCCCTGGACCTCTTCTGCCCCAAATCCCACTGCGGGGAGGCAGGTCCCACGGTGCAGGTGAAGCAGGGACCCAAACATACAAAGGAGACTGAACTGCTGGAACAGGTCTAGAGGAGGCCACAAAGTGGGATGCAATGACCATGACCTAGTCCCAGCAATGATGAAGAGCATCCCCCTGGACCACTTCTACCCCCAAATCCAACCGCGGGAAGGCAGGTCCCGCGGTGTAGGCGAAGCAGGGACCCAAACATACAAAGGAGACTGTTCCAGCAGTTCAGGTCTAGAGGAGGCCACAAAGTGGGATGCAATGACCATGACCTAGTCCCAGCTCTGATGAAGAGCATCCCCCTGGACCTCTTCTGCCCCCAAATCCCACCACAGGGAGGCAGGTCCCGTGGTGCAGGCGAAGCAGGGACCCAAATACACAAAGGAGACTGTTCCAGCAGTTCAGGTCTAGAGGAGGCCACAAAGTAGGATGCAATGAACATGACCTAGTCCCAGCAATGATGAAGAGCATCCCCCTGGACCACTTCTGCCCCAAAACCCCACCGCGGGGAGGCAGGGACCCAAACATACAAAGGAGACCGAACTGCTGGAACAGGTCTAGAGGAGGCCACAAAGTAGGATGCAATGACCATTACCTAGTCCCAGCAATGATGAAGAGCATCCCCCTGGACCCCTTCTGCCCCCAAATCCCACCGTGGGGAGGCAGGTCCCACGCTGCAGGCGAAGTAGGGACTCAAACATACAAAGGAGACTGTTCCAGCAGTTCAGGTCTAGAGGAGGCCACAAAGTAGGATGCAATGACCACCATCTAGTCCCAGCAATGATGAAGTGCATCCCCCTGGACCCCTTCTGTCCCCAAATCCAACCGAGGGGAGGCAGGTCCCGCGGTGCAGGCGAAGCAGGGACTCAAACATACAAAGGAGACTGTTCCAGCAGTTCAGGTCCAGAGGAGGCCACAAAGTAGGATGCAATGACCATGACCTAGTCCCAGCTCTGATGAAGAGCATCCCCCTGGACCTCTTCTGCCCCCAAATCCCACCGCGGGGAGGCTGGTCCCGCGGTACAGGCCAAGCAGGGACCCAAACATACAAAGGAGACTGTTCCAGCAGTTCAGGTCCAGAGGAGGCCACAAAGTAGGATGCCATGACCATGACCTAGTCCCAGCAATGATGAAGAGCATCCCCCTGGACCACTTCTGTCCCCAAAACCCCACCGCGGGGAGGCAGGGACCCAAACATACAAAGGAGACCGAACTGCTGGAACAGGTCTAGAGGAGGCCACAAAGTAGGATGCAATGACCATGACCTAGTCCCAGCTCTGATGAAGAGCATCCCCCTGGACCTCTTCTGCCCCAAATCCCACCACAGGGAGGCAGGTCCCGTGGTGCAGGCGAAGCAGGGACCCAAATACACAAAGGAGACTGTTCCAGCAGTTCAGGTCTAGAGGAGGCCACAAAGTAGGATGCAATGACCATCATCTAGTCCCAGCTCTGATGAAGAGCATCCCCCTGGACCACTTCTACCCCCAAATCCCACTGCGGGGAGGCAGGTCCTGTGGTGCAGGCGAAGCAGGGACCCAAATATACAAATGAGACTGTTCCAGCAGTTCAGGTCTAGAGGAGGCCACAGAGTAGGATGCAATGACCACCATCTAGTCCCAGCAATGATGAAGTGCATCCCCCTGGACCTCTTCTGCCCCAAATCCCACCACAGGGAGGCAGGTCCCGTGGTGCAGGGGAAGCAGGGACCCAAATACACAAAGGAGACTGTTCCAGCAGTTCAGGTCTAGAGGAGGCCACAAAGTAGGATGCAATGACCACCATCTAATCCCAGCAATGATGAAGAGCATCCCCCCCTGGACCTCTTCTGCCCCCAAATCCCACCGTGGGGAGGCAGGTCCCACGCTGCAGGCGAAGCAGGGACTCAAACATACAAAGGAGACTGTTCCAGCAGTTCAGGTCTAGAGGAGGCCACAAAGTAGGATGCAATGACCATGACCTAGTCCCAGCTCTGATGAAGAGCATCCCCCTGGACCACTTCTGTCCCCAAAACCCCACCGCGGGGAGGCAGGGACCCAAACATACAAAGGAGACCGAACTGCTGGAACAGGTCTAGAGGAGGCCACAGAGTAGGATGCAATGACCACCATCTAGTCCCAGTTCTGATGAAGAGCATCCCCCTGGACCTCTTCTGCCCCCAAATCCAACCATGGGGAGGCAGGTCCCGCGGTGTAGGCGAAGCAGGGACCCAAATATACAAATGAGACTGTTCCAGCAATTCAGGTCTAGAGGAGGCCACAAAGTAGGATGCAATGACCATGACCTAGTCCCAGCTCTGATGAAGAGCATCCCCCTGGACCTCTTCTGCCCCCAAATCCCACCGTGGGGAGGCAGGTCCCGCGGTGCAGGCGAAGCAGGGACTCAAACATACAAAGGAGACTGTTCCAGCAGTTCAGGTCTAGAGGAGGCCACAAAGTAGGATGCAATGACCACCATCTAGTCCCAGCAATGATGAAGAGCATCCCCCTGGACCCCTTCTGTCCCCAAAACCCCACCGCGGGGAGGCAGGGACCCAAACATAAAAAGGAGACCGAACTGCTGGAACAGGTCTAGAGGAGGCCACAGAGTAGGATGCAATGACCACCATCTAGTCCCAGCTCTGATGAAGAGCATCCCCTTGGACCCCTTCTACCCCCAAATCCCACCGCGGGGAGGCAGGTCCTGTGGTGCAGGCCAAGCAGGGACCCAAGGAGCCAGCAGGGAACAGAAAGCAAGTTCCTTTATTGTACACAGTACAGAATGTAATGCAGCTTTTGCAGGAGATACACAGCCCTGCGCTCGAGTAAAGAGTATTTCCAATCAGTCCTCAGATTAACCCCTTCTGCACTGGAGACCTGCCACACTGAGCAAATGGTTAAAAAACCCTGTCCCCCCCCAAGGCGGGGGTGCTCCCACAACCGAACACTCCCCGTGGGTGCGATGCAACCCAGTCTACGCAGGGTTAATCTTCATACCAAAACCCAGAATTAATCAGTCAAAAAAAAAAAAAAAATCCAACCAAAGCTAAGTAAGGAAGAGAGAGAGAAAAAAAAAAAATCCTATACAGCATTTACAACAAAAACATGTAGCAGGGTCCGGGGGGGGGGGAGAGGCAGGGATGAATATATGAGTTGGGGGGAGGAGTGTTAGGAAGCGCAGAACGGAAGGGGGAGCAGGGTGGGGGGACCCAGCATCCCAGCCCAACAGCTCCAAGTGTGCCGAGCGGGACGGGAGCACAGCCGAACCAGCCCTGGGGAGGGGGGGGTGGGGGGGGTGGGTTCTGCCCCAGCTCTCTCCCTCCCCTGGCACAAGGGGGACTGGAGTGGTGAAATGGAGTGGACCAGATAGTTGAGCAGCCGTCCCAGCGAGCCACGGGGACCCCTGCCCCAGCCGCCTGCTGCGACCCTGGCACAGCCCTAGGGGGGGCTCCGGGAAGGGCAGCCAGGCTGCCCAAAAAAAAAAAAAAAAAAAAAATTAGCTTTGCCTTAAAATACAAAAAAAAATCTACAAAAAACGGTTTAGAAACTCTTTTTTTTTTTTTCCCCCAACCCCGTGAACCGTCAGAAAAAAAAAAAAACGAAATAAAAAGTGGGAGATGGCGTCGGGGTCTCCTCCCCTGAAATGCAACCCTTGGCACGCAGCTGGAGCTGGAGGAGCGAGAGGGGCACGGAGAGGAGGAGGAGGAGGAGGAGGAGGCAGGGAGACCGTTACGGAGGGTTCTAGCGCGAAGAGTGGGGCAGGGAGGGCTGGGAAGAAGGCAGAAGGCTCTGTGGGGTCAGGGGTAGGATGCTGCGCACGTCAGTCAGCCCCGGGGTGCTGGGCGAGAGACGCCCCCACCCCTAGCCCCGCTCCCCGCATCCCTCCTCTGTGCAAAATCGAAGCCCTTTTCAACCACCACACAAGGCAGCTCCGCGGATGGCGCTGGATGCAAAGCAAGATTGTCGAGACAATTGGCTCGGCGGCCACGCTGGCTCGAGCCCAGTCCTGGGGCACGGCCGGAGCCGGCGGCCCTCGCGTCCTTAGCTCCCGTCACCCCAAAAAATAATAAAAACAAAACCTCGCGGCGATGCTTGGGGGGGAGATTCCAGCCACGGGCAGTCCTACGCACTAGCCCTTGGACAAAAAGGTGGGAATTCAGCACTGACGCACACCGGTGGCTTTGGATTCCTCCAATCTGCATGCGGTTCGGTGGCTCCGGGGTCGTTTTACCTTCTTGGGATCAGCGAAAAATAAAAACCAAACAAACAAAACCAAAAAAAAAAAAAAAAAAAAAAAATATATAAGTGTTCTTTACAAAACCGTATTTGCCCAAAGTGGATGACGTGCTAGTGCCGGAGGGCGGCCGAGAGTCAGTAAGCGAAGCCCTCGGCATAGGGCAGGCTGCCGCAGGGATCCATCTCCAGCAGGTACGCGGGGCTGTCCTCGAAGTGCGTCAGCGGCACCGTCTCCTCCTCGGGCACCGGGCAGTCGGGCTCCGTCTTCAGGAAGGGGCGTTGGTTGTCGGGGTAAGCCATGGAGAAGAGGGCGTCAGGGTCGCAGACGAACTTGTAGACGTACCGCTCGCCGGCCACCTGCCAGGAGGAGGAGGGAAATCGTAGAATCATAGAACCACCAGGTTGGAAGAGACCCACCGGATCATCGAGTCCAACCATTCCCATCATAGGATCATAGAATAACCAGGTTGGAAGAGACCCACCGGATCACTGAGTCCAACCATTCCCATCAGTCACTAACCCATGTCCCTCAGCACCTCATCCACCCGTCCCTTAAACCTCTCCAGGGAAGGTGAATCAACCACCTCCTTGGGCAGCTTCTGACACTGCCCAGTGACCTTTTCCATGAAAAATTTCATCCTGATGTCCATCCTGACCCTCCCCTGGCGGAGCTTGAGGCCATTCCCTCTTGTCCTGTCCCTTGGGAGAAGAGCCCAGCTCCCTCCTCTCCACAACCTCCTCTCAGGGAGTTGCAGAGAGCAATGAGGTCTCCCCTCAGCCTCCTCTTCTCCAGGATAAACATCCTCAGCTCTCTCAGTCACTCCTCAAAAGGGGGTGAGAGGGGCCCCACGCCTTCCCCACTGGAATAACAGGGGTGACAACAGGGGACAGTCACCCGCCTCCCTCCATCCCATGGCAGAGGGGTCGCTCGCCTTTTGCATGATGCCCTTCTCGTAGTAGTAGCGCAGGGAGCGGCTGAGCTTGTCGTAGTTCATGGCCGGTCGGTTCTTCTGGATGCCCCAGCGCCGCGCCACCTGCAGAAGGAAAAAGGGAGCAGCTGTGAAGAATCATAGAATCCTAGAACAACCAGGTTGGAAGAGACCCATCGGATCATCGAGTCCAACCATTCCCATTAAACACTAAACCATATCCCTCAGGACCTCATCTACCCATCCCTTACAACACCTCCAGGGAAGGTGAATCAACCACCTCCCTGGGCAGCCTGTTCCAATGGCCAATGACCCTCTGTGTGAAAAACTTCCTCCTAATCTCTAGCCTAAATCTCCCCTGGCGGAGCTTGAGGCCATTCCCTCTTGTCCTGTCCTCTGTCCCTTGGGAGAAGAGCCCAGTTCCCTCCTCTCCACAACCTCCTCTCAGGGATTTGTAGAGAGCAATGAGGTCTACCCTCAGCCTCCTCTTCTCTAGGCTAAACACCCCCAGCTCTCTCAGCCGCTCCTCATAGGGCCTGTTCTCCAGCCCCTTTTCCAGCTCCAGCCACAGCTCGGATGGGAAAATAATTGAAACACAGGGGGAGGGATTGTTTTGAGGGGCTGGAGCAGCCAGAGGTGAAAGCATCAGCCCTGGGCCTGGAGATGTTCCTTCCCCATCTGCTGCAATAAAGGAATCACAGGATGGTTTGGGCTGGAAGGGACCTCAAAATCCATCCAGTGCCACCCCTGCCACGGGCAGGGATACCTCCCACTGGCTCAGGGGCTCCAAGCCCCATCCAACCTGGCCTTGAACCCCTCCAGGGATGGGGCAGCCACCTCTGCTATGGGCAACCTGGGCCAGGGCTTCCCCACCCTCACAGCAAAACATTTCTCCTTAAGATCTCCTCTCCCCCTCCCCTCTTCCAGCTCAAACCCATTCCCCATTGTCCTACTGATTCACCTATAGGGGGTTAAGGGACGTGTGGACGAGGTGCTGAGGGACATGGGTTAGAGATTGATGGGAATGGTTGGACTCGATGATCCGGTGGGTCTCTTCCAACCTGCTGATTCTATGATTCTACTGCTGCTCCAGCCCTGAGCTACGGCTGCTATGTCGCCGCCACAGCCAAGCCGGGGGTCGAATCAAAAGACATTTATTTGCTGAGGGGAGCCTGCCAAAAGAGCCGCTTTGAAAAAGAAAAAAAACAAACCACCAGACAATTTCCATGCGTGGCGTAAGAGATATTATGGGTAATTACCCACAATGCGCCGCTCGGTGCTAACAGCTGCTTTCAATTACTGCCCAAACTGCTCCTTCCTCTGTGTCACAGGATTATAGAATCATGGAATCATCAGGTTGGAAGAGACCCACAGGATCATCGAGTCCAACCATTCCCATCAAACACTAACCCATGTCCCTCAGGACCTCGTCCACCCGTACCTTGAACACCTCCAGGGGAATCAACCCCCTCCCCCTGGGCAGCCTCTGACACTGCCCAGTGACACTTTCCATGAAAAATTTTTTCCTTATGTCGAGCCTAAACCTTCCCTGGTGGAGCTTGAGGCCATTCCCTCTTGCCTGTCCCCTGTCCCTTGGGAGAAGAGCCCAGTTCCCTCCTCTCCGCAACCAGATCATCGAGTCCAACCATTCCCGTCAATCACTAACCCATGTCCAGTGCTGCCTCTTCCCTCTTGCCCTCCAAAGCTGCCCAGAGAGCAAAAACACGCGTCTTGCTCGGAGACCAAGCGTGAATTGTTGTGTTTCACGGGAAGGATTTGCACCTCCACCCCCAGATGTCCCCCTGACGGCGTCCCCGGCTCTGTCATTCCATACCTCCTCGGGCTCGATCAGCTTGAACTCCATGCCCCGGCCGGTCCAGGCGATGAAGTGGGCATTGGCAGGATCGTCCAGGAGGGTCACCAAGAATTGCCAGAGCTGCAGGGAGCCGCGGCGCTGGTAGGGAGGGCCCTCGCGGTACAGGGTGGGCTCCTGCTTCACTTTACCTGCTCACAGCAAGACACACCTGGTGAGACACCTCGGCTGGGCCCCTCTCAGGGGCTGTGCCACACAGGAGGGGATGCAGAGAGCGATCATAGAATCATAGAACAACCAGGTTGGAAGAGACCCATCAGATCATCGAGTCCAACCATTCCTATCAAACACTAAACCATGTCCCTCAGTACCTCATCTACCCGTCCCTTAAACCCCTCCAGAGAAGGTAACTCAACCCCCTCGCTAGGCAGCCTGTTCCAATGCCCAATGACCCTTTCTGTGAAAAATTTCCTCCTAATCTCAAGCCTAAATCTCCCCTGGTGGAGCTTGAGGCCATTCCCTCTTGTCCTGTCCCCTGTCCCTTGGGAGAAGAGCCCAGCTCCCTCCTCTCCACAACCTCCTTTCAGGTAGTTGCAGAGAGCAATGAGGTCTCCTCTCAGCCTCCTCTTCTCCAGGATAAACACCCCCAGCTCTCTCAGCCGCTCCTCTTCTTCTCCAGCCCCTTCCCCAGCCTCGTTGCTCTTCTCTGGACTCGCTCCAGAGCCTCAACATCCTTCTTGTGGTGAGGGACCCACAACTGAACACAGGATTCAAGGAGCAGCCTCACCAGTGCTGAGTCCAGAGGGAGAAGAACCTCCCTGGACCTGCTCTGGTCACACCATTTCTGATCCAAGCCAAGATGCCATTGGCCTTCTTGGCCCCCTGGGCACACTGCTGGCTCATGTTCAGTCGCTGTTGACCAACCCCCCCCAGGTCCCTCTCCTCCTGGCAGTTTTCCAGCCAGGCTTCTCCCAGTCTGTAGCTCTGCATAGGGTTGTTGTACCCCAAGTGCAGGACCTGCCATTTGGTTGTGTCAAACCTCATCCCACTGGACTCAGCCCATGGATCCAGCCTGTTTAGGTCCCTCTGCAGAGCCTCCCGACCCTCCAGCAGATCCACACTTCCACCCAGCTTAGCGTCATCTGCAAACTTGCTAAGTGTACCCTCAATGCCTCCATCCAGGTCATTGATGAAGACAATGGCCTTGATGCTGGGCTCACCCCTGCACCAGGAGCCCTGTGCAGGACTGGGCTGCAGCATCAGAGAGGAGAAGAGGTGGGGAAGATGGAGCTGCAGGCGGGTGAGGCTCAGGGATGGGGATGGAACCAGGCAGTGACAATGCTCGGCAGCTCCTGAGAGCCCCACACCAGCACAGCTTGGCCTTAGGAGCTGCCTGTTGGAGAACCCAGCCCCAAATCTCCCTCTGTGAGCACTAACCACCCGCAAGCCCTCGTCCGGGGGCTGGATCCTTACCCTCCAGCCTCTCCGGTACCACACACGTGTCATCAAAATACAATCGTGTCTCCTTTTCATACGAAAATCCTACGAGGAACAAAAAGACCCTCAATGAGCAGGGGACCTCACCACTCTGGTCAGACCCCAAGACACCCCTGGTGTGGCCCAGTCCAGCCCCGAGACCCCCTCTGCAGTCATTCTGGTGGCATCACAGCAGTTTGCTGGCCGAGTGCCACGCAGCCCTGTCCCTCCCTCACCCCAGGGAGCTGGAGGAGCCCAAACCCTCTTAGCAGCTATATCGAGGCGTGTTATCCCGGATTACGCCGTACGGCAGCGCCGTGCCCTCGTGGCACAGGCCCTATTTTTAGCGGCGGTGCCGGTGCTGTTCACAGGAGGGTTCTCGCGGGCATTTTCAGGGCGTCCGGCAGCTCTGAAAGGGGCTCTGCCTGCCCAGTGGGAGGGATGAGATGGGGATGGGATGAGATGGGAATGGGGATGGGATGAGATGGGGATGAGATGATGGGGATGGGGATGGGGATGAGATGATGGGGATGGGGATGGGGATGAGATGATGGGGATGGGGATGGGGATGAGATGATGGGGATGGGGATGGGGATGAGATGATGGGGATGGGGATGGGGATGAGATGATGGGGATGGGGATGGGATGAGATGATGGGGATGGGATGAGATGATGGGGATGGGATGAGATGATGGGGATGGGATGAGATGATGGGGATGGGATGAGATGATGGGGATGGGATGAGATGATGGGGATGGGATGAGATGATGGGGATGGGATGAGATGATGGGGATGGGATGAGATGATGGGGATGGGGATGGGATGAGATGATGGGGATGGGGATGGGATGAGATGATGGGGATGGGGATGGGATGGGATGATGGGGATGGGGATGGGATGGGATGATGGGGATGGGGATGGGATGGGATGATGGGGATGGGGATGGGATGGGATGATGGGGATGGGGATGGGATGGGATGGCATGATGGGGATGGGATGGGATGGCATGATGGGGATGGGATGGGATGAGATGATGGGGATGGGATGGGATGAGATGATGGGGATGGGATGGGATGAGATGATGGGGATGGGATGGGATGAGATGATGGGGATGGGATGGGATGAGATGATGGGGATGGGATGGGATGAGATGATGGGGATGGGATGGGATGAGATGATGGGGATGGGATGGGATGAGATGATGGGGATGGGATGAGATGATGGGGATGGGATGAGATGATGGGGATGGGATGAGATGATGGGGATGGGATGAGATGATGGGGATGGGATGAGATGATGGGGATGGGATGAGATGATGGGGATGGGATGAGATGATGGGGATGGGATGAGATGATGGGGATGGGATGAGATGATGGGGATGGGATGTGTTGAGGATGCTCGTGAGCGGAAAAGGATCCACGGGCACACTCACCATCATGGCTGCCGGGGAAGACGCCCCCGTGCAGGTACGAGGACTGGCAGTTAGGCACTTCTGCGAGGGAGAGGAAGGCAGCCGTAAGGACTCACGTCCCACCAAGCACTTGGAAAACAAACCCTCCACCCTGAGCGCCTCAGCCCCCAGCCTCAACGTGAGGGGAAGACCAGCAGGATTGGAGCCGGGGACACAAAAACAAGCACTGCGAGTGAGCTTTGAGTCAGCTCAAGCGCTCATCGCATCGTCCAGGCCTCGAGGGAAGGAAGGCACGGCCGCACCTCCCCTGCCATCTGCTCGGCCGTGCCACCCTCCAGCACGAGGTTGAGGTATTTTTAGGCCCTAAGGCGATTAGAGGATTTTTTTTCCATGATGCCGATGGGGTCCAGCGGCCAGAACTCGCAGCTGGCTCCAGGGCTGCAGGGGGACCTGCTGGGTGCCACGGGGCACGCCAACCCGCAGCTACGGCAGGTGCTGCCTGCTCCAGCCTCATCACTTTGGAAAGAAAAGGCACAGAGAGAGAGAGAGGGGAAAAAAAAAACGAAGGAAAAGATCATCTAGCACTATAGTCAGAGCAGCAGATGGGGTCCAGCAGCCAGAACTCGCAGTTGGCCGTGGGGGGACCTGCTGGGTGCCACGGGGCACCCCAACCTGCAGCTACGGCAGGTGATGCCTGCTCCAGTCTCACCACTTGGGAAAGAAAAGGCGTAGAGAGAGAGAGGGGAAAAAAAAGCGAAGGAAAAGATCATCTAGCACTATAGTCAGAGCAGCAGACGGGCATCGCAGGAGCCCCAAGGCTCAACCCCACACCTGCCACCACCCGAGAGCTGCCGATGCCGCCTCATCAGCTGGCGCCTACCTGAGTCGATGCAGTAGTCCCGCGGCTCCTGCTTGATGCCCAGGGCAGGCTGGAAGCTGCGGGCGGGGGGGCCGGGCAGGCTGGGGCCGCCGTGCTCGTAGAGCGGGTCGTGGTACTCCTGCTTGAATCCCTGAGCGGGGCGAGGGGCGCTGGGGCCCAGGGGCTCCGAGAGCTGCCGGTGGTAGACGGGGCGGCTGTCCCCGGGGACCGCGGGCTGCGCCGGGAAGGGGTGGCAGGGCTCTGACAGCTGCCTCTGAAACCTGGGTGGGGGGGAAGAGGGGTGCAGCGTCGTTGCAGTGAGGTGGGTCATGGGTTCCTCTCCCAAGCACAGAATCATACAACAACCAGGTTGGAAGAGACCCATTGGATCATCGAGTCCAACCATTCCTATCAAACATTAAACAGGACAAGAGGAAACAGCCTCCAGTCACACCAGGGTAGGTTCAGATTAGACATCAAGAAGTATTTATTCATGGAAAGGGTTCAGGGGCACCAGGAGAGGCCAAGAAGGGAGGTGGTGGAGTCCCCATCCCTGGAGGGTTTCACAGATGGATGGATGAGGTGCTCAGGGATCTGGTTTAGTCATGAACAGGTATAACTGGACTTGATCTTAAAGGTCTTGTCCATCCCAGTGATTCTACCATTGTCTACGCTGCCAGCTCCCTCCCCAGCCCAGGACCCCATGCAGGATCGATGCCCTCACAGCCCAGGGTGCTTCAGGGCTGGTTTGGGTGTTGATGTATCCACCTGGGACGGAGCACAAGCCACCACGAGGGGTTCCCCATGGGGTGCTGAGAAATCTCATCACCCTCCAAGCACCGGGAACCCCTCACTGGAGGAGCAGAAGGGCACAAGGGCCACCGCTGTGCAGTCTCATCACCCTCCAAGCACCGGGAAGCCCTCACTGGAGGAGCAGAAGGGCACAAGGGCCACCGCTGTGCAGCCTCATCATCCTCCAAGCACCGGGAACCCCTCACTGGAGGAGCAGAAGGGCACAAGGACCACCGCTGGGCAGCCTCATCACCCTCCAAGCACCGGGAACCCCTCACTGGAGGAGCAGAAGGGCACAAGGGCCACCGCTGGGCAGCCTCATCACCCTCCAAGCACTGGGAAGCCCTCAGGTTGGAAGAGGCCCACCGGATCACCAAGTCCAACCATGGAAATGTCATGGAAAGAAGAGAAGCCACCACCCAACAGTAAAATCTGGCCCAGGGTGGGGGCAGAGCTGTGGAACCCAGGGGAGGCTGCG
The DNA here is from genome assembly GCA_033558105.1 of Coccyzus lansbergi. Classification (NCBI taxonomy): domain Eukaryota; kingdom Metazoa; phylum Chordata; class Aves; order Cuculiformes; family Coccyzidae; genus Coccyzus; species Coccyzus lansbergi. The sequence goes on along the minus strand of JAUMJK010000141.1, from coordinate 328,114 downwards.
CCCAAGCAGGCGTTTACGCAAAGCCAAATCCACTCGGCAGCCCCCAATTCCCAGCTGGTCGCTAATCCGCCTGCGCGGCTGGGATTAAACCTTGAACTCGGCAACAGGGAGCGCTATTTTGGGCTCGGGGGCGATGCCGCTGCCAGCTCCAGCCCCAGCAAAGTCTCTCTGTGATGGATAAGGGAGCATCTCGAGCGGTCGCTGCCGCATCCCCTTGTCCTCCGGCACCTTGAAAGGCAATCTGCAATCTCCACGCTCGGCTCCTCTCGGGCCGTTTGGCTTTGTAACCGGAGCCCTCCCAGCTGCCCAGCTGGGATTACTCCATTTCCGAGCCGCGTCCCTCTGCCCTTCCTGAGTGAAACCCAAGCCCGGTGCTGGCACGGCGCTTCCCGAGGGGTCGCAGCCAACCCCACGGCATAGCTTGAAGGTCACCCAGAGCCCAGCTCTGCTGCGCTGCGTGGGGATGCTCACATCCCGCATCCTGAGGTTCTCCACGGAGCTGCTGCTGCTTGGCCTTGGCCGAGCTGAGAGGAGACCTCATTACTCTCTACAACTACCTGAAAGGAGGTTGTGGAGAGGAGGGAGCTGGGCTCTTCTCCCAAGGGACAGGGGACAGGACGAGAGGGAATGGCCTCAAGCTCCACCATGGAAGATTTAGGCTACAGATTAGGAGGAAGTTTTTCACACAGAGGGTCATTGGGCATTGGAATAGGCTGCCCAGGGAGGGGGTTGATTCACCTTCCCTGGAGGTGTTTAAGAGACAGGTAGATGAGGTCTACATGGTTTAGTGTTTGATAGGAATGGTTGGACTCGATGATCCGATGGGTCTCTTCCAACCTGGTTGTTCCATGATTCTATGAGCTGCCATGGGGACATGCGGCAAAGCCAGCCAGGAGGCCACAAGCCAAGCTGGAGGGTCAACTGTGACCTGAGCGAAGCCTCCGACCGAAAGCGCCAAACCCAGAGGGAGGGAGGAGGGTCCAGCAAAGCCTCTGGGGACAGGAGGATGATGAAGGACAAAGCCACAGTTCGGAGAGGAATCATAGAATCATAGAACAACCAGGTTGGAAGAGACCCACCGGATCATCGAGTCCAACCATAGGAACCAGAGGAAGCAACCAGAGGAAGCAGAGAGCAGAGCTTCTCCCTCCGCAGCCCCCAAAAAATCCCAGGGATGCTGTGCACAGGGGACATAGAGACTGACCACAGGTCTCCAGTCTGGGGGGGGGGGGGGGGGCTCAGCTGCAAGAGGGGAGATTGAGATAAGATCTTAGGGAGAAATATTTCGCTGTGAGGGTGGAGAGGCACCAGCTCAGAGCAGGGGTGGCTGCCCCATCCCTGGAGGGATTCCAGGCCAAGTTGGATGGGGCTTGGAGCCCCTGATCCAGTGGGAGGTGTCCCTGCCCATGGCAGGGGTGGCACTGGATGGCCTCTGAGGTCCCTTCCAACCCAAACCATTCCATGATTCCAAACCATTCCATGATTCCATGATCCCAAGTGGGTCAAAGTCCCACATGATGCCAGCATTTGCTCCGCTGGAGGCCGCCTTACCTGTGCTCTGCAGGATATTGGTTTTCAGACATCATCTTTGGCATGTGCATGGTTGGGTGAGGCGGCCGCGGCACGGCGAAGGGTTGCTGCCTTGGCTCCGGCAGCGCGTGCGGGGCCGGAGCTGCCCCATGGGCGGCTGCTGGCACGGCCGGGGCCGGCAGCGGCAGAGCCGATCCCTGGTGCGCAGGAGATGCCGGCGTGGCGGGCGGCGTTAATGGCTTGAACCCGGTGGGGGGCTTCCTGTCATAGGCACTGCGGAGGAGAGAGGAGACACGGGATTGACGGTGATGCCACCGAGAACCCCGGAATGGTGATTGAGACGAGTCCCCGCGCCGTGATCCGAGGGGTCACCCCTGTCCCACCTACCAGCAGTTGTAGAGGCACTTGTCCCCGTAGCCAGCGCACAGAGCCTGCTCGTGGCTGCAGGACGACAGCTCCGAGGACGGGCTGTGCAGCTCCCGCTTGATCTTGGCCGGAGGGGGGGCGTGCAGGACCACTGCAACGAGACCGAGGGGGATACAGGATCATCCACACGGAAGGGAACGGGGACGTCGCCCCTGGAGAGCATGGGGAGGCTCTGGAGCGAGTCCAGAGAAGAGCAACGAAGAAGAGGAGCGGCTGAGAGAGCTGGGGGGGTTTATCCTGGAGAAGAGGAGGCTGAGGGGAGACCTCATTGCTCTCTGCAATTCCCTGAGAGGAGGTTGTGGAGAGGAGGGAGCTGGGCTCTTCTCCCAAGGGACAGGATGAGAGGGAATGGCCTCAAGCTCCACCAGGGGAGGTTTAGGCTGGACATTAGGAAAAATTTTTTCCCAGAAAGGGTCATTGGGCAGTGTCAGAGGCTGCCCAGGGAGGGGGTTGATTCCCCTTCCCTGGAGGTGTTTAAGGAACGGGTGGACGAGGTGCTGAGGGACATGGGTTAATGTTTGATAGGAATGGTTGGACTTGATGATTCGATGGGTCTCTTCCAACCTAGTGACTCTATGATTCTATGAATTCCACCCCAGGGGCACCAGGCAACCAAACCACAGCAGGCTGGTGCTCCAGGTCCTGGCTGGACTGAGCCAGGGTGGCTTCTGCAGGGGAGGGCAGAGCGGCCAGGCTGGCGACAGCCCCAGTAGCCCAGGACACTGCTCCCAGAGGAAAAATCGCTTCCCCAAACGCCCTCGGCAAGCACAGACAAGCCTGTGCGCTGCAGACAGTGGTTCCTCCCTGAGCCGTGGGCGAGGAACAAGGGGGCTTGAAGGCCTCGAGCTCCAAAAACTTGCAAGCAGGACACGGCCACCCCCTGACCCTCATTCAGGGCAAACCCATCTCCCAGTTTGGTGGCCGGAGAGTCAGAAAGCAGCTAACTGGGATCCACCTTCCCCCAGCTAAGGTGCTCCAGACGTGTGGTCTCACAATAGAATCATAGAACAACCAGGTTGGAAGAGACCCATCGGATCATCGAGTCCAACCATTCCCATCAAATCGAATGAGTTCAGGTGGGAAATGTTGGAAACGCTCCACTAAACCCAAACGCTTCCCAGCTCCTCCGGCTCCCCAGGCTCAATATATGGTTTAAAAAAAATATCAAAAAAAAAAAAAAAATCAAGTGATATAAGCTCAGCCCTAATAAATTTCTAAAAGCAGGCGCTCTAGGAAAGGGAAAGCGCCTCGGAGATCGTTACCCAAATAGAGGCTGCAGAGGAGAGCCAAGACTAATCGGAAGTGGAGTATTAGCTTCACTGTGAAGTCTCAACACGGCCGAGAGGAGCAAATAGCTCCAGAACAACTGTTCGCAGCTTGCCAGGTAATTAGCTGCTCCCCTAATTTGTCAAAACCTTTAAAGAGCTGCTCCCCCTCCAACCAACCAGCTCAGCACAGCTGGTACCAAGGGCATAAACCCCCCCCCCCCCCCAAGGAGGATTTGAAACACGAAGCCCAGCGCTGAGCCAGCACGGCCCCCCGCACGCCGCCTTCCCCCCCCTCTCCAAGCCGGATTTAGCCCCTTTTCCTTCCCCCACCCTCCCAAAGCCAAGTTTTGTCGCTCTCGGCATTTCCAAGCCTAACGGGGGGGTCGGCACGGCGGCGGCGGCAAAGCCCCAGCACCCCGCGAGCGGTGGGAAAGCCGAAGGGAACTGGCTTTGGAAGAGCTCCAGCTGCCTATCACGGCCACGGTTCTCTCCCCTAACAGGCTCCGTGTTGTTGGAGGGAGTTGTTTTTTTTCCGCCGGGTGTACAATGGGGTCTGGTTACTCATTGAAGGAAAATAAAAAAAAAAAAAAAAAAAAAATTAAAAAAAAAAAACAAAAAAAAAACCAACCCCAAGTCTCTGAGCAGGCACCACCCTCCATTCACAAACAATTTGGAGCTCTCCATTCATGCGGCCAAGGAGGAAGAGAAAAAAAAAAAAAAAAAAAAAAAAGGGAAGAAAAATTTCCTCAGAGCTTAAGCGCTGCCATTCAAGAAAAGCAAAACAAGGTTTAAGAGCCTAAGAGGGAGCAGCTGGCCGAGCGCGGACTTTGTGCGACGTTCGGGTTCCTTAAACCAACCCTGCGAGACGCACTTCGGCCACCGAGCTCGTCGCCGGTTGGGGCACCCGAGGGTGGGAGCCCAGGGGGACAGAGCTGGGTTTGGGTCCCACACACAAGGAAAGCACCAGGAGGGTTCCCCCCAAGGGAGGAGATGCTCTGAAGGCACGAGGGGCGTGCGAGCGTTTTGAACCTTTCCGGTCCCTGCGCTCGGCACTGTAATTAAAGGCTAAAAAAGCAGGAAAATAGGCAGAGGGAGCAGCTTAACTCTAGCCGGGGCTGGAGAATCACAGAACAGAATCACAGAATCATAGAAAAACCAGGTCGGAAGGGACCCATCGGATCTTCTAGTTCAACCGTTCCTATCTAACACTAAACCAAGTCCCTCAAGACCTCATCCACCCGTCCCTTAAACACCTCCAGGGAAGGTGAAAGAAGAAGAAGAGAAGACGCCTCAATGGACACAAACCATGATGGAGTCGCTGGGAAAGGACCTGGGGGTGGCCTGACGGCCCCAGTCTGGGCTGGTTTAAGCCCCTGAGAGCCCAAGCGAGGGGACCACAGCCCCATGTGCCCGACCAGTAACACAGCACAACTGGGAGGGGGAAGGTCGGTGGGGCTCAGGCGCATCCCCCCAGCCCAGCCAGACATCCCCCACGAGAAAGGTGACTCCTGAAGCTGTTTGGGGCCTTAAATAGCTGCCAGATGCCTGAGTCAGGGGGAACAGGACAGGCTGTTCCCAACCATCGGTGTGATGGAAGCTCTAGGAGGGTGAAGGCACCCAAACCACCATCTCATAGAACCATAGAACAACCAGGTTGGAAGAGACCCACACCGAATCGTCGAGTCAGAGACTTCTCCAGTGCCCGACCAATAGTCAGAGAATTCTCCAGTGCCCGACCAGTAACATAGCACAACTGGGAGGGGAAGACTGGTGGGGCTCAAGCGCATCCCCCCAGCTGCACTGCCAGCCCAGCCGGACATCCCCCACGGGAAAGGTGACCCCTCAAACTGTCTGGAGCCTTAAATAGCTGCTAGATGCCCGAGTCAGGGGGACAGGACAGGCTGTTCCCAACCATCAGTGTGATGGAAGCTCTAGGAGGGTGAAGACACCCAAACCACCATCTGATAGACTCATAGAATAACCAAGTTGGAAGAGACCCACACAGGATTGTCGACTCAGAGACTTCTCCAGCCCCTTGGCACCCGCTCAAGCCGTCACCTGGGAGCCGAGCTCCCCGCCTGCCCCTCCGTCCCCGGCCTCGCAGGACGCACCCAAGGTCACGCCAGGAGAGGAGACAGAAATAGAAGCCGGGCTCCTGCTTCCCTTTGTTTAACCAGCCCTGCCTCAGAAACAAAACCTCCCGCTCTCCTCTCGGGGCGGAAGGAAAAACCGCCACTCCGCACCCCGGCCGTGGTTTTTGCCACGTGCCGCCCTGCACAGGGGGTTACAAGCCCTCTGGGAGGAAAACCCTGCAAAAGGCGAAGCCTCTCGTGGTGCTCGATGTCCCCAGCGTATTATTTAAAGAGCCGACTGAGGTACAACACTGTGCATAGAATCATAGAATCGCCAGGTTGGAAGAGACCCATCGGATCATCGAGTCCAACCATTCCTATCAAACACTAACCCATGTCCCTCAGCACCTCATCTACCTGTGCCTTAAACACCTCCAGGGAAGGTGAATCAACCACCTCCCTGGGCAGCCTGTTCCAATGCCCAATGACCCTCTCTGTGAAATACACCCTTCTCCTAAGGACCATGCTTGATGAGCCCACACCTACGCTCACAGCCAGGTACTGGCTTGATGGCCAGCGTGGCAAGCTCTGCAGGAGTCACCCGCAGCCTCCTCGCCTTCCAAGAAGGCTCTGCTGCTTCTCCACGTAGCTTAACGGCATCAAATCCAGAGAAAAGCCACGAAGCTGGTGAAGGGGTTGGAGAACAGGCCCTATGAGGAGCGGCTGAGAGAGCTGGGGGTGTTTATCCTGGAGAAGAGGAGGCTGAGAGGAGACCTCATTGCTCTCTCCAACTACCTGAAAGGAGGTTGTGGAGAGGAGGGAGCTGGGCTCTTCTCCCAAGGGACAGGGGACAGGACGAGAGGGAATGGCCTCAAGCTCCACCAGGGGACATTTAGGCTGGAGATTAGGAGGAAGTTTTTCACAGAAAGGGTCACTGGGCATTGGAATAGGCTGCCCAGGGAGGGGGTTGATTCCCCTTCCCTGGAGGTGTTTAAGGGACGAGTGGACGAGGTGCTGAGGGACATGGGTTAGTGATTGATAGGAATGGTTGGACTCGATGATCCGATGGGTCTCTGCCAACCTGGTTGTTCTATGATCCTATGAAATCCCCCACCCAGAGGGGAGGCTACACCAGGTCTGTTCCTTCTCTCTCTTCCTCCATCCCACAACTGCAAAAACCAAAGCAAAACGAGAAGATGGAGCCAAAGAGCTTGTCAGGTAGAGATTTTTCTCCTCTTTAAACGCTCTCTGGTGCTGGCAGAGAAGAGCTGAGCCCCCATCCCCCTCCAGCCTGAGCCCCTTGCAGGGCAGCCAAGCAAATCTTTGCTTCCTCACTCCAGGAAACTTCAGGAAGGTTATTTTAGCAGAGAGCCGCACCGAGAGGTCTCTTTTTCAAGCCACAAAGTCACTTCAACACCAGGTCTGCAGGGCCAGAACGGGTCAGAAGGACATTTTTAAGCCTCAACCGAAAGCTTTTTCTTTTTTCCCCCCTTTCGCCTGCGTCGCCCAAGAAAAGTTTGTCTCTCTCTCTCGTCTCCGAGCTCTTTGGGTTACAAGGAAACAAGAGACGGACAAAGTCATTTCAACACCAGGTCTTCAGGGGCTGAATGGGTCCAAAGGACGTTTTTAAGCCTCAACTGAAAGCTTTTTCATTTTCCCCCCATCGCCCGAGAAAAGTTAGTCTCTCCTCTCCGAGCTCGTCGGGTTACAAGGAAACAAGAGACTGACAAAGTCATTTCAACACCAGGTCTTCAGGGCCTGAGTGGGTCAGAAGGACGTTTTTAAGCCTCAACCAAAAGCTTTTTCATTTTTCCCCCCATCGCCCGAGAAAAGTTAGTCTCTCCTCTCCGAGCTCGTCGGGTTACAAGGAAACAAGAGACTGACAAAGTCATTTCAACACCAGGTCTTCAGGGCCTGAGTGGGTCAGAAGGACGTTTTTAAGCCTCAACCGAAAGCTTTTTTCTTTTTTTTCCCCCTTCGCCTGCATCACCCAAGAAAAGTTAGTCTCTCCTCTCCGAGCTCGTCGGGTTACAAGGAAACAAGAGACTGCCAAAAGGCACTGGAAGCGGCTTCAGCTCCACAAGCCGCCCTCCCACGCACGCTGCAGTTTCTAGCGCTCCGAGCAAGAGCTGCCGGGGCTGTGCTTTGGGATGTCAACAGCCAGTTGGGTTTCTGAGACTCCGGGCTCGCCTTTTATCTCGGGGGGAGCCGGGGGGGGGGAAAAGGAGAGCGGCTCAAAGCGGGGCCGTCTGCAACGGGTTTGGTGGCAAGCTGCCCACTCCCAAGCAATCAAAGAGCAATAATTAACGCGGAGGAGAGAAGATCCCTCAAGCTGCATGCTGCGACAGAGCTGGAATGAAAAAAAAAAGCCGTTCGACTGCAGGCGAGATTGGATTGCCTCTAAGTTCTGGAGCGGCGGCTGCCTCGGCAGCGAAACGCAGCCACAAACACCCAGCTCCTAGTTCTCTTTCATAGAATCATAGAACAACCAGGTTGGAAGAGACCCATCGGATCATTGAGTCCACCCGTTCCCATCAAACACTAACCCATGTCCCTCAAGACCTCATCCATCCGTCCCTTAAACACCTCCAGGGAAGGTGAATCAACCACCTCCCTGGGCAGCCTATTCCAATGCCCAATCACCGTTTCTGTGAAAAACTTCCTCCTAATCTCCAGCCTAAATCTCCCCTGGTGGAGCTTGAGGCCATTCCCTCTCGTCCTGTCCCCTGTCCCTTGGGAGAAGAGCCCAGCTCCCTCCTCTCCACAACCTCCTTTCAGGTAGTTGCAGAGAGCAATGAGGTCTCCTCTCAGCCTCCTCTTCTCCAGGATAAACAACCCCAGCTCTCTCAGCCGCTCCTCATAGGGCCTGTTCTCCAGCCCCTTCACCAGCCTCGTTGCTTTTCTCTGGACTCGCTCCAGAGCCTCAACATCCTTCTTGTGGTGAGGGGCCCACAACTGAACACAGGATTCAAGGAGCGGCCTCACCAGTGCCGAGTCCAGAGGGAGAATCACCTCCCTGGCCCTGCTGATCACACCATTTCTGATCCAAGCCAAGATGCCATTGGCCTTCTTGGCCCCCTGGGCACACTGCTGCCTCATGGTCAGTCGGCTGTCGACCAACCCCCCCAGGTCCCTCTCCTCCTGGCAGTTTTCCAGCCAGGCTTCTCCCAGTCTGTAGTTTGCCAGGTAATGACTGAAAACATCCCTATTTTCCCAACTCCAATAGGGCGCAAGCACACACAATCCCTGCCCCGGCCGCTAAACCCGCTCTGGCACCAAACCCACCGCTCGGAACTAACTCTCCCTCTTATGCAATGCGAGCGGGATGGAGTTTTCACTGGCCTCCTTTTAGCCACGCTCGCTCGCCGGCGATTAATGCCGCTTAAAGCGGCTCAAGTTTCACCACTCAGTGAGGAACAGAGAGGCCTGAAGAGCAGTTCATAGAATCACAGAATCATTCATAGAATCATAGAATCGTTCATAGAATCATCAGGTTGGAAGAGACCCGTCGGATCATCAAGTCCAACCATTCCCATCAATCACTAACCCACGTCCCTCTGCACCATTTCAAAGCATTCAGCTCTAATCTTCCTCGTTGACGCGACGAGTTTTTGTGTCGCGATGAACCCAAACCGCGAAAAGTCACGATTTCACAGCACCGACCGCGGCTCCGACCCCCAACGTGAGGTTTCGTGCAAAGGCACCCAAACAGCTCCTCCCCTTGAGAACAAAAATAAGCGAATAAATAAATAAATAAAACCCAGAACAATCACTTACAGTTGTCAGACTGGAAATCTGGGACAAATTGTTCGTCATCAGGGACCTGAGCTAAAAAAAAAAAAAAAAAAAAAAATAGAAAGTGAGGTTTTTATGGCGTTTTCTGTTAAAAAACACACTCGCAGGGAGATTTTTTACGCAGCGAAAGGAGGAGGTGAGGACTTGCCTTCTGCTAGCCAGGCCTCCTGGAGCTGGCTGAGATCCTGGAAGAGCTCTGCAAGAGAGGGAAAGGCTTATGCGCTCCACCGAGGAATAAATAAAACTGTTATTTCTCGGGATTGTTCCTAACCCGATGGATGGAAGGCGGGCGGTTTCGCGGGGCCGCGGTAGCCCAGGCCAGCCCTTGCCTACCTTCCGAGTCGTGGGCCAGGTCGGTCTCCAAAAATTTCCGTTTCCTATCGGAGCCCGGCCGGCCTCGGGCCTCCTCGGCGCAGGATTTCTGCCAGGACAAGGGCCAGAGCGGCGTGTGAGGGTGGCAGAGCCCAGGGGCTCGGGAGGTGGCCCCCAAGGATAAGGAGGTGGCTCCCCGAGGATAGGGGTGCAGGAGGTGGCCCCCGAGGATAAGGAGGTGCAGGAGGTGGCCCCTGAGGACAATGAGGTGGCTGCCCAAGGATGGGGGTGCAGGAGGTGGCCCCCAAGGATAAGGAGGTGGCTCCCCAAGGATAAGGGTGCAGGAGGTGGCCCCCGAGGATAAGGAGGTGGCTCCCCAAGGATAAGGAGGTGGCTCCCCAAGGATAAGGAGGTGGCCCCTGAGGACAATGAGGTGGCTGCCCAAGGATGGGGGTGCAGGAGGTGGCCCCCCAAGGATAAGGAGATGGCCCCCCAAGGATAAGGGTGCAGGAGGTGGCCCCCGAGGATAAGGAGGTGGCTCCCCAAGGATAAGGAGGTGGCTCCCCAAGGATGGGGGTGCAGGAGGTGGCCCCCCAAGGATAAGGAGGTGGCTCCCCAAGGATGGGGGTGCAGGAGGTGGCCCCCGAGGATAAGGAGGTGGCTCCCCAAGGATAAGGAGGTGGCTCCCCAAGGATAAGGAGGTGGCCCCTGAGGACAATGAGGTGGCTGCCCAAGGATGGGGGTGCAGGAGGTGGCCCCCCAAGGATAAGGAGATGGCCCCCCAAGGATAAGGGTGCAGGAGGTGGCCCCCGAGGATAAGGAGGTGGCTCCCCAAGGATAAGGAGGTGGCTCCCCAAGGATGGGGGTGCAGGAGGTGGCCCCCCAAGGATAAGGAGGTGGCTCCCCAAGGATGGGGGTGCAGGAGGTGGCCCCCGAGGATAAGGAGGTGCCCCCCCAAGGATAAGGAGATGGCCCCCCAAGGATGGGGGTGCAGGAGGTGGTCCCCAAGGATAAGGAGGTGGTTCCCCAAGGATGGGGGTGCAGGAGGTGGTCCCCGAGGATAAGGAGGTGGCTCCCGGAGGACAAGGAGGTGCAGGAGGTGCCCCCCAAGGATAAGGAGGTGGCTCCCCGAGGATGGGGGCGCAGGAGGTGGCTCCCTGGGGACAAGAAGTTGGCTTCCCGAGGACAGGGGTGCAGGAGGTGGCTCCCCGAGGATGAGGTGCAGGGGGACAGGGAGGCTGCCACCCAAGGGTCACGGTGAGGAGGTGACACCCCCCCCCCCCCCCCAAGATGGGGGTGCAGGGCTGGGAGGTTGCCCAAGGGTCAGGGTGAGGAGGTGACCCCCAAGGGTGTGGGTGCAGGGGGACAGGGATGTGGCCACCCGAGGATCAGGGTGCAGGGGGACAGAGCGGTGGCCCCACCAAGGATGGGGTGAGGAGATGAACACCCAAGGGCGGGGGAAGAGGTGGCCCCCAAGGATTGGGGGTGCAGGGAGGATGGTCCCCCAAGGATGAAGGTGCAAGGGAAGGGAAGATTAGCACCTCAAGGACTAGGCTGCAGGGCTGGGAGGTTGTCAAAGGGTGAGGAGAGGAGACGGAACCCAAGGATGGGGATGGAGTGGGACAGGGGGTGCAGGGGGGGGTGACCCCCCGAGGACTAGGGTGCAGGGGAAAGGGAGGATTGGCCCCTGAAGGACTGGGGTGCAGGGTTGGGAGGTTGTCAAAGGGTGAGAGAGGAGACGGAACCCAAGGATGAAGGTGCAGGAGAAGGAAGGAACTGGCCCCTAAGGACGGGGGTGCAGGGCTGGGAAGTTGCCCAAGGGTGAGGTGAAGAGATGGACCCCAAGGATGAAGGTGCAGGGGGGCAGGGGGTGTTCCCCCAAGGATGAAGGTGCAGGAGAAGGCATGATTGGCCCCTCGAGGACTGGGGTGCAGGTCAGGGGGGTTGTCAAAGGGTGAGGTAAGGAGACGGACACCAAGGGGGGACAGGGGAGTGGTTCCCCCAAGGCCTAGGGTGCAGGAGGAAGGGAAGATTAGCACCTCAAGGACGGGGGTGCAGGGCTGGGAAGTTGCCCAAGGGTGAGGTGAAGCGATGGACCCCAAGGATGAAGGTGCAGGGGGGCAGGGGGTGTTCCCCCAAGGATGAAGGTGCAGGAGAAGGCATGATTGGTCCCTCGAGGACTGGGGTGCAGGGCTGGGAAGTTGCCCAAGGGTGAGGTGAAGCGATGGACCCCAAGGATGAAGGTGCAGGGGGGCAGGGGGTGTTCCCCCCAAGGATGAAGGTGCAGGGGAAAGGAAAGATTGGCCCCTCGAGGACTGGGGTGCAGGTCAGGGGGGTTGTCAAAGGGTGAGGTAAGGAGACGGACACCAAGGATGGGGATGGAGGGGGACAGGGGGGTGGTTCCCCCAAGGCCTAGAGTGCAGGGGAAAGGGAAGATTAGCACCTCAAGGACTGGGGTGCAGGGCTGGGAAGTCGCCCAAGGGTGAGGTGAAGAGATGAACCCCAAGGATGAAGGTGCAGGGGGGCAGGGGGTGTTCCCCCAAGGATGAAGGTGCAGGAGAAGGCATGATTGGCCCCTCGAGGACTGGGGTGCAGGTCGGGGAGGTTGTCAAAGGGTGAGGTAAGGAGACGGACACCAAGGGGGGACAGGGGAGTGGTTCCCCCAAGGCCTAGGGTGCAGGGGGAAGGGAAGATTAGCACCTCAAGGACTGGGGTGCAGGGCTGGGAAGTTGCCCAAGGGTGAGGTGAAGTGATGGACCCCAAGGATGAAGGTGCAGGGGGGCAAGGGGTGGTCCCCCAAGGATGAAGGTGCAGGAGAAGGCATGATTGGCCCCTCGAGGACTGGGGTGCAGGTCAGGGGGGTTGCCCAAGGGTGAGGTAAGGAGACGGACACCAAGGATGGGGATGGAGGGGGACAGGGGGGTGGCCCCCAAGGGCAAAGGGGGTGCAGGGGAGGGGGAGCCCCCGAGAAGAGAGGGAGGGGGAGAGGCCAAACTTACCCCAGGCCCCATGAAGGGCACCTGCTGGTCGTAGAAGCCGTCCATGGTGTGGGGGAGGCGGGCACAGCCCCCGGCCCGTTCAGCATCGACGCCGGCCCGGGAAGGGGGGGTGGGGCCCGCCCGGGCTCCGGCAGGTGCGCGGCTGGAGGGGGAGGGGGGGCGGATAGGAAGAAGGGGGTGTCGGTCAGGGGGGAGCCCCGGGGGGGGGGGGGGTGGCTCGGGTCCCCTTGGGGCCGCTTAGCAGCTCCCCCGGCTCGTGATGTCACCCGATTTCTATAGAAACGGCCCTGACATCACGCGGGGGGGCGCGGGGGGGGGACGCGATGGCCGCTTCGATAGAACGAACGGCCGCGGTGCTCGGCTCTCCTACTGCGGTGGCGGCCGCCCCAACCCGTTCCCACGCCGCCCCGCGCGCCCCATTCATAAACTCCTCCCCCCCTCCCCCCCCGCCCCTCCATCCCATTCATAAACTCCGCCCGCCCTCCCCCTCCCATTCATAAACTCCGCCCGCCCTCCCCTCCCCCGCGCTGGCTCGCGCGCCTCCTCCCCCTCCCTCCTCATTCCCTCCCCCCTCCCCTCTCCACCCGCCGCCATTCACGCGGCCCGCGCCATTCATAAACACCCCCCCCGGCCCCCGCTCCCACGTACCCCGGCCGGGGCTCCGCGGGCTCGGCCGCCGCGGGAACGGGGCTGGCGGGGCTAGGGAACGAGGGCTGGGCCCGGGGTGGGGGGGGGGAGGGGGGAAGGCGCCGCCGCTCCGCGCCCGGGACGCCGCTCCCGCCGCTCTGCGCCGCCCGCAGCCCCCGCGCCAGCGGCCCCCGCCGCGCCCCGCCCCCCGGCGCTTGTTTACCCTCTGCCTCCTCCAATCGGGAGGCGCCGCCCGGGTCCCCGCGCGCGCTGATTGGCCGCCGCGCGGCGCCATTGAGGCCGGGGCCGAGGAAGGGGGCGTGGCCGGCGGCGGCCAATGGGAGCGGCGCGATTTGCGTGGCCGCGCGGAGAGAGCTTTTCATTCATAAAAAAAAAAATAGAAGGGGGAAGGGGGAGGTGGGGGAGGTGGGGGGGGGGGGAGCAGAGCGGGATTTAAAGGGGCCGCCGCCCCCACGGGGAGCGGGGGGGGGGATCCGGGTCGAGCATAAGGAGGGATTTCTTCGTGATGAGAGCGGAGTGGCCCTGGGCCAGGTGGCCATCCCTGCCCCATCCCTGGAGGGGTTCAAGGGCAGCTTGGATGGGGCTTGGAGCCCCTGATCCAACGGGAGGTGTCCCTGCCCATGGCTTTGAGGGACTGGATGGGCTTGGAGGTCCCCTCCACCCCAAACTGTTCTGTGATGGGGGTTCTGTTGCCTGCACACAGTGCCCGAGAGGCTGCAGGTGGAATAAACCTCAAGCCTCATGCTTGTGAGGTCCCCTCAGCACCCACTGTGGGCCTTCTATGCATCTCAGGAGACTGTTTCACACACCGCGGGGGTGTCACACACTGTGGGGGTGTCCCACGAGCTCTCCTGCAAGCCCCCAGGGCTTACCCCACCCCTGAGCGGCGGCCTTGGCAGCCTTGCCCCTGCAGGCACCACAAAGCCAGGTTTGCTTTTCATAAAAGCTCTTTGGAGGAGACCCCCCCAACCCAACCAGTTCCATCCCCAAAGGGCTTTGCGGCTGCCCCAGAGCCACACATGCCCCTGAGCGGGGGTGGTGGACGCAGCCCTTTGCAGGATTGCAAATGGCTCAGATTAGGAATGAGTTCAGGATAGAGACAGAGGGGCTGTCAGGTGCCCTCCCCGGGGCTGCTCTGCCTCAGTTTCCCCATCTGTAACGGAGAGCAGTGGGGCCCTGCCGGTGGCTGCTCAGGGTGGGGGCAGCAGTTTGCACAGGCCAAGCTGAGCGTGTGGAGGCCTCGCTGTGCATAGAGAATGGGAAACTCTTGCAGGAGAAAGGAATAACAAGGGAGATTTCTCGGTTAAATATCGCCCTTGTTGGCTTGGGAGGGAGAGGAGTCTCTGATTGGAAGCTGGGATGACACTCCCGGCCTAGGAAGCCTGAGCACTTCGGCATCTTCAGCCTCAGGTCATGAGCTTGTGCACATTCTGCGAGATGAGACTTGGAATCTTCAGCCTCAGGTCATGAGTTTGTGCATGTCCTGGGAGAGGAGACTTGGAATCTTCAGCCTCAGGAATCTTCAGTCTCAGGTCATGAGCTTGTGCACGTCCTGGGAGAGGAGACTTGGAATCTTCAGCCTCAGGAATCTTCGGCCACAGGTCATGAGCTTGTGCACATCCTGGGAGAGGAGACTTGGAATCTTCAGCCTCAGGTCATGAGTTGTGCATGTCCTGGGAGAGGAGACTTGGAATCTTCAGCCTCAGGAATCTTCAGTCTCAGGTCATGAGCTTGTGCACATCCTGGGAGAGGAGACTTGGAATCTCCAGACTCAGGAATCTTCAGCCTCAGGTCATGAGCTTGTGCACGTCCTGGGAGAGGAGTCTTGGAATCTTCAGCCTCAGGAATCTTCAGCCTCAGGTCATGAGTTGTGCATGTCCTGGGAGAGGAGTCTTGGAATCTCCAGCCTCAGGTCATGAGCTTGTGTACATCCTGAGAGAGGAGTCTTGGAATCTTCAGCCTCAGGTCATGAGCTTGTGCACATCCTGGGAGAAGAGACCTGGAATCTTCAGCCTCAGGTCATGAGCTTGTGCATGTCCTGGGAGAGGAGACTTGGAATCTTCAGCCTCAGGAATCTTCGGCCTCGGGTCATGAGCTTGTGCATGTCCTGGGAGAGGAGACTTGGAATCTTCAGGCTCAGGTCATGAGCTTGTGCACATCCTGGGAGAGGAGTCTTGGAATCTCCAGCCTCAGGTCATGAGCTTGTGTACATCCTGAGAGAGGAGTCTTGGAATCTTCAGCCTCAGGTCATGAGTTGTGCGTGTCCTGGGAGAGGAGAGTCTTGGAATCTTCAGCCTCAGGACATGAGTTGTGCATGTCCTGGGAGAGGAGACCTGGAATCTTCAGCCTCAGGAATCTTTGGCCTCAGGTCATGAGCTTGTGCTCGTCCCGGGAGAGGAGACTTGGGATCTTCAGCCTCAGGCCCCAGGACATGTCTAGGGGCTGATGGTGGGAATTCCTCTGTGTCTGAGTTGCATTGAGGAGCTTCCAGTGTCCTCCAGGGCCACCACCCCAACCCACCAGGGATGACAGGGGTGGTGGTGGCGGCAGGTATCTTGTCTCCCGTTTGTCCTGGAGGGACACACTGCCAGGCCGCGGTGCCCACCGGGTGCCCACGATCCGAGGAGGGGAAGCACACGGAGGGCACAGGGTGTCCTTGGCACCCGGAGCTGCTCCCGGTGGAGGGGAGAAGGGGGGATCTGCAGGTGCTGCCGCTCTCACTTCCCCTCCTTTCATGCAACCAGGATTAAATCACCGCTGGTAAAATTAGCCCATGACACACAGGCAGGCAGGTGGCAAAACCTGCCGGGGACGACGAGCTGGGTCAGGGCAGAGCTGGGCACAACCGGTGCCCCGAGGTGGCTGCTCTGGGCATTTTGGGCGAAGGTGACGAGGACCGAGCGCAGCCACGGACTGGGTGGCTGCAGTGGTGCCCTCGGGAAAGCAGAAGCCCCCCGGGAGAGTCAGGCTTGGGAGAGGGGGATGGCAACCGGCGCCTGCTAAATTTAGAGCCCGCTCAGGGGAAGAAAAAAAAAAAAAAACCCCATATTGCAGGCTCCCAAATTAGCCGGTTGCGGCGTTCGCCGAGAGCTGCTCCATCGCGCTGCTGCCGAGAGGGCCCTTCAGCCCCAAAGAGGGCACCTCCTGTTTCAGTCGCCGAAGGTGGGGACCCCAACCCTGGCCAGAGAAGCCCAGGAGCAGCCAAAAATCATAGAATAGAATCATAGAACAGCCAGGTTGGAAGAGACCCATCGGATCATCGAGTCCAACCATTCCCATCAAACACTAACCCACGTCCCTCAAGACCTCATCCACCCACACCTTAAACACCTCCAGGGAAGGTGAATCAACCCCCTCCCATTGGGCAGCCTATTCCAATGCCCAATGACCCTTTCTGTGAAAAACTTCCTCCTAATCTCCAGCCTAAATCTCCCCTGGCAGAGCTTGAGGCCAACAGGTTCATCACCATCTTTATTTGAGGCAGTGCGGGCGGACACGGCAAGACGCGCGACGTTACTGATGCCATTTCCATGCAGGCAACCACGGCTACGCACACAGTGGGAGGACAGGGCTGGGGCTCCCATGGGCTTTCGGGGTCCCCCACCACCACGGCGCCGGCTCGGCAGGGGGTTTGCGCACTGGCACCTGTGGCTGTGGGAATGGTTCACAGAATCACGGAACGGTTGGAACGGATCTTAAAAATGATCCAATTCCAACCCCTCTGCCATGGGCAGGGACACCTCCTGCTGGATCAGGGGCTCCAAGCCCCATCCAACGTGGTCCTGGACACCTCCAGGGATGCGGCAGCCACCACTGGGTAATGTTCGGGGGCTTCCAGTCCATCCCATGGTCTTTCGGGGACAAATGGGGCTGAGCTGGGAGACACTGATGGGAACAGGGGTGGCTCAGGGCCTGGAGTGCCCCTCAGCTGGATGATGTCTTCCTCCAGGGAGCCAGGGACAGCCAGGCTGGTGTCCTGGCCCCTGGGGCCCCCCTCCTGAGCCAGAAAACTTTGCACTATCGGACTCAGGAGGTCGTTAGCCGGGAGGCTCGTTGGAGCATGGCTTTGACGTGATGGGAGCAGATGGACACGGGTGGCAGGGACCATCCAAAGTCTCCATAGTGCTGGTGTGTCCTTGTCCCACTGGACCTGGGTCCCTCGAGGCCTCATCCACCCGTCCCTTAAACACCTTCAGGGAAGGGGAATCAACCACCTCCCTGGGCAGCCTATTCCAATGCCCAATCACCCTCTGTGTGAAAAAATTCCTCCTAATCTCCAGCCTAAACCTCCCCTGGTGGAGCTTGAGGCCATTCCCTCTCGTCCTGTCCCCTGTCCCTTGGAAGAAGAGCCCAGCTCCCTCCTCTCCACAACCTCCTTTCAGGGAGTTGTAGAGAGCAATGAGGTCTCCTCTCAGCCTCCTCTTCTCCAGGATAAACACCCCCAGCTCTCTCAGCCGCTCCTCATAGGGCCTGTTCTCCAGCCCCTTCACCAGCTTCGTTGCTCTTCTCTGGACTCTCTCCACAGCCTCAACATCCTTCTTGTGCTGAGGGGCCCACAACTGAACACAGGATTCAAGGAGCGGCCTCACCAGAGCTGAGACCAGAGGGAGAATCACCTCCCTGGCCCTGCTGGTCACACCATTTCTGATCCAAGCCAGGATGCCATGAACACCGCTGAGCCCACATGTTGTCATCCCACAGACCAAACCCATCGCCCCACCTGCCAGCAGAGCTCTGGAGATGGTGGAGGTTTCCTTCTCTCCCCTTCCCCAAGGGAAGCAGGGCTTGCTCCTCCCTGGGTGCTAGGGTTTGTTTGGCTTGGCTCCCACAGGCTTTCACCTGGCTACTCATTAACCGCTGCCCCGGGTGAGGAGGAGAAGGAGAAAGAGAAGGAGGAGGAGGAAGAGGAGGAGGAGGGTGGATTTCTGCACCCTGCCCATGGATGCAGGTCACAGCTCTGCTGAGCCACAGTGACCTCTGTCCCTCCCAGATGCCACCAGTGCCCTCCTGGGGGACACAGCATGTGCCTCCCAGTTCGCTCTCACCTCATGGATGCTGAGAGCAAGGGGAGAGGGAGCTGAGAGAGCTCCCCGGAGTCTCCTCCTGCACCTTGGGGCTCCTCTGGGGCTCTGCCACCTCCTCCCGTGTCAGTAGAGCCCTACGAACACCCTGAGCTGAGTGTGAACGGTGCACGAGCAGCTCCCGTTCAGCTCATTGTTCACTCTGAAACACAACGATGGCAGTTGCTATTGAATAGGGACCTGCAGCATGAGGAGGGATGGGGACATTGAGGCACTGGGGAGGACAGGGTGGCTTTGTCTTGTGGGTTTGCCCAGGGGCAGAGTGGGAACAAGCATAGAATCATAGAACAACCAGGTTGGAAGAGACCCATCGGATCATCGAGTCCAACCATTCCCACCAATCACTAACCCATGTCCCTCAGCACCTCGTCCACCCGTCCCTTAAACCCCTCCAGGGAGGGTGAATCAACCACCTCACCTCACTCTTCCAGTGCCCAATGACCCTTTTCTGGTCCCCATCGCATCCTGGGGAGATGCCGCACCCCATGCTCCGTGTCCCCCTGCGCCTGGTTGGTGACGCGTGGACGAGGCCACCGAGTGTGCCCCCCCCCCAAGCCAGACTCCAGCAGTCATAGAATCATAGAACAAGCAGGTTGGAAGAGACCCATCGGATCATCGAGTCCAACCAGTCGAGTGGGCAAGGAGAAAAAGGAGCATTTGGGGGGCAAGCAGTGGGTGACGGGGCCGTCCACGAAGCTCCTCGGCTTTGGGGTGAGTCAGAGAGAGACCTGGATAACAGAACCTATGAGGAGCGGCTGAGAGAGCTGGGGGTGTTTATCCTGGAGAAGAGGAGGCTGAGAGGAGACCTCATTACTCTCTACAACTACCTGAAGGGAGGTTGTAGAGAGGAGGGAGCTGGGCTCTTCTCCCAAGTGACAGGACAAGAGGGAATGGCCTCAAGCTCCACCAGGGGAGATTTAGGCTGGAGATTAGGAGGAAGTTTTTCACAGAAAGGGTCGTTGGGCATTGGAATAGGCTGCCCAGGGAGGTGGTTGATTCCCCTTCCCTGGAGGTGTTTAAGGTGTGGGTGGATGAGGTCTTGAGGGACTTGGGTTAGTGTTTGATAGGAATGGTTGGACTAGAAGATCCGATGGGTCCCTTCCAACCTGGTTGTTCTATGATTCTGTGATTCTATGATTCTGGCTGAGCAGAAATTAAGGTGCGAGCGCTCTGCCCTGCTCCCTGCGGCCATCCCAGAGCTCTGGACGCAAGCAGGAGAGGGCGGCACGAGGAGAGGTGTGAAAAGGTAGTTGGGGGGACAATTTCAAGCCAGAAGAGCTCCTGGATGTCTGTCCCCAGGGTTCCCAGCCCCTGGCGCAGGCTGGAAGGCTCTGGGAGAGAGGCAAGTCCGTAGGGAAGGAGGAGCTGTGGGTGCAGCCAGGGGAACAACCAGCAGAGACGGGAGGTGGCCTTGGTGCCCAACCAGGGCTCGGAAAAGGAAGGTGATGCCCAAAGTCCCCCAAAAGTTTGCTAAATAAATACATAAATACAAACACGAAGCCCAGAATGGGCGCACGGAGGGGTCCCAGCAGCTCCCCCTCCTCCCCGATCCCTGTTTTTTTCCTGCCGTTTCCACCGTCTGTCCCCAGCCTGTCCCACGCCTGGTGGCTCCCAGGGCCAGCACCCAAGGCTGGTGTTGCATCTGCTTCCAACTCCTCCTCAAAACGCTTTCCACGGCTGAGACCGTCTCCTCGAGGCTAAGAAAATAAATAACGTCTCCGATGCGCAGGGGTCGAGGGACAGGAAGGTAGAACCATCCACGTCCTTCGAGAGGGTAAAAAAATAAATAAGTGAAGCTCGGCCTTTTCTTGGGAGCATGGTCGTGCGCGGCTCCGCTGGGGCAGCTGGGGAAGGAGTTATTTAAATAAAAAGGAGAAAAAAGAACCCAGTCCTAGTGCTGCTCCAGCAAACACACTCCCTGCACAGGTCCTGCCTTCGGCCAGCACTTCCATCCCGGCTGGAGAAGACGCTTGAGGTGGTTGGGAAGGAGCCTCCGAGACCTTCCCAGGACAAATCATCCCTGCCAGGCCTGGGAGGCAGTTTTCTCTCCCTGTCGCCGAGCAGGGATTTGGGGAACCCCCCACTATCAGCAGGACACTCCGTGCCTCAGGCCTGTGGCTCCTCGCACGCAGCTTAATCTCTAGTTCGGTTTCTCCTCTTGAGGAAACAGAAGCTGCTCTTCTGGGGCGGCGCCAGCAGCATCGGCACTTGGCTCTTATGCGTGATTTTGACCTGAAAAGAAACGAAGAGCCCAGCTCAGCGATGGGATTCCAGGCTCTGAGACCCCTCTGGGCATTCCCCAAGCCGAGCCAGCTGGGAGCAGCCCAGCACCGGAGCTCCCGGGGCATTACATGCTTGTTGCATTGGAGCAACAGCTCCAGAATCGCATCCAGGCAGCGCTGGGATGGGCAGAGGATTTCTCCTTCAGCCAAGCTGCCTGCTGGATGGTGGGGGACCCTGTGAGAGCCCCCAAAGAAGAGCTGCTGCTGTGCCCACCCACCTGGCAAGGGACCTGCTCTGCTCCAGCGTCTGCCCACCTGGCTTGCTGGGCTCCATGCCCTGTCCACCCTCATCCTGCTGTGCTCCAGTTCCTGCCCATCCCATCCCATCTTATTGATTCCATCCCATCCCATTCCATCCCATCCCGCC
Organism: Coccyzus lansbergi; assembly: GCA_033558105.1. Lineage (NCBI taxonomy): Eukaryota > Metazoa > Chordata > Aves > Cuculiformes > Coccyzidae > Coccyzus > Coccyzus lansbergi. Next base: position 307,334 of record JAUMJK010000141.1, on the reverse strand, counting down.
CCATCCCATCTTATCAATTCCATCCCATCCCACCCCATCCCGTCTTATCAATTCCATCCCATCTCACCTCATCCTACCCCATCAATCCCACCCTGTCCCATCCCATCTTATCAATTCCATCCCATCCTACCCCATCAATCCTACCCTGTCCCACCCCATCCCATCTTATCAATTCCATCCCATCCCACCCCATCCCATCTTATCAATTCCATCCCATCCCATCTCATCTTATCAATTCCATCCCATCCCACCCCATCCCATCTTATCAATTCCATCCCATCCCACCCCATCCCATCTTATCAATTCCATCCCATCCCATCTTATCAATTCCATCCCATCCCATCTGATCAATTCCATCCCATCCCACTCTGTCCCATCCCATCTTATCAATTCCATCCCATCCCATCCATCCTACCCTGTCCCTTCCCTTCCCATCCCACCCTGTCACATCCCGTCCCGTCCCTTCCCTGTCCCTTTCCGTCCCTGTCCCTTCCCATCGACTCACGGTGCACGACGGCTGCATCCAGGGCTCCCCGTCCACCTGCATGGGCAGCAGCTTGGAGGTCCTGCAAGGCACAAAGAGAAGGGACGCGGGGGGTGACACCGATGTCAGCTCTCACCATCCGCCGGGTGCTCGGACGGGATGGGGGACGAGTACCTGATGGTGACGGACGAGCACTGGGCCAGTCTCTTCCCAGCGCTCTTCAGCCCCGTGTAGATCTGCCCCATCTCCATCGCACCCTCCAGCCCAACCACCTCCAGGAGGTGATCGCTCAGGTCTGCAAGAGAGAGAGGGATCTGGGTCAGACTCCCCATCCTCAGGGATCCTGCTGGACACTCCTTGGATGTGTCCCCAGGTCCTCTGTGCCCCAAGAGCACCCAAGCTGGGCACAGTGTTGGGCAATGCTACTGTCTAAAATCATAGAATCAGAGAATCATAGACTCATAGACTCATAGAATCAGAATCACTAGGTTGGAAGAGACCCACCAGATCATCGAGTCCAACCATTCCTATCAAAAAAATACCTGGAGCAAAACCACCGCTGGTCTGAACCGGCACCTGGTGCCACGTGGCTTCAAGGTGGATCTTCACCAGCCCTTCAATGGATTGGTTGAGCATTTTATGAAACTGCAGTGGACAATATATCCCTCCACACACCCCAGCTCGGGTGTCCTGGGGTGCTGCAGCCCCTTGGGATCTCCTCAAATCCCAGGGCATCACCCCCTTTCCCAGCTCCTCCTGCCCTTCTGGGCTGCCAGTAAAGGCACCTGGCACAGGGGCAGCTCTGACTCTCATTCCCTTCAGGGTCTCCTGGTAGAAACCTCCTCAGGAGGAGCCTCCCATGCCCTCCTGCAAGTAGGGATGTGCCCGTGGATCCTCAGTGCCTCTCACCACCTTTGGAAGAGGCTTTTAGAATCATAGAACAACCAGGTTGGAAAAGACCCATCGGATCATCGAGTCCAACCATTCCGGCACAGGGGAAGCTCTGACTCTCATTCCCTTCAGGGTCTCCTGGTAGAAACCTCCTCAGGAGGAGCCTCCCATGCCCTCCTGCAAGTAGGGATGTGCCCGTGGATCCTCAGTGCCTCTCGCCACCTTTGGAAGAGGCTTTCAGAATCATAGAACAACCAGGTTGGAAAAGACCCATCGGATCATCGAGTCCAACCATTCCTATCGAACGCCTTTGGAGGCGGCTTTTGCTCTGCCCTAGTCCCTGCTGCCCATTTCCACAAGCTCCTGGCAAGGGGCAGACGGCGAAAACCGTGGCTGGAAAACACGGGCACTTTGCCTATTTTGCCGGCTGCTTTCTAACCCGCTGCTCTGCGCCGGGGAGCCTTGCCAAGCCCTCGGGGCTGCCCGCGGGGACGGCTCCGGTGGCCACAGCAGCAGCAGCAGCAGCGGGCGTGAGGTGCTGGATGGGGCACAGCCCCGTGTTGTTCCCCGGAGCTCACAGCCAGGCTGGCAGTGCTGCGGCGGCGGAGCCTGGCAGGATGCTTTACAAAAAGCCCTCGGTGCCAGCTCTGCGGCTCCCTTTCCGGCTCCTCCTCTGCGGCAGTGGGTGCCCAAGCGCCGCAGTGGCTGCCCGCCAGCCCCACCGGGCATGGGGGGTACCCAGCCGCACGCCCGCAAGAGACAAGTCCCAGCCGGGCACCCCCAAGCCGTGACCCTCAGGAGGTGGGGAGCAGGGGCCACATCCTCTCCGGTCACCACAGCCTGGCCAGCACCAAAAATACGGCGCTGGGCCATCCCCAGGTGGGCAGAGCCGCTCTCTCCTCTCCCAGGGTGGTTGCTGGGGTCACCGTGGCACCCCAAAAGGCAGTGAGATGACAACAACCCCCCTGCTGCTGGGGTTTCAGCTCCATGTGCCCCAAGCTACAGCCAGAATGGGTATCTGCCAGGTTGCCTGTGCTAACATCCTCTGCAGAGAATCATAGAACAACCAGGTTGGAAGAGACTCACCAGATCATCGAGTCCAACCATTCCCATCAAACACTAACCCATGTCCCTTAGCACCTCGTCCACCCGTCCCTTAAACCCCTCCAGGGAAGGTGAATCAAACCCCTCCCTGGGCAGCCTATTCCAAGGCCCAATGACCTTTTCTGTGAAAATTTTTCTCCTAATTCCCATCCTGAACCTCCCCTGGTGGAGCTTAAGGCCATTGTCCCCTGTCCCTTGGGAGAAGAGCTCAGCTCCCTCCTCTCCGCAACCTCTTCTCAGGGAGTTGCAGAGAGTAATGAGGTCTCTCCTCAGCCTCCTCTTCTCCAGGATAAACCCCACCAGATCTCTCAGCCGCTCCTCTTCTTCTCCAGCCCCTTCACCAGCTTCGTTGCTCTTTTCTGCACTCACTCCAGAGCCTCAACATCCTTCTTGTGCTGAGGGCCCCACAACTGAAGACATCCCCCAAGCCCGAGCGCTGCCGGCCCCACTGCTCACCCTGCACGCAGAACTTGAGCTCCTTGGCGTCGGTGACCACCGTGCTGTGCAGCTTCTCCGGTGCCTTCTTGCCCAGCTGGTTGTACCCGCGCTGCTTCTTGGTCTCGCCCCAGAGGTTGGAGCCGCCGTACATGCTGGGGATGTTGAGGACGGCGATGCCCTCCAAGGAGGTGGCGCTCAGGTCTATCAGGGTCCCATCGCACTGCCGAGCACAGGGCCAGCGTCATAGAATCATAGAACAACCAGTTTGGAAGGGACCCACTGGATCTTCCAGTCCAACCATTCCTATCTAACACTAAACCAAGCCCCTCAAGACCTCATCCACCCGTCCCTTAAACACCTCCAGGGAAGGAGCAGGACACTCCAACCAGGACACTCCATGGTGGCACTGGCAGCCCCAGAGCAACCAGAGATGCAAATAAACCCCCAACTGGCCCCCCCCCCCCCACCCCGCCCCTGCACCCCCTTCCTTGTGCTGCTTGCCCCTCTGCTTCAATATGAATTTTACTACGTGACCGATAAGCAATTTTGAAAACCAAATTTCCTCCGAGGCCACATAAAACCTCGCTGAGCTTGGTGCCGCCACCCAAAAGAGGGAGCAATGCCACCTCGGCCCCTGAGTGACCTCACAGAATCATAGAATCATAGAACAACCAGGTTGGAAGAGACCCATCAGATCATCAAGTCCAACCATTCCCATCAAACACTAACCCATGTCCCTCAGCACCTCATCTACCTGTGCCTTAAACACCTCAAGCATCTCCAGCACGTGGTTCCCCACCTCCCCTTGCTCAAACAGACTTGAAAGAACCCGAGAGCTTGGCTGCTCGGAAAGCAGCTCGAATTAGTCTGTCTTCAAGCACAATTTGGAAGCTAGAAACGAGGCTGGGAGGGAATGACAGAAAAGGTGTCAGAGTTAAAATAAAAAATGTCAGTTTTGGAGAGAAAACTGCATGGCAGGACATGGAACTGGTATCTTGGGCTTCGCTGTCTTACAGCACGACTGCCTAGCTGAAAAGTCCCTGTCAAAAGTTAAATATCTGTTCCCTGTGGCTTTTCGCAGAATCACAGAACAACCAGGCTGGAAGAGACCCACCGGATCATCGAGTCCAACCGTTCCGATGGATTGGAAGCAGCGCCCCAAGTCCTTCTCGGCAGGGCTGCTCCCAATCCAACCTGTCTCAAGCTTATTTTAAATACCCTGTCGGTAAGAGCTGCGCACGCTGGCCGCACACATGCGGAGCTGGGTGCACACCCGAGCAAACATCCCTGGATGTTCAGATCTGCTCTTCCTCCCTCGGCGTTCCGCAATCTTATTTTTAGCCTCGTGCTGAAAAGCAAAAGGCAGGAATCTTCTAGCTGGGGAGGGAGTGCGGAGCTGTCTTTGCGAGGCTCGCAAAGGATGCAAATCCTTTTGTCCTCAATACATTTCAATGATGTTATGAATTGTAGGAACAGACGCTAACTCTCTGAATAGTGGGGACTGAGCGAGAGGGCTTGATTCCTCGAAGGATGGACAACGTCTTTGAGCCGAGCAGCACTCCCAGATTCCTTCCTGGGCTGCCAGGTGGCAGGTATTGACCTCACTGTGGTGGGATGGGGCAGGTAGGAGGGTACCAACCTCACTGTGGTGGGATGGGGCAGGTTGGTGGGTACCGACCCCAGTGAGGTGGGATGGGGCAGGTTGGTGGGTACCGACCCCAGTGAGGTGGGATGGGGCAGGTTGGTGGGTACCGACCCCAGTGAGGTGGGATGGGGCAGGTTGGAGGGTATTGGCGCCACCATGGTGAGATGGGGCTGGTTGGAGGGTATTTGCCCCAGCAAGGTGGGATGGGGCAGGTTGGTGTATACCAACCCCAGCTAGATGGGATGGGGCAGGTTGGTGGGTACTGACCCCAGTGAGGTGGGATGGCGCAGGTTGGTGGGTACTGACCCCAGTGAGGTGGGATGGGGTAGGTTGGACGGTACTGACCCCAGTGAGGTGGGATGGCGCAGGTTGGTGGGTACTGACCCCAGTGAGGTGGGATGGGGTAGGTTGGAGGGTACCAACCTGACTGTGGGGGGATGGGGCAGGTTGGAGGGTACCAACCCCAGTGAGGTGGGATGGGGCAGGTAAGAGGTTATTGGCCCCACCATGGTGGGATGGGGCAGGTAGGAGGGTACCGACCCCAGCGAGGTGGGATGGGGCAGGTTGGTGTATAACAACCCCAGCTAGATGGGATGGGGCAGGTCGGTGGGTACCGACCCCAGTGAGGTGGGATGCGGGAGGTAGGAAGATATTGGCCCCAGCAAGGTGGGATGGGGCAGGTTGGTGGGTACCGACCCCAGTGAGGTGGGATGGGACAGGTAGGAGGGTATTGGCCCCAGCAAGGTGGGATGGGGCAGGTTGGTGGGTACAGACCCCAGTGAGGTGGGATGGGGCAGGTTGGTGGGTACAGACCCCAGTGAGGTGGGATGGGGCAGGTTGGTGGGTACAGACCCCAGTGAGGTGGGATGGGGCAGGTTGGCTGCTTGGGGCTGTGAGATTTTCAGAGATGCTGTGGGAGCCTGTTCTTGCCCAGGGGCTGCAGGAGCCTGTTCTTGCCCAGGGGCTGCGGGAGCCCTGCTGCCCACGCCTGCCCACACCCCCACGCGTGCAGGGGAGCGATTCCTGGCCCCGTAAGCCTCCCTCCTGGCCTGCCAGCCGGCTACAAAGGGCTCTTTGAGCAGGGGCAGCTGACTGCGCGCTGGCAGCGATGCTGGAAGTAGAAATTTGCAGCTGGTGAAAAAGCAAATTCATTTCCAGGAGCGGCAGGGGAACGAGTGCCAATTTCCAAAACAAAACTGCCATTTCTCTGCAAGGCTGACAGTTGCCTGGGAGCTGGAGGGAGGACAGGCTGCGGCTTTCAACTTCAAACACTGGAGGATTAACGCTTTCCTGTCCCAACCAGTACCAACACGGGCTTGGTGGGGAAGCGCAAGGAGCAGGGGACAACTTGCACCGTCTCCAGCAGCTCCGAGCCCGACAGACACCGACTTTATCTGCTCTGGGGACATAGTGGGGTGAGGTGACCATGCCCCTGCTCCTGCCCCTTCCCACCAATGTCAAGGGGGTAGCCACTGACTTTGGGCTGTGGGAAAGGCTGAAGAAATAGGCTAGAAACAGGCTTTGAAGATCCTCTGCTCCTGCACAGAATCATAGAATCATAGAACAACCAGGTTGGAAGAGACCCATCGGATCATCGAGTCCAACCATTCCTATCAAACACTAAACCAAGTCCCTCCAGACCTCATCCACCCGTCCCTTAAACACCTCCAGGGAAGGGGAATCAACCACCTCCCTGCGCAGCCTATTCCAATGCCCAATCACCCTCTGTGTGAAAAACTTCCTCCTAATCTCCAGCCTAAATCTCCCCTGGTGGAGCTTGAGCCTATTCCCTGTCATTGTGTCCCTTGTCACTGAGGAGAAGAGCCCAGCTCCCTCCTCTCCACAACCTCCTCTCAGGGAGTTGCAGAGAGCAATGAGGTCTCCTCTCAGCCTCCTCTTCTCTAGGCTAAACACCCCCAGCTCTCTCAGCCGCTCCTCATAGGTTCTGTTCTCCAGCCCCTTCCCCAGCTTCGTTTCTCTTCTCTGGACTCACTCCAGAGCCTCAACATCTTTCTTGTGCTGAGGGGCCCAGAACTGGACACAGGATTCAAGGAGCAGCCTCCCCAGTGCTGAGTACAGAGGGAGAATCACCTCCCTGGCCCTGCAGGTCACACCATTTCTGAGCATCACCAGCTCCTCGTGCTCTGCGCCCACCAGCTCCTCATGCCCTGCACCCACCGCCAGCTCAGACCATTTCCAGCAAGCGACGTTTTCCTTCCCTCTCCCTCAAGCCTAAATTATCAAAGGGTCATTTATCCCGAGGTGAGGAGAGGCGGAAGTTTATAGCCAAGCACAGTCCAAACCCCCCAGTGCCAGCAGAGAACCAACAGCGCTCTTAGCAACCGTGCGCCCTCCTCCCTGCTGTAATTAACGGCTGTTTCCATGTCATCCAACGAGGGCTGGGAGCAGAAGCAGAGTTTGCGGAGAGAATATTCCAAGCACGCTCTGGAATACAGCTGGAAAGGGGGGGGAACATACAGGGCTATTCTTCTGCCCGCAGCTGGCCGGCTCTGCGGCAAGCGCCGCGTGGTGGAAGAGCAGGTCCTGCCAGAAACTCCATCCTCCCCGCGCCATGAGGGGTCAAAGCCGCCCCGATGCCCTCTCCCCAACCCACCAGCAGCGCCAGCAACCCGCGCGTGAGGCCCTATGAGGAGCGGTTGAGAGAGCTGGGGGTGTTTATCCTGGAGAAGAGGAGGCTGAGGGGAGACCTCATTACTCTCTACAACTACCTGAAAGGAGGTTGTGGAGAGGAGGGAACTGGGCTCTTCTCCCAAGGGACAGAGGACAGGACAAGAGGGAATGGCCTCAAGCTCCACCAGGGGAGATTTAGACTAGAGATTAGGAGGAAGTTTTTCACACAGAGGGTGATTGGGCATTGGAATAGGCTGCCCAGGGAGGTGGTTGATTCACCTTCCCTGGAGGTGTTTAAGGGACGGGTGGATGAGGTCTTGAGGGACTTGGTTTAGTGTTAGATAGGAATGGTTGGACTAGAAGATCCGATGGGTCTCTTCCAACCTGGTTGTTCTATGATTCTATGATCTCCCCAAAAGCTTTCATACTGTGGCCGGAGCCGGGGAGCAGCCCAGCAAACCCACCTCCACCTCGATGTGGTCGTGGAGCTTCTTGCAGGTGGCGGCGAAGGTCTCCGACGTCCCGAACTCGAAGTACCACAGCTTGTTCTTCATCCTGGGGCACAGAGGCATGTTAGCAACCCCCTGGGCAGCGGCATCATCAACCGCTGCACAGAACTTGAAGGAGAAGCTGAATTTCAGAGCAGAGGAGGATGATTTGGTTGGTTTGAGGTTTTCCTAACAGGCATTTCCCAAGTGACAGGGGACAGGACAAGAGGAAATGGCCTCAAGCTCCACCAGGGGAGATTTAGGCTGGAGATTAGGAGGAAGTTTTTCACAGAAAGGGTCATTTGGTATTGGAATAGGCTGCCCAGGGAGGTGGTTGATTCCCCTTCCCTGGAGGTGTTTAAGGGACGGGTGGATGAGGTGCTGAGGGACATGGGTTAGTGTTTGATGGGAATGGTTGGACTCGATGATCCGATGGGTCTCTTCCAACCTGGTTGTTCTATGATTCTACAATTCTATGATTTCTGCACACGGGGCCGGACGCCGTGGCTCTTGCTGCTATTTCCACACCCCCCGAGCACAGCGGGAACGAGCTGCAACCTGCTGCCTGCCCGGCCTGCTCCTGCTGGTCCTGGAATTCATCGCTAATTATAAAGCATGAATGAATGTAATGGGGTGCGGGGCCAAGTTCCAGCAGCTTGCCGTGCCGCCTGGGGCACAAGGAGCAGCCCAGCACCTCTCCATGCCCAGGTTTTTCATAGAATCATAGAACAACCAGGTTGGAAGAGACCCATTGGATCTTCTAGTCCAACCATTCCTATCAAACACTAAACCAAGTCCCTCAAGACCTCATCCACCCGTCCCTTAAACCCCTTCAGGGAAGGGGAATCAACCACCTCCCTGGGCAGCCTGTTCCAATGCCCAGTGACCCTCTGTGTGAAGAACTTCCTCCTAATCTCCAGCCGAAATCTTCCCTGGTGGAGCTTGAGGCCATTCCCTCTCGTCCTGTCCCCTGTCCCTTGGGAGAAGAGCCCAGCTCCCTCCTCTCCACAACCTCCTCTCAGGTAGTTGCAGAGAGCAATGAGGTCTCCCCTCAGCCTCCTCTTATCCAGGATAAACACCCCCAGCTCTCTCAGCTGCTCCTCATAGGGCCTGTTCTCCAGCCCCTTCACCAGCTTCGTGGCTCTTCTCTGGACTCGCTCCAGAGCCTCAACATCCTTCTTGTGCTGAGGGGCCCAGAACTGAACACAGGATTCAAGGAGCGGCCTCACCAGTGCTGAGTATGGAGGGAGAATCACCTCCCTGGCCCTGCTGGTCACACCATTTCTGATCCAAGCCAAGATGCCATTAGCCTTCTTGGCCCCCTGGGCACACTGCTGGCTCATGGTCAGTCGGCTGTCGACCAACCCCCCCAGGTCCCTCTCCTCCTGGCAGTTTTCCAGCCAGGCTTCTCCCAGTCTGTAGCTTTGCCCCCACCCATGCCTGCTGTGTCCCCAGATGGGACCCCAGGCAGCCCTTACCTGCTGTTGAACTTCTCGGGGTGCTTTTCTCGCATGACGTGGAAGCGGTGGGCGATGGAGGCGTCCTGCGGGGAGAGGAGACAGGGGTGTCCGGCAGGGAAGCGGAACACCCCACGGGAACACGCCAGGATAAGGGGGGTTCAGCTCTTCCTCCCTGTCACCAGCCCCCCCTGGCGATGGAGGTGCCCTCAGCCAGGCTGCTGGCAAAGCCTCATTAGGCAAGACCTAATTATCGTGCTCGGCCTCCTCTCCTCATCACAGGGGCTCCGCACTGAGGTGATGCTGAGGGAGAGAGGAAGAGCTACCAGTGAGGGACACCCCAGAACCGTGCACCCCGATGGCTGCCCTGGTGGGGTGGCCGCTCCCCGGGTAGGGTCGGGGGCTTTGAAGTCTGACTTGGAGCTGATGTAGAAGTAGGAGATGCCAGTGCTGCCACGTGGGTGACCTAGGCTGGGGAGATACTGCTTGAATCCTCAACATAAGAAGGAGATGGGATTGTTGGAATGGGTCCAGAGGAGGCCACGGAGATGATCTGAGGGCTGGAGAACCTCCTTTTATGAGGACAGGCTGAGAGAGTTGGGGTTGGGGGAGAAGAGAAGGCTCCAGGGAGACCTTGGAGCAGCTTCCAGTGCTGAAAGGGGCTCCAGGAAAGCTGGGGAGGGGCTTTGTAAAAAGGTCTGGAGCAATAGGACAAGGGGAATGGCTTTAAACTGGAAGAGGAGAGATTTAGATGAAACATTAGGAAGAAATTCTTCACACCGAGGGTGCCGTCTCAGCAAAAGCTTCCAGTAGTTGTCTAGAAGATCTCAACCCATTTCCGGGACCTCAACCTTCCCTGAACCTCATCTAAGTGACTTGCACAATTGCTCGTGCAACATTCCCAGCTGGGAAGAGGTTCCATGCCTGTCCATGCGTTGCAGATGACGATAAAACCAGAGAAACGATGCCAGGAGATGGAAGGAGACTGGGAACGTGAGCAAGGAAGAGGAGGGAGGGAGAGTCCCTGGCTTGGGGAGGGGCTCAAACTCAAATGCTGAATTTCACCAAACACAAGGTTTTCATGGTCTCTGAGGAATACCATGAGGAACATCACCAGGAACATCCCCAGGAACCAGCCCCTGCTCCTGGGACTCTGCTTTGCTGTGGCCGAGTGGCTCTGGAGGGCGCAGCACGATCCAGGCGCATTCTCTGGATAAAAACCCACGTGCTGAGCTGCCCTGGGGACCTGTCCCTGCCCCCCGGAACTCACCACCCCGATGGAAAAGTAGTTGTTGATGATGGTGGACGGGACAGGATCTCCGTTGGCGTCTCCGTCGCTGGGAATGACGTCTATCTGCCAGCGATCCAGCATCACCTCTGTGCTGTGCTCAATGTCTCTCAGGACCTTCATCAGGTTGCCTCCTTCATAGCCTGGGAGAGTGAGAAGGTGGAGGGTGAAGGAATCATAGAATCATAGAATCATAGAACAACCAGGTTGGGAGAGACCCATCGGATCATCGAGTCCAACCATTCCTATCAAACACTAACCCATGTCCCTCAGGACCTCATCTACTTGTCCCTTAAACACCTCCAGGGAAGGGGAATCAACCCCCTCCCTGGGCAGCCTGTTCCAATGCCCAATGACCCTTTCTGTGAAAACCTTCCTCATAATCTCCAGCCTAAATCTCCCCTGGTGGAGCTTGAGGCCATTCCCTCTTGTCCTGTCCCCTGTCCCTTGGGAGAAGAGCCCAGCTCCCTCCTCTCTACAACCTCCTTTCAGGGAGTTGTAGAGAGCAATGAGGTCTCCTCTCAGCCTCCTCTTCTCCAGGCTAAACACCCCCAGCTCTCTCAGCCGCTCCTCATAGGGCCGGTTCTCCAGCCCCTTCACTTCTCCAACCCGGTGATTCTAAGACGCAGCCCTGAGCCCTGGAGCACTCCCACACCAGGACAGCCCCTACCCGGTCTCACCAGATGGTCCCCACGGGCCAGCAACCCCCGTGGAGACGCTCGCCCAGCCTCACCTCCTCCCCAGCGCAGGCAGCGGGCCAGGTCATTGCCCGTTCCCAGGGGCAGGACGGCCACCGGCGGGTGCTTCACCAAATTCGCCTTGTCTGCAATTCAAAGGGAGAGAGGTTTGAGAATCATAGAATCATAGGACAACCAGGTTGGAAGGGACCCATCGGATCTTCTAGTCCAACCATTCCTATCAAACACTAAACCAAGTCCCTCAGCACCTCATCCACCTGTCCCTTAAACACCTCCAGGGAAGGTGACTCAACCACCTCGCTTGGTAGCCTATTCCAGTGCCCAATGACCCTCTGAGTGAAGGACTTCCTCCTAATCTCCAGCCTAAATCTCCCCTGGTAGAGCTTGAGGCCATTCCCTCTTGTCCTGTCCCCTGTCCCTTGGGTAGAAGGGCCCAGTTCCCTCCTCTCTACAACCTCCCTTCAGGTAGTTGTAGAGAGTAATGAGGTCTCCTCTCAGCCTCCTCTTCTCCAGGATAAACCCCTCCAGCTCTCTCAGCCGCTCCTCATAGGGCCTGTTCTCCAGTCCCTTCCCCAGCCTCGTTGCTCTTCTCTGGACTCGCTCCAGAGCCTCAACATCCTTCTTGTGCTGAGGGGCCCACAACTGGACACAGGATTCAAGGAGCGGCCTCACCAGTGCTGAGTATGGAGGGAGAATCACCTCCCTGGCCCTGCTGGTCACACCATTTCTGATTTTGGGGCTGAACGGACTCGTTCCTTGCTCCCCTCCACATCCCTTCTTGCCTGACTTCCCAGGGGTGACGCTGGTGGCAGGAGCACCACTCTTATTGAGGGAATATTGGGATCACTGAGGATGCTCTGAAGGAAGACGACGGCTCCTTGCTTACCTATGGAGTCCAGGATCCAGCCCACGGTGCCGTCGCCTCCACAGGCCAGGACGCGGAAATCCGGAGTGTCCCGAAAGAAGCTCAGCCTGGAGAAAGGCAGAAGAGTCCAGGGGTGAGGTGGAGGAGCAGGGGCTGGCAGGAGGGAGCGGAGGACCAGCCGTAGCGTCTCCCTACCCTGGGGCAGGCCCACCACGGTCCAGGTTGTACACTTGGCGTGGGTTGAGCAGGTAGTGAAATTTCCGGAGGACCCTAGGGAAAGGGAAGAGCCAGAGATGCTGTGGAGGCGACTCCACTGCTGAGAAAGGGGATGAGACAGGGACCGGCAGCCCCTGAGCCCAGCGGGATGCAGGTCCCCACCTACCGCTCCCCTTGTCTTCCTCCACTCTTGGGGTTCACAAGCACCAGGAGGGGATGCGTCCCGGGCCGGGGGCTGATCTGGAGGGTAGAAAGGGTCATCGCGGACGCCAGGCCACCGCGGGGCTCCCCGGTAGCCCAGCACCGGAACCTACCTGCAGCCCTTGCCCGTCCACCGTGGTGGAGTTGAACTTGAAGCCCTGGTTGTCCTCAGGGCTGGTGCTGGCGGGGGAGTCGCTCTGGGATCTCCGGCAGTGGGACTGCCTGTCCTTTGGGGAACAGAGGCACGGATGCAGACCCTGCCCCGGGAACCGGTGGGAGCAAGGCTGGCCCTGGTGACATGCAGACAGGCCCCTGACCACTTACCAGGACAACAGGGCAGATGTAGGAAGGCAGCAAGATGTGGTCCCGCAGGGGGCCCCCGTCGCACTCCGGCTTCACGTGGGAGGCACATTTGTTGTGGAGCTGGAGGAGGTGGAATGGAGGAACATCAGGCAGGAGTCATGGTTGGACTCCATGATCCGATGGGTTCCTTCCAACCTGGTTGTTCTATGATTCTATGACACTAAGCCACCTGTAAGCCTCTCCTGCCCCACGGCTGGTGTGTGCCCTGCCCCTCAACACCCAGTGACAAGTGGTGTCCCCAGGGCTCAGTGCTGGGTCCAGCCCTGTTCAATGTCTTCATCAATGACCTGGATGAAGGCATAGAGTGCTCTCTCAGCAAGTTTGCAGATGACACTAAGCTGGGTGGGAGTGTGGATCTGCTGGAGGGTCGAGAGGCTCCAAAGGGATTGGAACAGGCTGGATCCATGGGCTGAGACCAATGGGATGAGGGTTAACATGGCCAAATGGTGGATCCTGCACTTGGAGTACAACAACCCTGAGCAGCTCCAGACTGGGAGAAGTCTGGCTGGAAACTGCCAGGAGGAGAAGGACCTGGGGGTGTTGGTGACAGCGACTGACCATGAGGCAGCAGTGGCCCAGGTGGCCAAGAAGGCCAATGGCATCTTGGCTTGGATCAGAAATGGTGTGACCAGCAGGGCCAGGGAGGTTCTTCTCCCTCTGGACTCAGCTCTGGTGAGGCCACTCCTTGAATCCTGTGTTCAGTTGTGGGCCCCTCAGCACAAGAAGGATGTTGAGGCTCTGGAGCGAGTCCAGAGAAGAGCAAGGAAGCTGGGGAAGGGGCTGGAGAAGAAGAGGAGCTGATGAGAGAGCTGGGGGTGTTTATCCTGGAGAAGAGGAGGCTGAGGGGAGACCTCATTGCTCTCTGCAACTCCCTGAGAGGAGGTTGTGGAGAGGAGGGAGCTGGGCTCTTCTCCCAAGTGACAGGATGAGAGGGAATGGCCTCAAGCTCCACCAAGGGAGGTTCAAGCTAAATATTAGGAGAAAATTTTTCCCAGAAAGGGTCGCTGGGCAGTGTCAGAGGCTGCCCAGGGAGGGGGTTGATTCACCTTCCCTGGAGGGGTTTAAGGGACAGGTGGATGAGGTGCTGAGGGACATGGATTAGTGATTGATGGGAATGGTTGGACTCGACGATCCGATGGGTCTCTTCCAACCTGGTTATTCTATGATTCTGTGATCTGTCTACTCACAGTGACTTGGCACCAGACGCAGTGGAGGCCGGTGATGCCCTGGTAGCACTTGATGCTCTTGTGGCATCGGTCGCACTTGACGGGGGAGTTGCCTTCGATCCAGGTGTGTTGCATCACCTGCAAGGCACAGGTTGGGCACTGCAGGCACAGCACTCCCTGCCCCAAAAGGGGTCTCCTCTCCACTAAGGGCTGCACCGTGAGGTGATTGAGTCACCTTCCCTGCAGGGGTTTAAGGGACAGGTGGACGAGGTGCTGAGGGACTTGGTTTAGCGTTTGATAGGAATGGTTGGACTAGAAGATCCGATGGGTCTCTTCCAACCTGGTTGTTCTGTGATTCTATGATTCTGTTCTAACAGGAGAGCGAGGGGGCTGCAGCCGCCGCCTCTGGGGAGGGCTCTGCGCTGGCTCAGAAACGTGGCAGCCGCCTACTCACGCTCGTGTTCCTCTTGGATTTCACGTAGGTGCTGATGCAGGAGGCGATGTCCTTGGACACACATCTCTCGTGGACGGTGTACTTGCAGACTGGGGGGAGAGAAGGCGGTGAGCATCACCCCCCTGGGCGCAGGCGCTGCCCCCTCCTCAGCACCCGCAGAGATGGGCATCGACTCGGACCAGTTTCCCCCCTTCCCTGGGGCACTGGGAGAGGGTGGGAGCTGCTGGGCGAGAAGGGCCCACGGTTCAGACTCACAGGAGCAGCAGAGGCCCTGCTTGCGGACCCCCAGCAGCATGGTGCGGCAGAAGTTGCAGTAGGCAGGTTTCTTGAAGTGCTTCAGCCTCCACGCGTGTTGCCCGTCGTCCTTCACGTTCTGCAAGGGGCAGGAGAACATGGTTTAGTGTTTGAGGGACATGGGTCAGTGTTTGATAGGAATGGTTGGACTCGATGATCCGATGGGTCCCTTCCAACCTGGTTGTTCTATGATTCTATGAAAAGGTGGCTGTGGGGGGAGGGGGTCACTCCCAGATGTTCTTCAAGCATCCCTCCCACCTATGCGTCCCCCTCCCACCCCTTGCTGCCAGGGTACGTCCAGCTTCTGGCACCAAGCGCTGGCTCCGTGCATCCCCCTCAGCCATGGGGATGCTCTGCCGGTGGCTGATGGCAAAGAGGGGACTGTGTATCCGGGGCCACCAGCACCACAGGGTGACTAAAGCAAATCTGGGTCCAGGCAACTGTGCTTTCGTAGAATCATAGAATCATAGAACAACCAGGTTGGAAGAGACCCATCGGATCATCGAGTCCAACCATTCCCATCAAACACTAATCCATGTCCCTCAGCACCCCATCCACCCGTCCCTTAAACACCTCCAGGGAAGATGAATCAACTACCTCCCTGGGCAGCCTATTCCAATGCCCAATCACCCTTTCTGTGAAAACCTTCCTCCTAATCTCCAGCCTAAATCTGCCCTGGTAGAGCTTGAGGCCATTCCCTCTTGTCCTGTCCCTTGGGAGAAGAGCCCAGCTCCCTCCTCTCTACAACCTCCTCTCAGGGAGTTGTAGAGAGCAATGAGGTCTCCTCTCAGCCTCCTCTTCTCCAGGAGAAACACCCCCAGCTCTCTCAGCCGCTCCTCATAGGGCCTGTTCTCCAGACCCTTCCCCAGCTTTGTTGCTCTTCTCTGGACTCGCTCCAGAGCCTCAACATCCTTCTTGTGCTGAGGGACCCACAACTGACCCCAGGATTCAAGGAGCAGCCTCACCAGAGCTGAGTACAGAGGGAGAATCACCTCCCTGGCCCTGCTGGTCACACCATTTCTGATCCAAGACAACTTTGCAGGAGACACTGAGAATTCCCTGTTTTCTTGAACATTCCTGCGTGGGAAGTAAGTAGCAGGATGGGCGCCGGGGAGCAAAATCCCAGATCTTCCCTGCACACTACCACCCAACAGCTTGGGATGCACCATGAAATGAAGGAGATGGAGCTGTTGGAATGGGTCCAGAGGAGGATGATCTGAGGAATAGAGCAGCTCTGCCATGAGGCCAGGCTGAGAGAGTTGGGGTTGCTCAGGCTGGAGAAGAGAAGGCTCTGGGGAGACCTTAGAGCAGCTTCCAGTGCTGAAAGGGGCTCCGGGAAAGGGTGTCTGGATCAGGGAGGGCAGGGATAGGACAAAAGGGGAATGGTCTTCAGCTGAAAGAGGGGAGATTGAGATGAGATCTTAGGGAGAAATGTTTTCCTGTGAGTTTGGGGAGGCTCTGGCTCAGGCTGCCCCATCCCTGGAGGGGTTCCAGGCCAGGTCGGATGGGGCTTGGAGCCCCTGACCCCGTGGGAGGTGTCCCTGCCTGTAGCAGGGGTGGCACTGGATGGACTCTGAGGTCCCTTCCGACCCAAACCACTCCATGATTCTACGAAGAGCCCAAAAGGAGTTCAAAACAACACAGGGAAGTAAGGGGCTGGGTCCCAAACCACCCCAGGAGAGGAGCTGGCATTTCAGATGCTCATTTTTTTGATTAAATATTCTTCAAACCGGAGCGTGCCAAGACCTCAAGGAGCGAAGCCAGCCTGCTCGGGCACAGCAGCTGGTAACCATTGCGGCGGAAAGCTCAGTTTGCAAAGATTTGAATGGTAGAATCGTAGAATTGGAAGAGACCCATCGGATCATCGAGTCCAACCGTTCCCACCAATCACTAACCCGTGTCCCTCAGCACCTCGTCCACCCGTCCCTTAAACCCCTCCAGGGAAGGGGACACCACTTCTTGCGGTGAGAGGCCCAGAGCTGAACGCAGAGGCAGGTGACGGTGTCTGCAGGGAAGAGCTCGGGGCTGTGTTGCGCCAGACAGGCTGCGACGTGTTGCTGGGGGTAGACTGCCCTCCCGTGGTCCATGCACACCTCCCATCGCCATCCAGAACTCGCATTTCATAGAATCATAGAATCACAGAACAACCAGGTTGGAAGGGACCCATTGGGTCATCGAGTCCAACCATTCCTATCAATTTTTCTCAGGAGCAGGGTGGTTGGAGGCAGCCAAAACAGGTCATAGCATCATAGAATCATAGCATCATAGAACAACCAGGTTGGAAGGGACCCATCGGATCTTCTAGTCCAACCATTCCTATCAAACACTAAACCATGTCCCTCAAGACCTCATCCACCCATCCCTTAAACACCTCCAGGGAAGGGGAATCAACCACCTCCCTGGGCAGCCTATTCCAATGACCCTTTCTGTGAAGAACTTCCTCCTAATCTCCAGCCTAAATCTCCCCTGGTGGAGCTTGAGGCCATTCCCTCTTGTCCTGTCCCCTGTCCCTCGGGAGAAGAGCCCAGCTCCCTCCTCTCCACAACCTCCTCTCAGGTAGTTGCAGAGAGCAATGAGATCTTCCCCTCAGCCTCCTCTTCTCCAGGATAAACACCCCCAGCTCTCTCAGACGCTCTTCATAGGTTCTGTTCTCCAGCCCCTTCACCAGCCTCATTGCTCTTCTCTGGACTCGCTCCAGAGCCTCAACATCCTTCTTGTGCTGAGGGGCCCACAACTGAACACAGGATTCAAGGAGCAGCCTCACCAGAGCCAAGTCCAGAGGGAGAAGAACCAACCTGGCCCTGCTGGTCACACCATTTCTGATCCAAGCCAGGATGCCATTGGCCTTCTTGGCCACCTGGGCACACTGCTGGCTCATGGTCAGTTGGCTGTCGACCAACCCCCCCAGGTCCCTCTCCTCCTGGCAGTTTTCCAGCCAGACTTCTCCCAGTCTGGAGCTCTGCATAGGTCCCCGCGATCTCACTCACCGTCTCCATCCCCAGCAGGACCAGCAAGGGGATGGTGGTCATGCCGCCCCGGATCCACTCCTCCAGTGTCACCGTCCCGTCGTGGTCGTAGTCGATCTCCTCCATCATCGCCTTCAAGATCTGGGGGAGGGGGAGAGGCGGTGGTGAGGCGGCTGCTGCCGAGAGCTCCCGGGGTGGCCCCGAGCCTTGGCACTCACGGGTTTCAGCTCAGTGGAGTCCCACTCCAGGTACTCGGCCACGTGCACCATCTGGTTGATGATACGATCCAACTCCTGAACACAGAAAAACGACCGCGACCAGCTTTTAGGGCACAAGTGGCGCATCCAGCCTCACCGGGGACATCGGAGGTCTACATCCCAACACGCCCAGGGCTGACCTGGACCCCAGTCCACACACCAGGGCAGTGACGCCCCCCCCCCACCTTCTTCTTTGGTGCATGAATTTTCCTTTCCTGGGACACCGTGACCTGATGTAGACTACAATCACTGGTCGGTGGATTTTTATTGGAGCTGCTGCTGGATGCTGGAGTGCGTCCCCCAGCCCCACAGTCTGCTTCTGCCTTTCTCCTTCCCCCTTCCCGGAGCCCTGGGGAGCTCCGAGCACCTTTCCTGGGGCAGTGAGCATCCCAACAGCACCCTGGGTGTCTCTGCTCCCCTGAGCAGCCCTGGCTTGATCTCCATCCAAGACTTACCGAGCTGTCCAGGAGGCCGTTCCCATCAGTATCGTAGAGGCGAAACATAACTGGGGGGAGAAGAAGAAAAGAAGGGGGGAGAGGAGATGGGGGGAGAGGAGAAGGGTGATGCCAAGTGGTTTTCTTAAGTGGTTTTAATGTTTCAGCATGAAAAATTGAGCTGGGACGTTCAGCCCTGTGCTGTTCATAGAATCATAGAACAACCAGGTTGGACGAGACCCACCGGATCATCAAGTCCAACCATTCCTATCAATCACTAACCCATGTCCCTCAGGACCTCATCTACCCATCCCTTAAACCCCTCCAGGGAAGGTGAATCAGCCACCTCCCTGGGCAGCCTCTGACACTGCCCAATCACCCTTTCTGGGAATTATTTTTCCTAATGTCCATCCTGACCCTCCCCTGGTGGAGCTTGAGGCCATTCCCTCTCGTCCTGTCCCTTGGGAGAAGAGCCCAGCTCCCTCCTCTCCACAACTTCCTCTCAGACAGTTGCAGAGAGCAATGAGGTCTCCCCTCAGCCTCCTCTTCTCCAGGATAACCCCCCCTCCCAGCTCTCTCAGCCGCTCCTCTTCTTCTCCAGCCCCTTCCCCAGCTTCATTGCTCTTCTCTGGACTTGCTCCAGAGCCTCAACATCCCTGAGTAACCTCCCACCCCAGCACCCGCTCCCAGCATCCCAGGTCCCACTTACACTCCAGCTTGTCCTCTGCCCGTCCCCTCTCCAGCAGGGACAGGTAGCAGACGATGTCCTTCAGGTGGACGGCCGGGGCCAGGGGTAGTGGGGGTGGCTGGGGGGCAGCTTTTTGGGAGCCATGGCTCTTGCGCAGGCTGAAGGGCAACCTCTTCTCCACGTTCCTGGTGCCTGCAGGCACGCAAAGGGCCGGGTGACGATGACTTGCTTTAGTGTTAGATAGGAATGGTTGGACTAGAAGATCCGATGGGTCCCTTCCAACCTGGTTGTTCTGCGATTCTGTGACGATGCCGCAGGAGCAGGGCAAACACCACCCTGGGGCAGCTCCCACCTCATACCTCGGGCAGGACGAGTGGTGGGAGCCCAGGGCTTTGTGCCCTGCTGGGGACAAACACGCAGCCAGAAGGAGCGAGAAGCTCGGTTGGTGGTGGGACAGCTCGCCAGCTTGCCAGGACAGCCCACGCTCACGGCTGCCGGCGCCGACAGCAGCTTCAGCAGATGGTTGCTCCTGGCAGAGCCCTTCCCAGAGCTCCCATCCTGGGAGCTGGGCTGGAGGCAGCCGTGAGTCACCGCTCCGAGCCCCACTCTGAACCCCCCGCGCTGGGAGCTGCTGCCAGGTAATTAAGACACTGACTGGTGTAGGCACCGCGGGACAGGATCAACAGCTTAAGTTTGCGAAGCGGAGGTAGCAAAGCACCAGGAGCCTGCGGACTTTGGAAGGTCACCAGCACCGCACTGGGGACATGACCAGCCATGCTGTCGAGGCAAAGGGAGGATCCCTGCCTTCGGAAAGCTTTTCATAGCATCATAGAAACATAGAATCATAGAATCATCAGGCTGGGAGACCCACTGGATCATCGAGTCCAACCATTCCCATCAAACACTAACCCATGTCCCTCAGCACCTCGTCCACCCGTCCCTTAAACACCTCCAGGGAAGGTGACTCAACCACCTCCCTGGGCAGCCTATTCCAATGCCCAATGACCCTTTCTGTGAAAAACTTCCTCCTAATCTCCAGCCTAAATCTCCCCTGGTGGAGCTTGAGGCCATTCCCTCTCGTCCTGTCCCCTGTCCCTTGGGAGAAGAGCCCAGCTCCCTCCTCTCCACAACCTCCTCTCAGGGAGCTGGAGAGAGCAATGAGGTCTCCCCTCAGCCTCCTCTTCTCCAGGATAAACACCCTCTGGCTCAGTTAATTGTTTTTCAGCCTGTAACCCATTTAACGATTTCTGTAGCTTCATGAATCTGAAAATGTCATGTGTCTCTCACAAAGGCATATTTCGTAGAATCATAGAACCACCAGGTTGGAAGAGACCCACTGGATCATCGAGTCCAACCATTCCTATCAAACACTAACCCATGTCCCTCAGCACCTCGTCCACTCGTCCCTTAAACACCTCCAGGGAAGGTGACTCAACCCCCTCCCTGGGCAACCTCTGACACTGCCCAGTCACCCTTTCTGTGAAATATTTTTTCCTAATGTCCATCCTGACCCTCCCTTGGTGGAGCTTGAGGCCATTCCCTCTTGTCCTGTCCCCTGTCCCTTGGGAGAAGAGCCCAGCTCCCTCCTCTCCACAACCTCCTCTCAGGGAGTTGTAGAGAGCAATGAGGTCTCCCCTCAGCCTCCTCTTCTCCAGGATAAACCCCCCCAGCTCTCTCAGCCGCTCCTCTTCTTCTCCAGCCCCTTCCCCAGCTTTGTTGCTCTTCTCTGGACTCGCTCCACAGCCTCAACATCCTTCTTGGGTCCCCAACCACCCATGTCCCCAAGGCAGCCCCAGCCGAGCTCACCTGGCGACTGAGGGCCGAGCACAGAGATCTTCGAAGAGCCTGAGGAGTTGTGAGCAGAAGCGGTGCCGGTGGTGGATTTCTGCGAGGATGACCTGGAGCAGCTGGGGGAGGCGCTGGGGATGGCTGCCGGCGTGAGGGACGCTGGCTGCAGCTCAGCCGTGTTGCTGTGGCAGCTCTTGGGCTCAGGAGGGTGTCGTCCCAGAGCATTTCGGAGCGATTTCCCATTGATCCCTGCAAAGCAGACAGATGCCCATGGGCCCTGGCAGAGGCTGCACAGGGAGGGGTTGGAGTCACGATCCCTGGAGGGGTTTAAAAGACAGGTAGACAAGGTGCTCAGGGACATGGTTTGGTGGCAGAGAGGAATGGTTGGGCTCGATGATCTAAGAGGTCTTTTCCAACCTGGTGATTCTATGATCGTGGTGTTCAAGACAAGGTGGGGACGACACAGACTCATAGAATCATAGAACAGCCAGGTTGGAAGAGACCCATCGGATCATCGAGTGCAACCATTCCTATCAAACACTAAACCATGTCCCTCAGCACCTCATCTACCCGTGCCTTAAAAAACATGGTCCTCCACCACTGGCCAGAGCCACTCTGGAGCCCCAGCGCAGCAGCTGAGCACCCGGGGAGGCTTCTCCATTTCCTTCTGCAATTCACAGTCCTTTCAGCCATTGCCTCCACACGCTGTGAATCCTCTCGGTAAAGGCTCGGGTGGGGGGAAGAAGCTGGGGGGTCAGCACAAATCCCTTGCTCTGGGTGCAGCTGCGTGCTCAGACGCCACCCACACCACTACCTGTGACAGGGGCGCAGGCCACCTCGCTCTGGATGGAGAAGCTGGCATCGCGTGACTTGGGTTCTGAATGCGTGGAGGAAAGGGAGGAATCGGTGCAACGGTGCCCAGCTTCTCCCCAGCCCAAGGGAAATTCCTCTCCTCCCTGGAGCACCGCAGGGACCCTGGGAACCAATCCATCTGGTGGCCTCAACGCCACCCCACAAGCTTTGGGGCAGCATGGGAGCAAGCCCAAGATGCCACCAGGCCGTGCTGGCCGGCTCACCGCGGGCACCGAGCTGCGAGACGCTGGGGCTCTGGCGAGGCTTGGCAGACCTTGCTCTGGGTGCAGCTGCATGCTCAGACACCACCCACACCACTACCTGTGACAGGGGCGCAGGCCACCTCGCTCTGGATGGAGAAGCTGGCATCGCGTGACTTGGGTTCTGAATGCGTGGAGGAAAGGGAGGAATCGGTGCAACGGTGCCCAGCTGCTCCCCAGCCCAAGGGAAATTCCTCTCCTCCCTGGAGCACCGCAGGGACCCTGGGAACCCATCCATCTGGTGGCCTCAATGCCACCCCACAAGCTTTGGGGCAGCATGGGAGCAAGCCCAAGACGTGGCGGGTGGCTCACCGCGGGCGCCGAGCTGCGAGACGCTGGGGCTCTGGCGCTGGGGCTCGGGGGAGGCTTGGCAGATCTTGCGCTTGAAGGAGGTGAAGAGGTGTTGGCAAAGCTCCTCGGGCACGTCCGCCTCCAGGTAGGTCTTCATGAAGAGGCGAAAGCCCTCGTAGTCGATGGGCTGGGGAGGGGACAGAGGAAGAGGAGGGAGGTGGGTGAGGGATGGGATTCTGCCCCTCTGCTCCATGAGACCCCACCAGGAACCTGTATCCAGCTCTGGAATCCCCAACATAACGAGGCAGAACTGTTGGAGCGAGTCCAGAGGAGGCCACGGAGATGATCTGAGGGCTGGAGAACCTCTACTATGGGGACAGGCTGAGAGTTGGGGGTGTTCAAGTGGAGAAGAGAAGGCTCTGGGGAGACTTTAGAGCAGCTTTCAGTGCTGAAAGGGGCTCCGGGAAAGCTGGGGAGGGGCTCTGGATCAGGGAGGGCAGGGATGGGAAAAAGGGGAAATGGTTTTAAATTGGAAGGGGGAAGATTTAGATGAGATATTAGGAAGAAATTCTTCGCTATGAGGGTAGAGAGGCAGTGGTGCAGGTTACCCAGAGCAGGGGTGGCTGCCCCATCCCTGGAGGGGTTCAAGGGCAGCTTGGATGGGGCTTGGAGCCCCTGATCCAGTGGGAGGTGTCCCTGCCCATGGCTTTGAGGGACTGGATGGGCTTGGAGGTCTCTTCCACCCCAACCCACTCTGTGTCTCTACGAGGTGCCCTGGACACACCATGGGGGTTCAGAGCTGGAGGCAGGAGGGGGTCCATGCCCTGCTCCTCCCCACACATGGGGCTGCAGAGCTCTCCCCAAAACTGAATCTGGACCTTCTGCCTCAGCCCAAGGTGACCAATGGTGTGGGAGGCAGAAAGGTTTAACGATCTGTCCCCAAAAGCCTCCCACTCGCCCCGGGCAGGGAACAGAGAAGCAGGACCCTCTGTGCCCACCCACCCCCAGCCCCTGGGGGCTCCTCACCCCCTCCTTCCCTGCTGGGCATCGCCAGCCCATTGGGATGCTGCCTTCCCGATGGATTTTGCAGCCAGAAAGAGGGCCCTGCAGTGCGCTTGAAATAGCCGGGTAGTTTTGCTGTCCCTCCTCGCTGCGCTCAGCCCACTGATTTTTTCCACATTTTGCCTCATTTCTAGTGATTACGGCCTGCGAAAGGCTCTATCCTGCTGGCACACTAATAGGTCTCTCTAAAAGCATCGAGTGTGGAAAAAAATGAAGCTCAGCCTTCTCCAGGCAAGAGAGAGAAGGGCTTCTCCTGCCCCAACCCTGGCAACAGCGAAATCATTTGCTTTGCTAAGGGAGGGTAAATCCCTCCTGACTGCTGGAGGTTAAGAAGATGCTCCAAGATGCTCTCAAGGCAGCCTGAAGCCAGTATGGGAGGGATGGGATTAGGTGGGATGGGATGGGATGGGATGGGGTGGGATGGGGTGGTTGCATGGCAACCCTGGTCCCCAGGATGGTTGGGGTGAGATGTGGTTCCTCCCCTATGGGAGCATCTTTCTGGGTCCTGGGAGAACGGCCGTGGGGAGCCAGGGGATGGACAGACAGACAAATCTGTCCTGGGCTGGGGAGCCAGGAGATGGACAGACAGACCTGCCCTGTCCTGGCTGCAGGAGCTGGGTTGAGGAGCCAGGGGATGGATGGACGGACAGACAGACCTGTCCTGGCTGCAGGAGTTGGGTTGGGGAGCCAGGGGATGGACAGACAGACAGACCTGTCCTGTTCTGGCTGCAGGAGCTGGACTGGGGACCCAGGGGACGGACAGACAGACCTGCCCTGTCCTGGCTGCAGGAGTTGGGTTGGGAGCCAGGGGATGGACAGACAGACCTGTCCCGGCTGCAGGAGCTGGGTTGGGGAGCCAGGGGAAGGACAGACAGACCTGCCCTATTCCAGCTGCAGGAGCTGGGCTGAGGAGCCAGGGGATGGACAGACAGACCTGTCCCGGCTGCAGGAGCTGGGTTGGGGAGCCAGGGGATGGACAGACAGACCTGCCCTATTCCAGCTGCAGGAGCTGGGCTGAGGAGCCAGGGGATGGACAGACAGACCTGTCCCGGCTGCAGGAGCTGGGTTGGGAGCCAGGGGATGGACAGACAGACCTGTCCCAGCTGCAGGAGCTGGGCTGAGGAGCCAGGGGATGGACAGACAGACCTGTCCCAGCTGCAGGAGCTGGGCTGAGGAGCCAGGGGATGGACAGACAGACCTGCCCTATTCCAGCTGCAGGACCTGGGCTGAGCAGAAAAGGGACCGGGAGCTGGAAGCAGCCTGGGAAGAGGCTATTAAGGACATGGTCATACCTGTTCAGGGTTGTACCTCGAGAGGACCCCATCCCCCTGGAACTCCTCCAGGACATCCTTGAGCTTCTTGGTGGAGTCTGGAGAGACAAAAGGATTGCTCTGAGCTTGGCACCAGGGAACCGCCTTTGCCCTTAGACCACGGCTGCTGCTGTGCTGGAGATGAGTTTATACATAGTCATAGAATCATCAGGTTGGAAGAGACCCATCGGATCATCAAGTCCAACCATTCCCATCAAACACTAACCCATGTCCCTCAGAACCTCGTCTACCTATCCCTTAAGCACGGACATGGAAGATGAATCAACCCCCTCCCTGGGCAGCCTATTCCAATGCCCAATGACCCTCTGTGTGAAAAACTTCCTCCTAATCTCTAGCCTAAACCTCCCCTGGTGGAGCTTGAGGCCATTCCCTCTCATCCTGTCCCCTTGTCACTTGGGAGAAGAGCCCAGCTCCCTCCTCTCTACAACCTCCCTTCAGGTCTCCCTCAGGTCTCTCTCGAGGACCTGGTTCTCCAGTGGGTAGGACCTCGAGGACCTGGTTTCGGAGCCCTGGGCTTTGCCCACACCCCTCACCGACAGCCCAGGGACCCCCAGGTGCTGCTGCCGCCAACCTCCTCTCCTCCGCAGGAGCTGCAGGAGAAGGCTGCTCTGCAAAAGTGCTGAGTAAAATTGGCAGCCCTGAGTCGAGCTGGGAAGCAGCTCCGCGTGTTTAGGAAAAAGCCAGGCTGCTTCCCTCGCTGGCATTTCACTTCACTAACGAACGTGGGAGACGGCCACCTCCGGAGGGACCGAGTCCAGCTCGTGCGTGCGGCCCCCAAGGCAGGGGAGGGGGGGGCTTCAGCTCAGCTGAATAGGATATGGAATTGGATAAGATATGGAATTTGATAGGAATGGTTGGACTCGATGATCCGATGGGTCTCTTCCAACCTGGTGATTCTATGATTCTATATGGTTCTCTAGGAGGACCCTTCCAGGGAGGTTCTTCTCCCACTGGACTCAGCACTGGTGAAGCCACTCCTTGAATCCTGTGTTCAGTTCTGGGCCTCTCAGCACAAGAAGGATGTTGAGGCTCTGGAGTGAGTCCAGAGAAGAGCAACGAAGCTGGGGAAGGGGCTGGAGAAGAAGAGGAGCAGCTAAGAGAGCTGGGGGGGGGTTATCCTGGAGAAGAGGAGGCTGATGGGAGACCTCATTGCTCTCTGCAACTCCCTGAGAGGAGGTTGTGGAGAGGAGGGAGCTGGGCTCTTCTCCCAAGGGACAGGGGACAGGATGAGAGGGAATGGCCTCAAGCTCCACCAGGGGAGGCTCAGGCTGAACATCAGGGTGAAATATTTCCCGGAAAGGGTGATTGGGCCGTGTCAGAGTCTGCCCAGGGAGGTGGTTGATTCCCCTTCCCTGGAGGGGTTTAAGGGACGGGTGGCCAAGGTGCTGAGGGACATGAGTTAGTGATTGATAGGAATGGTTGGACTTGATGATCCGGTGGGTCTCTTCCAACCTGGTGATTCTATGATTCTATATGGTTCTCTAGAAGGACACCAAGGACACGTGGGACAGCAGCCCAGCACAGATCAACAGGGCTAGAAAGGGCATGGAGCTGTTTGATAGGAATGGTTGGACTCGATGATCCAATGGGTCCCTTCCAACCTGGTTGTTCTATGTTTCTATGATTCTATGAGTCCAGAGGAGGTCACGGAGATGATCTGAGGGCTGGAGGACCTCCTGTATGAGGATAAGCTGTGAGAGTTGGGGTTGTTCAGCCTGGAGAAGGCACCAGGGAGACCTTAAAGCAGCTTCCAGTGCTGAAAGGGGCTCCAGGAAAGCTGGGGAGGGGCTCTGGATCAGGGAGGGCAGGGAGAGGATGAGGGGAACAGTTTTGAGCTGAAAGGGGAGACTGAGATGGGATCTTAGGAAGAAATATTTTCTGTGAGTTTGGGGAGACCCTGGCCCAGGTTGCCCAGAGCAGGGGTGGCTGCCCCATCCCTGGAGGGGTTCAAGGGCAGCTTGGATGGGGCTTGGAGCCCCTGAGCCAGTGGGAGGTGTCCCTGGCCATGGCAGGAGTGGCACTGGATGGGCTTTGAGGTCCCTTCCACCCCAAACCACTCATGATTCTACGACTTGTCACCCCCTTTCCGTGCCCCGGGGGCGCGTGCCGGGTACTCACAGTCCGTGTACTGCTGCAGTTGGGCAAACTCGGCCGGGCTGAGCGAGATCCACCCACCATCGCTCATCTTCGGGCTGCAGACCCCGACGAGGGGACCACGGGCTGCTCCTCTCGTCGTGCCAGGCTCGGTGCCGCGGCTCTGCTCGGTCACATCAGCGCCGCGAGGGGCACCGGGGGCTCTCGGTGAGGCGGCATCATCCCTCTGAGCCCAAATCTTGGAGCTTCAGAGCAGCTGGTCAGCACTGTCCTCCCTAGAGTGGGGAGGAAAAGAGGGGTGAGCATCGTCAGCATCTCTGCCGTGGACCTGCAGCATCACAACAGCCACCGCTCTCCAGGACCGAAGGATGGAGCTCGATGCAATCAAGGGGAACACCAAGAGCAGGGAAAGGAGGTTGTAGAGAGGAGGGAGCAGGCCTCTTCTCCCAAGATGCCAGGGGACAGGGCAAGAGGGAATGGCCTCAAGCTCCACCAGGGGAGATTTAGGCTCGAGATTAGGAGGAGGTTTTTCCCAGAAAGGGTCATTGGGCATTGGAATAGGCTGCCCAGGGAGGGGGTTGATTCACCTTCCATGGAGGTGTTTAAGGGACGGGTGGACGAGGTGCTGAGGGACTTGGTTTAGCGTTTGATAGGAATGGTTGGACTAGAAGATCCGATGGGTCTCTTCCAACCTGGTTGTTCTGTGATTCTATGACCTGTTTTGGCTGCAGGTGAGGCTAAGAGCTTGTCACCTCATTTACTCTTAGCCTTTTCCAGAGGAACCCAGCGTGACAGGAGCAGAAGGAAGGACACAACTAATTAGAGGAGACGCGGAGCCCAGAGGCAGGGGAGCCGGAGGAGTGGAAACTCCCAGCTTGCACCTTCATCTCCAAAGCTGCTGGTGACCTTCAGCTGGCTCCACCACCCAGAATCACCGTAAATGAAAAATCTACGCTCGAGATCAGGTGACGGGGAACCTGCTTGGGCTGGAGGAAGGGCCAAAGGGTTCCTCACTGAGCAGCTCTCTCCAGCCCATCCACCTGAAAGCTTCTGCACATCGTTTCTGGGGGACAAAAAGGGTCCCACGTGCAACGCCAACCCCAGCCAGCGTCCCTTAACCCCTCATCTTGATTCACCTTCCCTGGAGGTGTTTAAGGCACAGGGAGATGAGGACCTGAGGGACATGGTTTAATGTTTGATAGGAATGGTTGGACTCGATGATCTGATGGGTCTCTTCCAACCTGGTGATTCTACGATCTTCAAGCTTTCCCTGCAGAGGTGTGGCATAGATCTCCTTCATCTCAGCCACAGAGGGCATCGCAAGGAGAGGGAAACAACCCTTCCTCACCCCTCACCAGGGCCCTGAGACCATCCCAGCTCCTCTCAGCAGCCCTTTTGGCCCCACACGCCAGCTGGGGACAGGCTGGACACACCTGTTTTAGGGCTAGAGAAGAACTACTCAGTCTTCCCAACACTGGCATCAGTTTTCTGGGGAAGGACTGGTAGGGATGTGGTGTTTGCTCCCTTCCTGACGTATCGCCAAGGCTGGTCCAGAACAACTTGGTCTGGAAGAAACCCTCTAGTGCTGCACATGGTTGCTGTTTCCTGATAAATCATAGAATCATAGAATCACCAGGTTGGGAAGAGACCCACTGGATCATTGAGTCCAACCATTCCTATCAAACACTAAACCATAACTCTTAGCACCTCGTCCACCCGTCCCTTAAACCCCTCCAGGGAAGGTGAATCAACCCCCTCCCTGGGCAGCCTCGGACACTGACCAATCACCCTTTCTGTGAAAGATTTTTTCCTAATGTCCGTCCTGACCCTCCCCTGGTGGAGCTTGAGGCCATTCCCTCTCATCCTGTCCCTTGGGAGAAGAGCCCAGCTCCCTCCTCTCCACAACCTCCTCTCAGGGAGTTGCAGAGAGCAATGAGGTCTCCTCTCAGCCTCCTCTTCTCCAGGCTAAACAAATGCTGTTTTGTTTGACCACAACTTATTCTTTTATCCTAAATTTATAGGAGGAGAGGCTGAGAGAGCAGAGCTAGCTCAGCATCCCGAAGAAAAGCTGAAGGTGGGGACCTGGCTGGGTCCAACTGCCCAAAGGACCTCGGGTGCGATAGACTCATAGAATCATAGAACAACCAGGTTGGAAGAGACCCACCGGATCATCAAGTCCAACCATTCCCATCAAACACTAACCCATGTCCCTCAGCACCTCGTCCACCCGTCCCTTAAACACCTCTAAGGATGGTGACTCAACCCCCTCCCTGGGCAGCCCTCTCTTCTCTTAAGAGCAGGTTACGAGGGCTGCACAGAGGAACAGAAATAAAGCAAAGTGGAGCTAATTGGACCCTCCTGAGGGGCTTTCTCCCTGCGATTGCTGCAATGACACACACCCCCCACTTCTGCCACACCAGCCTTGGGTCGGAAAAAGCCTCCTTGGGAATTCAGCTGCCGCTTGTTCGGCCACGCTCGGAATTGTCAGCGGCAAATTATGTTCTATTAAATCAAATTTGCCTCTCTCTAAAAATAGCTCCCCTGCGAGCGCGGCGAATAACAGCCGATGGCCCTGCCTGGAAGCGCTTACCGGGACGCAGCCCCCTCTCCCACCTCCGTCGCGCGTGGGCTTCGCGGCGCTGCCAGCACCAGCAGCGAGATGTGAGTCAGGGCGGCTGGAGAGGCCGGGGGAGGATGGAGAGTGGGGAGCCGGGAGGGCTCGGAGTGCCTACCGCACCCTCCCGTGGGATGATTTTGATAGGAACGGTTGGACTAGAAGATCCGTTGGGTCCCTTCCAACCTGGTTGTTCTATGATTCCATGAGCTGGTGCCAGAGCCCACGGGGAGCTCCCATGCGGAGCACCCCATCTGGGATGAGGGGGGATGAAGAAGGTAGGGTGGGATCATCGCTGGGTGCTCGGTGGAGGAGAAGCTCGGCGGGAGCCGGTGCCCGGCCATGTAGGGCCTGAAGCACTCACGTCAACAAGGTTGATGCCAGGCTGGAGCTGGCGAGGGACCAGTCCCACCCGGCGAGCAGAGCCCTTGCAGGGCAAAGCCGTGGGCAGCGAGAACACTTGGGTATCCATGAGAAAAGGGTGCCCAGAGACACCCCCAGTTCTAGGGCTGGGGGTTTCCTGGAAGCAGCAATGGAATCATAGAATCACCAGGTTGGAAGAGACCCACCGGATCATCGAGTCCAACCATTCCCATCAATCACTAACCCATGTCCCTCAGCACCTCGTCCACTCATTCCTTAAACCCCTCCAGGGAAGGGGAATCAACCCCCTCCCTGGGCAGACTCTGACACTGCCCAATCACCCTTTCCATGAAGAATTTTCTCCTAATGTTTAGCTTGAATCTCCCCAGGTGGAGCTTGAGGCCATTGTCCCCTGTCCCTTGGGAGAAGAGCCCAGCTCCCTCCTCTCCACAACCTCCTCTCAGGGACTTGCAGAGAGCAATGAGGTCTCCCCTCAGCCTCCTCTTCTCCAGGATAAACACCCCCAGCTCTCTCAGCCGCTCCTCTTCTTCTCCAGCCCCTTCCCCAGCTTCCTTGCTCTTCTCTGGACTCACTCCAGAGCCTCAACATCCTTCTTGTGCTGAGGGGCCCACAACTGAACACAGGATTCAAGGAGCAATCTCACCAGTGCGGAGTCCAGAGGGAGAATAACCTCCCTGGCCCTGCTGCTCACACCGTGTCTGATCCAAGCCAGGATGCCATTGGCCTTCTTGGCTACCTGGGCCACTGCTGCCTCATGGTCAGTCGCTGTCACCAACCCCCGCAGGTCCCTCTCCTCCAGGCTGTTTCCAGCCAGACTTTTCCTTCTCACTGCAGGTTTGGGGGGGGACTTGTTCCACCAGCTTAGCCCCTCTGGGACCAGAGCTAGGGGTGGAGATCCAATTGTGCCCACAGCAGCCTCCAGGTGCTGAGGGACATGGGTTAGTGATTGACGGGAATGGTTGGACTCGATGATCCGGTGGGTCTCTTCCAACCTGGTTGTTCTATGATTCTATGTTTGGTGCCAGCTGAGCTCAAGCCTCCAACCGACTCTGCAGGGGCTGTGAGCACATGCAATGCAGATTTCTACTTCGCCTGCCCTTTGGGAAAGAAAAATCATCATCTCTTTGGGCTTCAAGAGTTGGCACGAGCAGGGAAAGCTCCCACTGTGCGTACGAACGCTTGGATGCGCGGAGGCTGCATCTCTCCGACAGCAGTGGGGAACATCAGGGCCTGAAGCCGGACTCTTCCTCGCGTCCCAGGCTGGACCTGTCACTCCCAACATCTTCTCGCAGAGCACCGTGGGTCCCGGCAGGGATGGCATTTTCCAGCCCCATCTTTCGCACAGATCAGCCTATTTTTTGCGCCGGGAGGCCCCTAAGGCAGTGGGTGGAGTGTAAATCCCTCCTGTCCCACTGCAGCAAACAAACCCCAACCCAGTCACGCTCAAACTATTTTCTGCGGCGACAGGAGAAGGCACTTTTCTGCATTTCGCCAGCCTGAGAGGACGCCCAGGATCTGTTTTCCATTCTCCCTGCCTGTTGCTCCTGCGGCCCTTTCCCCAGCCGCCCACGCAGAGCCAGGCACACTGCCCAGGAGCCCTGCACCAGCTCCGCTTTGGGTGCTGAGCATCCTGGTGGCACCGGAGCAATCAAATCATAGAATCATAGAATCACCAGGTTGGAAGAGATCCACCGGATCATCGAGTCCAACCATTCCCACCAATCTCTAAACTATTCCCTCAGCACCTTGTCCACCCATCCCTTAAACACCTCCAGGGAAGGTGAATCAACCCCCTCCCTGGGCAGCCTATTCCAATGCCCAATGACCCTTTCCGTGAAAACCTTCCTCCTAATCTCTAGCCTAAATCTTCCCTGGTGGAGCTTGAGGCCATTCCCTCTTGTCCTGTCCCCTGTCCCTTGGCAGAAGAGCCCAGCTCCCTCCTCTCCACAACCTCCTCTCAGGGAGTCGGAGAGAGCAATGAGGTCTCCCCTCAGCCTCCTCTTCTCCAGGATAAACCCCCCAGCTCTCTCAGCCGTTCCCAGAGCACTTGGGCAAACCCCTGAGTCCGTTCCAACCAGCCCCAAGCCCCTCTGGTGGGACGAGAGGTGCTCCTTTCACCCAGACCACAGCTTGTCTGGTAGAAAAGCCCCTTCCCACCCTAAACAGGGAGGCAGCAGCCAGCCCTACAGCCTGAGAGGTGGGATCCTCCCTGGGATCCCCTCTTGTGGGAGGAGAGGTGCCTCCATCCCACCTGGAGCAGCTGCTTGTTGGTGTGTTGTGCTGCCTGCCAGCTGCCCTGCCTTCCAAGCAGGGTTGTTGGTGCACAAACCCCAACCCCACGAGCGCTGATCTGCCAGGAGCCCCTCCTGGACCCCAGTGCCCGCTCCTCGCTGCAGCTTTGAAGCATGCAAGGGCAGCTTGGATGGGGTCTTGAGCCACCTCTGAGCCTGTGGGAGGTTTTCCCTGCCTATGGCAGGAGGGTGGAATTAGGTGATCATAGAATCATAGAACAACCAGGTTGGAAGAGACCCATCGGATCATCGAATCCAACCATTCCTATCAAACACTAACCCATGTCCCTCAGGACCTCATCCACCTGTGCTTTAAACACCTCCAGGGAAGGTAAATCAACCACCTCCCTGGGCAGCCTATTCCAATGCCCAATGACCCTCTGTGTAAAAAACTTCCTCCTAATCTCCAGCCTAAATCTCCCCTGGTGGAGCTTGAGGCCATTCCCTCTTGTCCTGTCCCCTGTCCCTTGGGAGAAGAGCCCAGCTCCCTCCTCTCCACAACCTCTTTTCAGGTAGTTGCAGAGAGTAATGAGGTCTCCTCTCAGCCTCCTCTTCTCCAGGATAAACACCCCCAGCTCTCTCAGCCGCTCCTCATAGGACCTGTTCTCCAGACCCCTCACCAGCCTCATTGCTCTCCTCTGGACTCGCTCCAGAGCCTCAACATCCTTCTTGTGCTGAGGGGCCCACAACTGAACACAGGATTCAAGGAGCAGCCTCACCAGTGATGAGTCCAGAGGGAGAATCACCTCCCTGGCCCTGCTGGTCACACCATTTCTGATCCAAGCCAGGATGCCATTTGCCTTCTTGGCCACCTGGGCACACTGCTGGCTCATGGTCAGTCGCTGTCAACCAACACCCCCAGGTCCCTCTCCTCCTGGCATTTTTCCAGCCAGACTTCTCCCAGTCTGTAGCTCTGCATAGGGTTGTTGTGCCCCAAGTGCAGGACCCAGCATCTTTCTCACCCCCTGGGGACACCGACAGCTTCCCGACTTCCTACTTGTTGCCTTTTTAGAGGATAATTTCGCTGGCGGCGTTCGGAGAGGGCTGGAGCCAAGCTGGGAGAAGCCTTCTGAGCACCATCCCCCTCGTCACCTTCCCCACGGGTCTCACCCAGAGCGGAGCTTGTCTTGGGGAAAAGCCCTTTCCCACAGCAAGGGAGCAGCCCTGGAGCTGGGATCCTCTCTGGGACCCTCTCTGAGCTCCCAGCTCCGTCACCTCATAGAATTATAGAATCATAGAACAACCAGGTTGGAAGAGACCCATCAGACGATCGGGTCATCGGGTCAACCTCGTACCCACACGCCCTGCAAAGGGCACCTGTGGCTCTCTCCCTGTGGGAATCCTGCCGAGTCCCAGGGCCTGAGTGCCCCTTGCCTGGGCTCACGCTGCTTTCCAGCCGCTTCGGAATAGCTTCTCCCCTTCCCCATCCCAAACCAGCCTGAGAAACAAGCTGCAGACAGCGTCCGGACACCCCTCTCGCTCCTCCTGGACATCAAAACGGCCCCAGAGGTTTGGTTTTTTTTTTTACTCAACAAGAAAGACACTAATGAGCTTTTCCAGCCTGATAACATCCGACTGGGGCTGTTTCAGTCGGACCGTTTCGCTGTGGAGGGTGTGGAGCTCTACGGCAAAGCCGAGAACCGACGCGGAGACACCAGTGAAGACCCTTCCTGGCCACCTCAAAGGCCGGGGGGGGCAACCCCCCTCCTTCCCCATCCTCAGGGCAGCATTCCCAGGGACAAGGCACATGGGGACCAGGGCTTTTTGCCCCTCTCCACACTGATCCCACTGCTTGTCCCCTCTCCAGACACCGTTCCCATCACTTTCTCCCAACCCCACAACCGCTCCCACCGCACGCTCCCCCTCCCCACCCCTCTCCCATCGCTCTTCCCTCACCCCACGATGCTCCCACCGCGTGTCCCTGCTCCCCAGGCCTTTCCCAACCCTTTCCCCCTCTCCTGACCCTCTCCCGTTGCTTTTTCCCCACTCCACTCCTCACCTGACCCTTTTCCCACTCTCCCATTGCTCTTCCTGACCCTTTTCCCACCCCTTTCCCCCTCTCCTGACCCTTTCCCATTGCTTTTCCCCCACTCCACTCCTCACCCGACCCTTTTCCCACTCTCCCGTTGCTCTTCCTGACCCTTTTCCCACCCCTTTCCCCCCCTCCTGACCCTCTCCCGTTGCTTTTCCCCCACTCCACTCCTCACCCGACCCTTTTCCCACTCTCCCGTTGCTCTTCCTGACCCTTTTCCCACCCCTTTCCCCCTCTCCTAACCCTTTCCCGTTGCTTTTCCCCGACTCCACTCCTCACCTGACCCTTTTCCCACTCTCCCATTGCTTTTCCCGGCCCTTTTCCCACCCCTTTCCCCCTCTCCTGACCCTCTCCCGTTGCTTTTCCCCCACTCCACTCCTCACCTGACCCTTTTCCCACTCTCCCATTGCTTTTCCCGGCCCTTTTCCCACTCTCTCCTGACCCTTCCCCCCACCTCCCACTGCTTTTCCCCCTTCCTAACCCTCCCCTATCCCTTTTATCCCTCTCCCGACCTTTTCCCCTCTTCCCCATCCCTCTCTTATCGCTTTTCCCCCAACCCCATCCCTCTCCCAGCCCCTTCCCCCTCTCCTATCACTTTTATCCCCCTCCCCATCCCTCTCCTTTCGCTTTTATCCCTCTCCCAACTCATTCCCCCCTCTCCTATCGCTTTCCCCTCCTCCCCATCCCTCTCCCATCGCTTTTCCCCCTTCCCCATCCCTCTCCCGACCCCTTTCCTCCTCTCTCCCGACCCTTTTGCCCCTTCCCATCCCTCTCCTGACCCCTTTTCCCCTTTCGCTCAACCCTTTTCCTCCTCCCCATCCCTCTCTCTACCCCCTTCCCACCTCCCCATCCCTCTCCCATCGCTTTTCCCCCTTCCCCATCCCTCTCCTGACCCCTTTCCCTCTCTCTCCCGACCCTTTTCCCCCTCCCCATCCCTCTCCTACCTCTTTTTCCCTTCCCCATCTCTCTCCTGACCCCTTTCCCCCAATCTCCTGACCCCTTTTCACTTCTCTCCCGACCCTTTAATCCCTTCCCATCCCTCTCCTACCTCTTTTCCCCCTCCCCATCCCTCTCCCTAACCCTTCCCATCCCTCTCCTATGGCTTTTATCCCTCTCCCCATCCCTCTCCTATCTCTTTCCCCCCTCCCCATCACTCTCCCGACCCCTTCCCTCCTCTCTCCCGACCCTTTTCCCCCTCCCCATCCCTCTCTCTACTCTCTTCCCCTCTCCTACCTCTTTTTCCCCTGCCCCATCCCTCTCCAGACCTCTTTCCCCCTCTCTCCCATCGCTTTTCCCCCTTCCCCATCCCTCTCCCGACCCCTTTCCCCCCTCTCCCGACCCCTTTCCCCTTTCCCATCCCTCTCCCATCACTTTTCCCCCCTCCCCATCCCTCTCTCTACCCCCTTGCCCACTCCCCATCCTTCTCCCGACCCCTTTTCCCTCTCTCTCCTGACCCTTTTCCCCCTCCCCCTCCTACCTCTTTTCCCCTTCCCCATCCCTCTCCCAAACCCTTTCTCCCTCTGTCCTGACCCCTTTCCCCCTCCCCATCCCTCTCCCATTGCTTTCCCCCTTCCCCATCCCTCTCTCTACCCCCTTCCCCCCTCCCCATCCCTCTCCTATCGCTTTTATCCCCCTCCCCATCCCTCTCCTACCTCTTTTCCCCCTTCCCCATCCCTCTCCCGACCACTTTCCCCCTTTCTCCCGACCCTTTAACCCCTTCCCATCCCTCTCTCGACCCCTTTCCCCCTTTCTCCCGACCCCTTTCCCCCTCCCCATCCCTCTCCTACCTCTTTTCCCCCTTCCCCATCCCTCTCTCTACCCTCTTCCCCCCTCCCCTTCCCTCTCCCATCGCTTTTCCCCCTTCCCCATCCCTCTCCCGACCCCTTTCCCCGTCTCTCCCGACCCCTTTCCCCCTCCCCATCCTTTTCCTGCCTCTTCCCCTCCTTCCCCATCCCTCTCCCGACCCCTTTCCCCGTCCCTCCCGACCCTTTTCCCCCTTCCCCATCCCTCTCCCGACCCTTTCCCCCTTCCCCATCCCTCTCCCGACCCCTTTCCCCGTCTCTCCCGACCCTTTTCCCTCTCCCCATCCTTTTCCTGCCTCTTCCCCTCCTTCCCCATCCCTCTCCCGACCCCTTTCCCCTTCTCTCCCGTCCCTTTCCCCCTCCCCTTCCCTCTCCCGACCCTTTCCCCCTTCCCCATCCCTCTCCCGACCCCTTTCCCCTTCTCTCCCGACCCTTTTCCCTCTCCCCATCCTTTTCCTGCCTCTTCCCCTCCTTCCCCATCCCTCTCCCGACCCCTTTCCCCTTCTCTCCCGTCCCTTTCCCCCTCCCCATCCCTCTCCCATCGCTTTTCCCCCTTCCCCATCCCTCTACCGACCCCTTTCCCCGTCTCTCCCGACCCTTTTCCCCCTCCCCATCCCTCTCCCATCGCTTTTCCCCCTTCCCCATCCCTCTCCCGACCCCTTTCCCCTTCTCTCCCGACCCTTTTCCCCCTCCCCATCCTTTTCCTGCCTCTTCCCCTCCTTCCCCATCCCTCTCCCGACCCCTTTCCCCTTCTCTCCCGTCCCTTTCCCCCTCCCCTTCCCTCTCCCATCGCTTTTCCCCCTTCCCGATCCCTCTCCCGACCCTTTCCCCCTTCCCCATCCCTCTCCCGACCCCTTTCCCCGTCTCTCCCGACCCTTTTCCCTCTCCCCATCCTTTTCCTGCCTCTTCCCCTCCTTCCCCATCCCTCTCCCGAGCCCTTTCCCCGTCTCTCCCGACCCTTTTCCCCCTCCTCATCCTTTTCCTGCCTCTTCCCCTCCTTCCCCATCCCTCTCCCGACCCCTTTCCCCGTCCCTCCCGACCCCTTTCCCCCTCCCCATCCGTCTCCCCCGGCTCTCCCTCTGCCCCGGAGGCTCCTGGCTGCTCTCTCCGGGCTCTGGGGTCCCTCCCGGGTGGGTTCCCCCCCCCCCCCCTCCTCCCCGAGGTTATCCCGGAGCTCCCACTCCCTCCCTCCCTCCCTCCCCTCCTTCACTTACCGGTGTCGGCGGCTCCGGTGAGAGGCAGGAGCTCGGTTACCGGCTCTGGCTGCCGGGAGGAGAAGGAGGAGGAGGAGGAGGAGGAGGAGGGGTTGGGAGGAAGAGCCCGGAGCCCCGGCCGCGCCCCCCCCCGCCCCGCCCCGGGCTCGGGCAGAGCCGCCGGGAGCGGCCGGGGAGGAGCAGCCTCTGCACCCAGCGGAGCCGCTAACCGGGAAACTGCCTCCTCACGCACAGCGGCTGCGCTCGACCCATCTCCTCCGGCCGCGGCCCCAGCCCCAGCCCTATCTCTATGCCTATCCCATCCCCATCCCTATCACATCCTCATCCCTGACCCCATCCCTATCCCTATCCCCATCCCTATCCCTATCCCTATCCCTATCCCTATCCCTATCCCCATCCCCATCCCATCCCATCCCTATCCCTATCCCTATCCCTATCCCTATCCCTATCCCCATCCCCATCCCATCCCATCCCCATCCCTATCCCTATCCCTATCCCCAGCCCCAGCCCTATCTCTATCCCTATCCCTATCCCTATCCCTATCCCTATCCCTATCCCACCCCCATCCCTATCCCTATCCCCATCCCCATCCCCATCCCATCCCTATCCCTATCCCTATCCCCATCTCCATCCCATCCCATCCCATCCTCATCCCCATCCCCATCCCATCCCCATCCTTTCCTCATCCCCATCCCCATCAACATTCCCTTCCTCATCCCCGTCCCTGTCCCCATTCCCATTCCCATTCCTTTCTTCATCTCCCTCCCCATCCCCATCCCTATCCCCATCCCATCCCTATTCCCGTCCCTGTCCCTGTCCCTGTCCCTATCCCCATCTCCATCCCCATCTCCATCTCCATGCCAATCCCCATCCCCATCCCCATCCCATCCCCATCCTCATCCCTATCCCTATCCCTATCCCTATCCCTATCCCTATCCTTATCCCCATCCTCATCCCCATCCCTATCCCTATCCCTATCCCCTCCCCATCCCTGTCCCCATCCTCATCCCTATCCCTTTCCCTATCCCTTTCCCTATCCCTATCCCCATCCCCATCCCCATCCCTATCCCTATCCCTATCCCTATCCCCTCCCCATCCCTGTCCCCATCCTCATCCCTATCCCTTTCCCTATCCCTTTCCCTATCCCTATCCCTATCCCTATCCCCATCCCCATCCCTATCCCTATCCCTATCCCTATCCCTATCCCTATCCCCATCCCCATCCCCGTCCCTGTCCCCATCCCTGTCCCTGTCCCTGTCCCCATCCTCATCCCCATCCCCATTTCCTTCCTCATCCCCATTCCTGTCCCCATTCCCATTCCTTTCATCTCCCTCCCCATTCCTGTCCCCATCCTCATCCCTATCCCTATCCCTATCCCTATCCCTATCCCTATCCCCATCCAATCCCATCCCCATCCCCATCCCCATCCCATCCCATCCCATCCCATCCCCATCCCGTCCTCATCCCCATCCCCATCAACATTCCCTTCCTCATCCCCGTCCCTGTCCCCATTCTCATTCCTTTCTTCATCTCCCTCCCCATCCCTATCCCTGTCCCCTTCCTCACCCCTCTCCCTGTCTCTATCCCATCTCTATCCTTGTCCCTGTTCCTAGCACCATTCCCCTCTGACATCTCCATCTCCCATCCCATCCCATCCCATCTCCCTCCCCATCCCATCCCATCCCATCCCATCCCATCCCATCCCATCTCCCTCCCCATCCCATCCCATCCCATCCCATCCCATCCCATCCCATCTCCCTCCCTATCCCATCCCATCCCATCTCATCTCCCTCCCCATCCCATCCCATCCCATCCCATCCCATCCCATCCCATCCCATCCCATCCCATCTCCCTCCCCATCCCATCCCATCCCATCCCATCCCATCCCATCCCATCCCATCTCCCTCCCTATCCCATCCCATCCCATCCCATCCCATCCCATCCCATCCCATCCCATCCCATCTCCCTTCCCATCCCATCCTTCTCTCTTCCCTGACTTTCCCCCTCCCCTTGCACCTCCGTCTCTCCCACTTCCGAGCTCTTTCCCCCATGGCACAGGCTGCTCCTCCCTAAGGAACGGAGCAAACCACCGAAAACAAACAAACAACAACAACAACAACAACAACAAAAAAAAACCCAAACCAGATAAAAAGCATTTTTTATTTTCTTTCCATGACGCGTCCGCCTGCCTGCTCGGGGGTGACACTATTTCAGGCATGTCTATTATTTATGTTTCGCTATATTTATATTAATTAGAGATGCCATCCGTCTACGTAGTTCTCCAACTTCAAAAATAATAATAATAATAATAAAAAAAAAAGCAGGAGAAAGGGGAGGGACAGCTGAGACTGATCTTTCCCGAGAGAAAGAAGCGGAGAGGAGCAGAGTCCCCAGTTATGGTCACAACCTGAGTGCTGGTCCCATATCATAGAATCATAGAATCATAGAACAACCAGGTTGGAAGAGACCCATCGGATCTTCTAGTCCAACCATTCCTATCAAACACTAAACCAAGTCCCTCAAGACCTCATCTACTTGTCCCTTAAACACCTCCAGGGAAGGTGAATCAACCCCCTCCCTGGGCAGCCTATTCCAATGCCCAATGACCCTCTGTGTGAAGAACTTCCTCCTAATCTCTAGTCTAAATCTCCCCTGGTGGAACTTGAGGCCATTCCCTCTTGTCCTGTCCCCTGTCCCTTGGGAGAAGAGCCCAGCTCCCTCCTCTCTACAACCTCCTTTCAGGTACTAGTAGAGAGTAATGAGGTCTCCCCTCAGCCTCCTCTTCTCTAGGATAAACACCCCCAGCTCTCTCAGCCACTCCTCATAGGTTCTGTTCTCCAGCCCCTTCCCCAGCTTCGTTGCTCTTCTCTGGACTCGCTCCAGAGCCTCAACATCCTTCTTGTGCTGAGGAGCCCACAACTGAACACAGGATTCAAGGAGTGGCCTCACCAGTGCTGAGTCCAGAGGGAGACTCACTCCCTGAGATGAGCGTTTCAGCCCTGTCCTTGTCCTGTCCGGTGGCTCCTCCACCCTAGGGAGGCCTTTCCGCAATGAGAATTATCTGAGAAGAGGAGGAGGAGGAGGAGAACAGGGAAGGCTCCTTGGCTGGACACTTTTGCCTGTGGAACCAGAGAGCATCAGCTCCAGGCTGGGCAGGCAGGGACCCCACCAGAGCTGGTGAAACAACCTCCTGCAAAGCCTCAGCTGGCAGGCACAGAGCCCTTTTTCACAGAAAGAAACCTTGCACCAGCTGAAACCTTGTCCAGCTCAGGGCTAATCCCAGTCCTTGAGGGAGTGATGCTCTCAGGATGCTCTGTTACCTCCAGTGATGCTCTCAGGATGCTCTGTTACCTCCAGTGATGCTCTCAGGACGCTCTGTTACCTCCAAAAATGCTCTCAGGACGCTCTGTTACCTCCAGTGATGCTCTCAGGATGCTCTGTTACCTTCAGGGATGCTCTCAGGATGCTCTGTTACTTCCAATGATGCTCTCAGGATACTCTTTTACCTCCAGGGATGCTCTCAGGATGCTCTGTTACCTTCAGTGATGCTCTCAGGACGCTCTGTTACCTCCAGTGATGCTCTCAGGATGCTCTGTTACTTCCAATGATACTCTCAGGATGCTCTGTTACCTCCAGCGATGCTCTCAGGATGCTCTGTTACCTCCAATGATGCTCTTGGGATGCTCTGCTATCTCCAATGACGCTCCCAGGATGCTCTGTTACCTCCAATGATGCTCTCGGGATGCTCTGTTATCTCCAATGATGCTCTCAGGATGCTCTGTTACCTCCAATGATGCTCTCAGGATGCTCTGTTACCTCCAGGGATGCTCTCCCCGCACACCCAGACAAAAGAGGTTTATTCTTTCCCCCTGTCCAAGTACGTATTCCTTCCAGGGATTAATTAGCAGATTAAAATGGTCGAAAGACAAAATGCCAACGATTAGGCACAAGCCCCAGCGATGATGTCTCTCTCTTGCAGAGCTGTGCTGTGTCCCAGCACCACTCCCACCTCCCTCGAAAGGCAGATTCACCCCGAGGATTGATCCTGCAGTAGGAAAGACCCTGGAGATGAGGTTTGTGTGGGC
The DNA here is from genome assembly GCA_033558105.1 of Coccyzus lansbergi. Classification (NCBI taxonomy): domain Eukaryota; kingdom Metazoa; phylum Chordata; class Aves; order Cuculiformes; family Coccyzidae; genus Coccyzus; species Coccyzus lansbergi. The sequence goes on along the minus strand of JAUMJK010000141.1, from coordinate 266,206 downwards.
GAGAGCTACCTGTGAGAGCTTCAACCTCTGATCCCCAGGCCTGAAAGCCCTGACCATGCGGACGGGAGCGCTTTGCACCCTTGGGAGAAGGAAGAACCGTTAGCTGGAGCAGCAGTGACCATGGTCTGGGGGTGCTGGCAGCTGCTGCGAAGCCTCCGAGCGCCGGAGGTGAATCATAGAATCATAGAACAACCAGGTTGGCAGAGACCCATCGGATCATCGAGTCCAACCATTCCTGTCAAACACTAAACCATGGCCCTCAGCACCTCATCCACCTGCACCTTAAACACCTCCAGGGAAGGGGAATCAACCCCCTCCCTGGGCAGCCTATTCCAATGCCCAATCACCCTTTCTGGGAAAAACTTCCTCCTAATCTCCAGCCTAAATCTCCCCTGGTGGAGCTTGAGGCCATTCCCTCTTGTCCTGTCCCCTGTCCCTTGGGAGAAGAGCCCAGCTCCCTCCTCTCCACAACCTCCTTTCAGGTAGTTGGAGAGAGCAATGAGGTCTCTTCTCAACCTCCTCCCCATCATTTTACCAGCACCCCCTCTCCCTGCTGCAGATCGGCGACGATCCCGCACCCTCCAGAGACCTCCCCAGCCCCGCGCCCCGTCCTGGCTGAGAGGAGCGCTGAAAGCTGGATTGATTAGAGCTGCGGCCTCGTCATCCAGCTCTGTCCAAAAAAGCCATCACATTTCGCCTGGCAGCAACTCTTCCTCTTCAACCTGAGTCACCGTTCCTCGCTCTGATGCACTGATTCCTTCTTTTTTTCCACCGGTTCCCCACAAAGCTGTGTGGAGGAGTCGATCTGCTGGAGGGTAGGGAGGCTCTGCAAAGGGACCTAAACAGGCTGGATCCATGGGCTGAGTCCAATGGGATGAGGTTTAACACGGCCAAATGCCGGGTCCTGCACTTGGGGCACTCCGACCACGGAGCAGAATGAATGCTGTAAGAAGAAAAAATCAGCCCTGGAGATTTCTGTCTTTTTTTTATTTTTTTTTTTTATTATTTTTTTTTTTTTTATTTTTTTGATTCGAATTCTTCCAGAAATACCTGGCGGGGGATGAAGGGGCAGGCGAACAGCTTTCTGAGCAGCCCATTTGTCTCCAGAGCAAGAGCCGCGGCTCGTTTTAAGTCGTATCTTGACTGCGATTCTCGTTACTCAGAGCCCTGATGGGCCCTGCAGTTCCCGCTTGTGATCACACGCTCTGTAAAATAATCAAGTTATAATTGCTGGGGATTCCTTCTCCCCAACGTAACAGGGAACCCCTCCCGACTCTGCTCAGATGGTGAAAAGACACAGGGTGCCGAGGGACATGGGTTGGTCTTTGATGGGAATGGTTGGACTCGATTGTCCGGTGGGTCTCTTCCAACCTAGTTTTTCTATGATTCTGGTTCTACTCTGGGTTGCTGCACGGCAGAAACCTCCCTACTCACCGATGCCTGTGAGAGGGAGACCCCAGCTTGGTGGATGTGCTGCCCTCCCTCTGCGTAAAAGCTGACAGTTACCTGCAAAGTCCCGAATCCCTCATTGGGGAAGGACGTTCTCCCTCTGTGGAGGTCCCACACCCCAACACCCCATTTCTTACCTTGTTATAGAATCATAGAACAACCAGGTTGGAAGAGACCCATCGGAGCAGCGTGTCCAACCATTCCCATCAAACACTAAACCATGTCCCTCAAGACCCCACCTACCCATCCCTTAAACACCTCCAGGGAAGGTGAATCAACCACCTCGCTCGGCAGCCTATTCCAATGCCCAATGACCCTTTCCGTGAAAAACTTCCTCCTAATCTCCAGCCTAAATCTCCCCTGGCAGAGCTTGAGGCCATTCCCTCTTGTCCTGTCCCCTGTCCCTTGGGAGAAGAGCCCAGCTCCCTCCTCTCCACAATCTCCTTTCAGGTAGTTAGAGAGAGTAATGAGGTCTCCCCTCAGCCTCCCCTTCTCCAGGATAAACACCCCCAGCTCTCTCAGCCGCTCCTCATAGGGCCTGTTCTCCAGCCCCTTCCCCAGCTTTGTTGCTCTTCTCTGGACTCTCTCCAGAGCCTCAACATCCTTCTTGTGCTGAGGGGTCCACAACTGAACACAGGATTCAAGGAGCGGCCTCACCAGTGCTGAGTGTTGGTCGCACACTGCAGGTGCAGTTGGAGGCCTCCAGCAGGACAAGGAAGGCGGGAAGAGGAGGGTAGGAGTGGGGCATGAAGCAAATCTGGGGGGTGGGAGCCCATGTGAAGGCAAACCCCCTGCTCCATGTCCTCAGGGCAGGTGTGAGAACAGCCTCCCCTTGGCTCAGGAGGCTGCCACCTCCTCGCTCGGAGCAGGGAGCGGAGCAGGGAAGGGAGTCAAAGAGCTGTCAGGTGTTGTTAGCCGTGCGACATCTCTTAATCCAGCCCCATCTGGCTGGAAGGCAGCGAATCCGGCAGGGTTTCTGCAGACGTGCTGGTGAAGCCTTTTGCCAAGGTTTGACAATCAGCATTAATAAACACGCCGAGGCGGCTCTTGGCACCGAGAGCTGAAACTTCCCAGGCTGAGACTGAGAGAAAAAAAAAAAAAAATACAGAATTGCAGCAAAAATCTTCGCTGCATAGCAAAGCTCCCAGGCAGCTCATAGCTCGTTAGGCTAGAGATTAGCAGGAAGTTTTTCACTCAGAGGGTCATTGGGCATTGGAATAGGCTGCCCAGGGAGGGGGTTGATTCCCCTTCCCTGGAGGGGTTTAAGGGACGGGTGGATGAGGTCTTGAGGGACCTGGTTTAGTGTTTGATAGGAATGTTTGGACTAGAAGATCCAATGGATCCCTTCCAACCTAGTTATTCTATGATTCTATGATTCCACCTTCTGGGATGTGCAGATCCCTCAGAGCCTGCAAATACCTGCTCAGCTGTAGCTCTCTCCTGTGGGGACCTCGTCCTGCTGGATGTGCACACCAGGATCCTACATCCCTAAGCAAAGGGCTGGCTGGTTCCCTTGGGTTTTCCACCAGCCTTTCCCCATACAAAGAGCCACCAGATGTTTGCCTGCATCTCCATCCTTCTCATCCTCCCTCCCTGTGCCATCTGCATGGGGCATCCTGTGTTCAGTTGTGGGCCCCTCAGCACAAGAAGGATGTTGAGGCTCTGGAGAGAGTCCAGAGAAGAGCGACGAGGCTGGTGAAGGGGCTGGAGAACAGGCCTGATGAGGAACAACTGTGAGAGCTGGGGGTGTTTAGCCTAGAGAAGAGGAGGCTGAGAGGAGACCACATTGCTCTCTCCAACTCCCTGAAAGGAGGTTGTAGAGAGGAGGGAGCTGGGCTCTTCTGCCAAGTGACAGGGGACAGGACGAGAGGGAATGGCCTCAAGCTCCACCAGGGGAGGTTTAGGCTAGACATTAGGAAAGGGTGATTGGGCATTGGAATAGGCTGCCCAGGGAGGGGATTGATTCCCCTTCCCTGGAGGTGTTTAAGGGACGGGTGGATGAGTTCTTGAGGGACATGGTTTAGTGTTTGGTAGGAATGGTTGGACTCGATGATCCGATGGGTCTCTTCCAACCTGGTTGTTCTATGATTCTATGATTCTATGATAATACCAGAGTGGAACCCCCTGCCCTTTGGGAAGAGGGATTGCAGGGACACCGCACGGCTCAAACCTGCTGTAACCAACCTGCGTGTCCCCTAGAGGCAGCGTGCGTCACACAGGCAGCAGGATGGTTCTGGATAAAAGTGCCTGGGTGGGAGCAGCTGTACCCGTAGGTGTGCGATAGTGGCACAAAAAAACCCCCATGTGATTTAGGGAAATGTCGCATTTGAGGATGACAAAAGGGTAGAGCTGATGTGAGTGGCTGTTGATGAATCACTGGGCTTTAGGGAACATGCTCCTCAAATCCTGTGTTTGGTTTTGGGCCTCTCAGCACAAGAAGGATGTTGAGGCTGTGGAGAGAGTCCGGAGAAGAGCAAGGAAGCTGGGGAAGGGGCTGGAGAAGAAGAGGAGTGGCTGAGAGAGCTGGGGGGGTTTATCCTGGAGAAGAGGAGGCTGAGAGGAGACCTCATTGCTCTCTCCAACTCCCTGAAAGGAGGTTGTGGAGAGGAGGGAGCTGGGCTCTTCTCCCAAGTGACAGGACGAGAGGGAATGGCCTCAAGCTCCACCAGGGGAGGCTCAGGATGAACATTAGGAAGAAAATATTTCACAGAAGGGGTCATTGGGCAGTGTCAGAGGCTGCCCAGGGAGGGGGTTGATTCACCTTCTCTGGAGGTGTTTAAGGGACAGGTGGACGAGGTGCTGAGGGACATGGGTTAGTGTTTGATGGGAATGGTTGGACTCGATGATCCGATGGGTCTCGTCCAACCTGGTGATTCTAAGTCCTTGATGTGGGGTGTGGGTCTCTCCCCTAACCCTGCTCCGTATGTTCTTGAGGTCTGGCCAGAGCACTCCTCTTCTTGTGAGCAACAAGAAGAATGGCTTGAAGTATACACTTCCTTAAATCCCCTGAACTCCTGAATTAAAATAAGGATGTGGGATTTAAGTTGGAATGGTTTGAAGCAGATATTTGTGTCATGTATCATCATGCATGTCACGAGTCTCAAATATTTGGAAGGGCTTTATAAATAGGCATTTGATCACCTTTTCTCTGCCGGCTCCTGCTTCTCTCTATCTCACGACTGCTGCAGAGCAGGGAAATGCACTTGGAGCTCGAGAAGCTGGGGGCTTTACCTTTGGTTACGTTCTGTGCTTCCAAGAGAGATGCTGTTACAAGCTTTGTTTCATCCAAAAGAGAAGAGGGAGAGGGAGAGAGGGAGAAGGGGGAGAAGGAGAAGGAGAAAGAGAAGGAGGAGAAGGAGAAGGGGAACGAGAAGGAGAAGGGGAAAAGGAGGATGAGAAGGAGGAGGGAAGGAGAAGGAGAAGGGGAAAAGGAGGATGAGAAGGAGGAGAAAAGGAGAAGGAAGAGAAAAGGAGAAGGAGAAGGAGGAGAAGGAGGAGAAAAGGAGAAGGAGAAGGAGAAGGAGAAGGAGAAGGAGGAGAAAGAGGAGGAGGAGAAGGAGAAGGAGAAGGAGAAGGAGGAGAAAAGGAGAAGGAGGAGAAAAGGAGAAGGAGAAGAAGAAGGAGGAGAAAAGAAGGAGGAGAAAAGGAGAAGGAGAAGGAGAAGGAGAAGGAGAAGGAGAAAGAGGAGGAGGAGAAGGAGAAGGAGGAGAAAAGGAGAAGGAGGAGAAAAGGAGAAGGAGAAGAAGAAGGAGGAGAAAAGAAGGAGGAGAAAAGGAGAAGGAGAAGGAGAAAGAGAAAGAGAGAGAGGAGGAGGAGAAGGAGGAGAAAAGGAGAAGGAGGAGAAAAGGAGAAGGAGAAGAAGGAGGAGAAAAGGAGAAGGAGAAGGAGAAAAGGAGAAGGAGAAGGGGAAGAAGGAGAAGGGGAAGGAGGAGAAGGGGAAGGAGGAGAAGGAGAAGGGGAAGGAGAAGGGGTAGGAGGAGAAGGAGAAGGGGAAGGAGAAGGGGAAAAGGAGAAGGAGAAAAGAAGGAGGAGAAGGAGACTGGGAAAAGGAGAAGGAGAAAAGAAGGAGAAGGAGGAGAAGGAGAAGGAGGAGAAAAGGAGAAGGAGGAGAAAATGAGAAGGAGAAGGAGAAAGAGAAGGCGAAAAGGAGAAGGAGAAGGAGAAAAGGAGAAGGAGAAAAGGAGAAGGAGAAGGAGAAGGAGAAGAGGAGTGCATGAGGATGTTGCTTCTCCAAAGATCACTCCGACAGCCGCAGACTGCCAGGACAAAATTGTTGGCACCAAAACGCTGTCAAGTTACAGGGAATTACTCTGTGCTGATTGTTGTGTCACGTCGACCCCAGCACTCCCGGCAGGTGAAACGGGAACTTTCATGACCTTTTTAGCGGAGAGAGGGGCAAAATACGCCAGAAGCTGTTTCCCAGGTCGACAGCCGGTCCAGACGAGGAGGCCTGGGAGCAGGGTTTGGGGTGTCCCACCTCTTCCTCCCCCTCATTCCCATTGCCAGGCATCCCCCTGGGCCAGTGGCTGCTCAACACCCCAAAAGCACCTTCCAGGTGCTGGAGGCAGATCCGATGCACTCGTTTGGGCTGTTTTTAAAGCCACGTTAAGAAGCCATTTTTTTTATTAAAAGCTCCTCGGGGTCTACAACGACATGAATCCACAACCACCTCCTGCTTGTCTCACTTTCAGCATCAAACCCTCGGCTGCCGGTGCCGCTGCCACCGGGAGATGAGAAACATTTGCCATATGCTGAGGGATTACTCTATAAAACTCCACCACCTCCCTGCGCAGCCTCTGCCAGGGCCTCAGAGCCCTTTCCATGAAGAAATCGTTCCCGATGTCCACCCTGAACCTGCCCTGGTGCAACTTAGAATCATAGAACAACCAGGTTGGAAGGGACCCATGGGATCGTCGAGTCCAACCATTCCCTATTAACACTTGGGAGAAAAGATCAGTATCCAAGCTGATGGAAAAGATCAGTATCAGAAGCCTTTCCAAGAAGATCAGTATCGGAAGCCTTTCCATGAAGAGATTGTTCCCGATGTCCAACCTGACCCTGCCCTGGTGCAACTTGAGGCCTCATTTCCTCTCATTCCTCTCATCTTTAAAGGTTGAGGGGAGAAAACTCGTAGAAGGCTGTGAGTCACTGGCTGTGTAATATCATAATATAGAATAGAATAGACATCATGTCATAAAAGATTGTTAATAAACTGGATGAGAAAAAGGAGGCGAGACAAGCTGCCCACATGCGTGTTGGCTTGTGCCGTATCTGTAAGAGCTTTTCCAGCACCTCTGCACTGCAGCCAGTAGTTCTTTGAAGAGTTCCCAGGTCCTTGGGCAGCAGGTTGGAATATAAGCTTAAAAAGATCATAGAATCATAAAATCATAGAATTGCTTGGCTGGAAAAGACCTTTGAGATCATCGAGTCCGACCGTCCCTTGACCACTGCTAAACCAGATCCCTGAGCACCTCATCCACTTGTCTGCTAAACCTCTCCGGGGATGGGGACTCCACCACCTCCCTGCGCAGCCTCTGCCAGGGTCTCAGAAGCCTTTCCATGAAGAAATTGTTCCCGATGTCCAACCTGAACCTGCCCTGGTGCAACTGGAGGCTGTTTCCTCTCATCCTACAGCCTATCACTTGGGAGAAAAGATCGGTATCCAAGGCGGGTGAGATACCTGGGATGAACTTCAGAGAATCATAGAATCATAGAACAACCAGGTTGGAAGAGACCCATTGGATCATCGAGTCCAACCATTCCTATCAAACACTAAACCAAGTCCCTCAAGACCTCATCTACCCGTCCCTTAAACACCTCCAGGGAAGGTGAATCAACCCCCTCCCTGGGCAGCCTGTTCCAATGTCCAATGACCTTTTCCATGAAAAACTTCCTCCTAATCTCCAGCCTAAATCTCCCCTGGTGGAGCTTGAGGCCGTTCCCTCTCGTCCTGTCCCCTGTCCCCTGGGAGAAGAGAGGGACACGCTGGAGAATGTGGGGTGTCTGAAACGGGCTGGAGGCAGATCTGATGCTCCCGTTTGGGTTGTTTTTAAAGTCACATTAAGAAGCCGCTTCTATTAAAAGCTCCTCGGGGTCTACGACGACGTGAATCCACCACCACCGCCAGCTTGTCTCGCTTTCCGCGTCAAGCCCTCGGCTGCCGGTGCCGCTGCCGCAGCCACCGGGAGATGAGAAACATTTGCCATATGCTGAGGGATTACTGTATAAAACGGAGATGCTTGGCCGCCCGCCAGGGTACAGGGTTTCCAAATAGAGTCTGAATCCTGGACAGAAAAGTTCCAACTAAATATAGCCGTGACAGCCTTGGAGTTGACTTCTCTTTTTTTTTTTTTTTTTCTGGTGGAGGATGGGGGGTTGAGTTCACTGAAAATAGCCCTTGGGTGGGGGTTGTGCCCTGCAAAGGGAGCAGGTAGAGGTGTGTTTATAAACACAATGACAAATCCAAGTTGATGGTGGGAGAGGGAACATCATCCTCCGTCCGTCCCATGGTGGGGATGCTCCCGAGGGATGGAAAGGATGCGGGTGCAGCTGCTGAGGAAGAGGGACCAGAGGAGGCAGCTGCAGCCTCCTCTTCCTCACAGTCTGGGGGGTCAGTTATGGGTCTGGGGGTCACTTCTGGGTCTCCCCCTCAGGTCTGAGGTTCCTGGAGGTGACCCCCTTGTGGGTCTGGGGGGGTCAGTTATGGGTCTGGGGGTCACTTCTGGGTCTCCCCTCCAGGTCTGAGGTTCCTGGAGGTGACCCCCTTGTGGGTCTGGGGGGGTCAGTTATGGGTCTGGGGGTCAGCTATGAGTCTGGGGGGTCACTTCTGGGTCCCCCACCCAGGTCTGAGGTTCCTGGAGGTGCCCCCCATGTGGGTCTGGGGGGTCAGTTATGGGTCGGGGGGGTCAGTTATGGGTCTGGGGGGTCACTTGTGGGTCTGGGGGGTCAGTTATGAGTCTGGGGGGTCACTTGTGGGTCTGCCCTCCACGTCTGCAGTTCCTGGAGGTGCCCCCCATGTGGGTCTGGGAGGGGCTGCTGTGGGTCTGGGGGCTCAGTTATGGCTCTAGAGGGGCCGCTGTGGGTCTGGGGGGTCAGTTATGAGTCTGTGGGGGTCACTTGTGGGTCTGGGGGGGTCACTTCTGGGTCCCCCACCCAGGTCTGAGGTTCCTGGAGGTGTCCCCCATGTGGGTCTGGGAGGGGCTGCTGTGGGTCTGGGGGCTCAGTAATGGCTCTAGGGGGGCTGCTGTGGGTCTGGGGGGGGTCAGTTATGGGTCTGGGGGGTCACTTATGGGCCAGGAAAGGGGCTATCTGCCCCAAAAAAACATCGCAGGGAACTAAAAAATTCTAGGGGAAAGGAGACCCAGATGACACAAACGCACGGCCCTGGAATCATAGAATCATAGAATCACCAGGTTGGAAGAGACCCGTCGGATCATCGAGTCCAACCATTCATACCAAACACTAGGTGCACGTTGGGGCTTGTCGTGCACAGCTCATCGAGGAGGAACTTTGCTGGGTGGTTTGGGCAGAGCCCACTGGTGCCGCAGGGAGTGCTGGGAGGCTGAGGGGAACTTGGTGAGGAGATGGTGCTTTCACTTGGAAAAGGCAATTTGGATGTTGTGGGCTGCCAGCCCTGCCTGCTTGCACCTCTCCGAGCCGTGGGCTGGATTACTCAGCCGTAGACTCAGAGGTAAATGCAGAAACAACAGCAAAGCAGTGATGGAGCAGGATTGCCAAGCGCTGCACAGCGGCTGAGCCAGCCCTCAGCTTTGGGAGGGGGCAGCTCAGGGTGCAAGAAGTGAAATGCTTTTTCAAAAGTCCGTAGATTCAGAGAATCATAGAATTAACAGGTTGGAAGAGACTCATTGGATAATCGAGTCCAACCATTCCTATCAAACACTAACCCATGTCCCTCAGTGCCTCGTCCACCCGTCCCTTAAACACCTCCAGGGAAGGGGAATCAACCACCTCCCTGGGCAGCCTCTGACACTGCCCAATCACACTTTCCCTGAAATATTTTTTTCCCAATGTTCAGCCTGACCCTCCCCTGATGGAGTTTGAGGCCATTCCCTCTCATCCTGTCCCTTGGGAGAAGAGCCCAGCTCCCTCCTCTCCACAACCTCCTCTCAGGCACTTGCAGAGAGCAATGAGGTCTCCCCTCAGCCTCCTCTTCTCCAGGATAAACCCCTTCATAGGATAAAAACCCAAACCCTCAATATCTGGGATGGGGAAGGAAGCACTGGATGCCCTCCTCGTGCTGAGCACGACGTGTTGGGAGGAAGAGCTGGAGAGAAAGTGGCGCAAACTCATCCTCAGCACATTTTCGCCGCACAAGCTGGTCACGTGTGCTCGAGGGAGCAAGACGCTGAAACTTCTTTAAAGGTTGGGGGAGAAAACTCGTAGAAGGCTGTGAGTCACTGGCTGTGTCATATCATAATATAGAATAGAATAGACATCATGTCATAAAAGATTGTTAATAAACTCGATGAGAAAAAGGAGGCGAGACAAGCTGCCCACATGCGTGTTGGCTTGTGCCGTATCTGTAAGAGCTTTTCCAGCACCTCTGCACTGCAGCCAGTAGTTCTTTGAAGGGTTCCCAGTTCCTTGGATAGCAGATTGGAATATAAACTTAAAAAGATCATAGAATCATAAAATCATAGAATTGCTTGGCTGGAAAAGACCTTTGAGATCATCGAGTCCAACTGTCCCTTGTCCACTGCTAAACCAGATCCCTGAGCACCTCATCCACCTGTCTGATAAAGCTCTCCAGTGATGGGGACTCCACTACCTCCCTGTGCAGCCTCTGCCAGGGCCTCAGAGCCCTTTCCATGAAGAAATTGTTCCCGATGTCCAACCTGAACCTGTCCTGGTGCAACTTGAGGGCGTCCTCTCATCCTACGGCCTGTCACGTGGGAGAAAAGATCAATATCCAAGCTGGAGAAGCCTGGCTGGAAAACTGCCAGGAGGAGAGGGACCTGGGGGGGTTGGTCGACAGCGACTGACCATGAGGCAGTAGTGGCCCAGGTGGCCAAGAAGGCCAAGGGCATCCTGGCTTGGATCAGAAATGGTGTGACCAGTAGGGCCAGGGAGGTTCTTCTCCCTCTGGACTCAGCACTAGTGAGGCTGCTCCTTGAATCCTGTGTTCAGTTGTGGGCCCCTCAGCACAAGAAGGATGTTGAGGCTCTGGAGCGAGTCCAGAGAAGAGCAACGAGGCTGGTGAGGGGTCTGGAGAACAGGCCCTATGAGGAGCGTCTGACAGAGCTGGGGGTGTTTATCCTGGAGAAGAGGAGGCTGAGGGGAGACCTCATTACTCTCTTCAACTCCCTGAGAGGAGATTGTAGAGAGGAGGGAGCTGGGCTCTTCTCCCAAGGGACAGGACAAGAGGGAATGGCCTCAAACTCCACCAGGGGAGATTTAGGCTGGAGATTAGGAGGAAGTTTTTCACACAGAGGGTGATTGGGCATTGGAATAGGCTGCCCAGGGAGGTGGTTGATTCCCCTTCCCTGGAGGTGTTTAAGGGACGGGTGGATGAGGTGCTGAGGGACATGGGTTAGTGTTTGATGGGAATGGTTGGACTTGATGATCCCATGGTTCTCCTCCAACCTGGTTGTTCTATGATTCTATAAAGTCGGCCTCTGCAAAACTCAACATTCCTCAAGAAGAGTTTTGGGGAGCCGGGTGACACGGGGGAGGTACGGTTAATAGTAACAAATACCACCCGAGTTATACCTTACATAGATAAAACCGCTGCTGGAACCGGCATTCCGAGAGCCCGGAGAAAAGCTTTTGTTTAATTTATGGGGCTCAGGCTATATTTAGCCGGCAGATCCTTGGGGTTTTATCTGGAATCGCTGCTCCAAGCCAGCAGCTGGAACATTTTAATTGTTTGCTCTGGGTCTGGGTTTTTTGTTTTTTGGTTTTTTTTTTTTTTTTAGCCCTCCTCAGTGGGAGAAGAAGGAAAGCAGGTGCTGGGATCTGAGCCCACCAGCCTCCCACAGCGGATCCAAGCCTCCCACAGCAGGCAGGGAGGTCAAAGGGGTTCTTCTCGGGTGACTTCGTCGCGTAGGGTTGAGGTGAGAGTCCCCCTTCTTCCAGGAAAGCGAGAAGCGCTGCTCCAGCCCTGGGAACGTGGCTGCGTTCCTTGGGGAGGGTGTTAGTTGTTAGGAAAGCCCTTTGGTAGCTGAGATGTGAGAGGAGCCATCTGCTCGGGGACAGGCGGTGTTTATGCCTCCGCGCCAGCCTGGGCAGAGACGGGCGCCTGGTCCCATCGTGCCGCTCGCTGCCGGTGATGAATGGTTGGGAAAACACCCGCTCTGCGTGCCGGGATCTCCCGCCGCCGCTTGGAAATCCTCTCCCTTGGCTGTGGGCTGACAAGGCAGAGGTGGGGACGCAGTGTGGGGGCAGCAGGGACAGCCTGTGCCAGGGCACCAGGGGCTGCTGGGGCATCTCTCTATCCCTGGAGGTGCTCAGGGTCAGGTCGGATGGGGCCTTGGGCGGCCCAGGCCAGCGGGATGTCCCTACCCATGGCAGGGGGTTGGAATGAGATATCTTTAAGGTCCCTTCTGACCCGAATTATTGGAATCATAGAACAACCAGGTTGGAAGAGACCCATCGGATCATCGAGTCCAACCATTCCTATCAAACACTAACCCATGTCCCTCAGGACCTTGTCCACCTGTCCCTTAAACACCTCCAGGGAAGGGGAATCAACCACCTCCCTGGGCAGCCTCGGACACTGACCAATCACCCTTTCCATGAAAAACTTCCTCCTAATCTCCAGCCTAAATCTCCCCTGGCGGAGCTTGAGGACATTCCCTCTTGTCCTGTCCCCTGTCCCTTGGGAGAAGAGCCCAGCTCCCTCCTCTCCACAATCTCTGTTCAGGTAGTTGCAGAGAGCAATGAGGTCTCCCCTCAGCCTCCTCTTCTCCAGGATAAACCCCCCCAGCTCTCTCAGTCATTCCTCATAAGGCCTGTTCTCCAGACCCCTCACCAGCCTCATTTCTCAAGATGACGCTCGAGATGAGACCTTTCAGTTCTTTCCCTGTCAATCCTTCCATCTTAAATCAGCCTGAAAAACTCCCATTTGTCACAGAACAGGTGTTCTCCCAATTCTAGAAAAAAACCCAGGAGAATTCGTTCCTTTGGAATAGAAATGAAAGACATAATAGAAAAAAAAATTCCTCCCACTGCTGTGTGGAAGTGTATTAGCATAACACAGTGTCCTGCACTTAGGCCAATAAACTGTGTATCTTCTCTTCGTATATTCGACCATTCGATACCTGTATTCTACCATCTGATGATCTCCCAGTGCTCAGGTGAAGAAGTTGGCAAGTTTTGATGGGAGTGGTTGGACTCGATGATCCGGTGGGTCTCTTCCAACCTGGTTGTTCTATGATTCTAAGATTCTAAGTTGATGAGACAGAATGGCTATTAAAAGCAAAACGAAAAGTCTTGGCCATGGATGTGCTCCCAGGGGGAGCTAACTCGAGCTCAGCCGTCCTTGACCAAGCACTGAGGGTTCTCCGGGACTCCTGCCCTGACCAGAAGGGATGTGCCATCAGGACTAAAGGGAAAACTTTAGGACACTAAAGGGAAAACGTTGAAGGACAAGAAAAAGTGGCTCTTTTCAACTTTACTTCCCCCCCCTCCCCTCTTCTTTTTTTTTTTTCTACAGAGTAAATCTTTTCCATTCGGACCCCGCTGACACAAACAAGCTCAGGGTTTTGTGCCGAAGCACTGGCAATCACCCCTTTTCATCTCTGGCCGGCGTGGCGAGCTAATTTTATCCTCCCCGGGCCCCCTCCAGCTCCTGGAGATTGTCCTGTTGCAGCCAGGGAGTGCAAGAAAATAGCACATCGCCCACTCATCCAGCCTCCTTCAAGGGAAATATTTATATTATGCCAAAGAGAGGGTTTCCATGGCAGTGATGACTTTAGCGCCGTCGCCTTGGAAACCACTTGAGGCCATCCTGAGGGGTTTGAAAACTACCCTCTCAGAGACAAATAAGGAGAGGGAGCGGAAAGGTCGGCGGGATGGCAGCAGTGGGTCGGGTTCCCCCGAGTTGCCCCCTGGCAACTTGCCCGCTCTCGCTGCCAGGAGCCCGCCCACCGATCCCTGCTCGTGATCCCTGCTCATGATCCCTGCTCGTGCTGCCGGGATGCTCCAGAGCCCAAGAGTTGCCTCGTGAATGAAGCCAAGGCAAAAGAACGAGGCACTTTCACAACGAGAAGTGATTTGGTAGATGCTTCAAGCCTCCCAAGACGTCTGGCAGTGGCTCACAAGGCATCGCTCACAAGTGGGAATTGTAAAATTGGAGAATCGCTTGGTTGGAAAAGATCTTTGAGATCGAGTCCAATCATGGAAAGGGTCATTGGGCATTGGAATAGGCTGCCCAGGGAGGTGGTTGAGTCACCTTCCCTGGAGGGGTTTAAGGGACGAGTGGATGAGGTGCTGAGGGACATGGGTGAGTGTTTGATAGGAATGGTTGGACTTGATGATTCGATGGGTCTCTTCCAACCTGGTTGTTCTATGATTCTATGATTCATGCCTGTCCACTACGAAACCAGATCCCTGAGCACCTCATCCATACGTCTGTCAAACCCTTTCAGGGATGGGGACTCCACCACCTCCCTGAGCAGCCTCTGCCAGGGCCTCAGAACCCTTTCCCTGAAGAAGTTCTTCCTGATGTCCAATCTGAACCTGCCCTGGTGCAACTTGAGGCCATTTCCTCTCCTCCCATCACCTGTCACTTGGGAGAAGAGCCCAGCACCCACCTCCTACAACCTCATTTCTGGAGCTGCCCCTCATCACAAGAAGGATGTTGAGGCTCTGGAGTGAGTCCAGAGAAGAGCAACGAAGCTGGGGAACGGGGGTGGAGAAGAAGAGAAGCACCTGAGAGAGCTGGGGGGGTTTATCCTGGAGAAGAGGAGGCTGAGGGGACACCTCATTGCTCTCTGCAAGTCCCTGAGAGGAGGTTGTGGAGAGGAGGGAGCTGGGCTCTTCTCCCAAGGGACAGGATGAGAGGGAATGGCCTCAAGCTTCACCAGGGGAGGGTCAAGCTAAATATTAGGAGAAAAATTTTTTCAGAGAAAGGGTTGTTGGGCAGTATCAGAGGCTGCCCAGGGAGGTGGTTGATTCACCTTCCCTGGAGGGGTTTAAGGGACGGGTGGATGAGGTGCTGAGGGACATGGGTTAGTGATTGATGGGAATGGTTGGACTCGATGATCCGGTGGGTCTCTTCCAACCTGGTTATTCTGTGATTCTGTGATTCTGTGTTTCAGGCTCCTTTTCTCCAGCCTAAACAGCCCCAGGTCCCTTAGCTGCCTCTCAGAACCCTTGTTCTCCAGACCCTTCCCTCCGTTCCCTTCTCCATTCACACTCCAGCCCCTCAATGTCCTCCTTGCAGTGAGGGCCCCAAACTGAACCCAGGATTCAAGGTGCAGCCTCACCAGCACTGAGCCCAGGGGTACAATCCCTGTCCTGCTCCTGCTGGCGACGCAGTTTCTGACACTGTCCAAGCTGAAGGAGCTGCCTCCATCTTGGGAGGTGCCTTCAGGTAGATGTCCCTTGTCCCACTAACGCTGGAGCGATGCCAGTGGCCGCCCAGCCTCAGGCACCAGCTGCTTTAGGAGGAACAAACACACAGGTCCCGCATCTTCGGCATCCCCTGAAGTCCTCGCTGTACGCAGAGAACACCGTGTTTCTCCTGAGGAGGTGTCAAAATCCCAACCGCCAGCAAGAGGCGGCTGCTTGCGTCAGAGCCGGAGAGGAGACCATTGCCACCTCCACATCCTGCATCTCCCACATCCCAGGGTTTGGTTACCTCCTCCCCGGCCTGCGGGAGCTCTGCCACCAGCAGCCAACCCATCTGTCTCTCTCAAGGACACCACAAACACCGCAGGGAGAGGGAAGTTTGCAGATGATGAGCTCCACGATAAGGCTGGAAGGGAGGGGGGCAGCAAGGCCACAAGATCTCTGTCCTCAGGTTTTCACCTTCCTATACTCGAAGGGGCTACAAGAAAGCTGGGGAGGGACTGTTTAGAAAGCCTTGGAGTGATAGGATGAGGGGCAATGGGGATAAACTGGAGAGGGGCAGATTCAGGCTAGACACAAGGAGGATTTTCTTTATAATGAGAGTGATGAGGCCCTGGAAGAGGTTGCCCAGAGCAGGGGTGGCTGCCCCATCCCTGGAGGGGTTCAAGGGCAGGTTGGATGGGGCTTGGAGGCCCTGTTCCAGTGTGAGGCGTCCCTGCCCATGGCAGAGGTGGCACTGGATGGGCTCTGAGGTCCCTTCCAACCCAAACCATTCCACGATTCTATTCCTGCAGCATTCTCACTGCTTGCCCAGTGATCTCAGCATCCCTGGGGTCAGTGTTGGCTCAAGTCACTGTTTGTGCCACCAGACGATGCTGGGAGCCTCTCGGAGCTGTCAGAGGGACTGGGATGCTGGGTTACGGTGGCTGTTGCAGGGATAAAGCTCTCCCTCCTTCATGAACAGCACTAACCTTTGAGAAGCACAATCCTTCTTTCCAGGGCTGAGCCTGTCCTTTTGTTTGCTTTAGTCCAGCACAAACAATAGCCCAATCTCCAGTAAAATTCCACCATGGAAACACATCACTGTGCACCATGTGAACATGCATGGATCCCTTTGTAGCAATATAGATCCATGGGGGTGTTGGTCTGCAGCAACTGACCATGAGGCAGCAGTGGCCCAGGTGGCCAAGAAGGCCAATGGCATCTTGGCTTGGATCAGAAACGGTGTGACCAGCAGGGCCAGGGAGGTTCTTCTCCCTCTGGACTCGGCACTGGGGAGGCCGCTCCTCGAATCCTGGGGTCACTTGTGGGCCCCTCAGCACAAGAAGGATGTTGAGGCTCTGGAGCGAGTCCAGAGAAGAGCAACGAAGCTGGTGAAGGGGCTGGAGAAGAAGAGGAGCATCTGAGAGAGCTGGGGGTGTTTATCCTGGAGAAGAGGAGGCTGAGGGGAGACCTCATTGCTCTGTCCAACTCCCTGAGAGGAGGTTGTGGAGAGGAGGGAGCTGGGCTCTTCTCCCAAGGGACAGGACAAGAGGGAATGGCCTCAAGCTCCACCAGGGGAGGTTCAGGATGGACATTAGGAAAACATTTTGCAGGGAAGGGGTCATTGGGCAGTGTCCGAGGCTGCCCAGGGAGGGGGTTGATTCACCTTCCCTGGAGGGGTTTAAGGGACGGGTGGACGAGGTCCTGAGGGACATGGGTTAGTGTTTGATAGGAATGGTTGGACTCGATCCAGTGGGTCTCTTCCAACCTGGTTGTTCTATGATTCTACGATTCTCAGGGAGTCAGTTTTGTGGCTGATGGGAACGGTTGGACTCCATGACCCACAAGGTCTTTCGCAATGTGATGATTCCTTGATTCCATGATTCTAACATGGCGGGTTGGGTGGGTGGATGGATGGGTCAATGAGGATGGATGGATGGATGGATGGAGGGATGGATGGATGGATGGATGGATGGATGGATGGATGGATGGATGGAAGGTTGGATGGATAGATGGGTGGATGGATGGATGGATGGATGGATGGATGGATGGGTGGGTGGATGGATGGATGGAAGGTTGGATGGATAGATGGGTGGGTGGATGGATGGATGGATGGATGGTTGGAGGGATGGATGGATGGATGGATGGATGGATGGAAGGTTGGATGGATAGATGGGTGGATGGATGGATGGATGGATGGATGAATGGATGGATGGAGGGATGGATGAGGATAGATGGATGGATGGATGGAAGGTTGGAGGGATAGATGGGTGGATGGATGGATGGATGGATGGACGGACGGATGGGTGGGTGGAAGCCTTTAGAGCAGCCTCCATCGCTGAGAGGTGCTGTGGGCAAGCCGGGGAGGAGCTGTGTCTGCGGGATGGGAAGAGGAGGGAGCGTTTTTGAGCCGCAAGAGGGGAGACTGAGCTGATCTCTCGGGGAGAACTGCCCTTTGTGCGGGTTGGGAGGGCGGGAAGGGGGGGGGGGGGGTGTCCCTCGGGCAGGGGCCGAGCCTCGGGGTTCAGCCCCGGGTCCGCCCCGGGTCCGCCCCCGCCCGAGCCATGGCCCCGCTGCCCCGGCTGCTGCTGCCGCTGCTGCTGCCGCCGCTGCTGCTGCTGCTGCCGCCCCCGGCCCTGCCCGCAGCCCCCGACACGCCCGCAGGTGAGGGGGGGACCGGCCCCGGCCCAGGGGGGACCGACCCCAGCAGCCCCCGAGCTGCCCACCCGGGAGAACCGGGAGGACGGGACTGGGACAGCCCCGGGAGCCGGTGGCAACGAGGGATCCGAGCTCCGCAGCTCCGGTACCGGCACGACCTGAGGCTCCCGGTGGGACTGGAGGCTTCAGGCTCCAGGGCTCCGGTACCGGGACAGCCCCAGGCTCCGGTGGGACTGGAGGCTTCAAGCTCCAGGGCTCCGGTACCGGGACAGCCCCAGGCTCCGGTGGGACTGGAGGCTTCAGGCTCCAGAGCTCCGGTACTGGGACAACCTGGGGCTCCCGGTGGGACTGGAGGTTACAGGCTCCAGGGCTCCGGTACCGGGATGACCCCAAGCTCCGGTGGGACTGGAGGCTCTGGTACCGGGACAGCCCCGGCCTCCTGGTGGGACTGGAGGCTTCAAGCTCCAGGGCTCCGGTACCGGGACAGCCCTGGGCTCCGGTGGCACCGAGGGATCCAAGCCCCAGGGCTCCGGTACCGGGACACCCCCAGGCTCCGGTGGCACCGAAGGCTCCGAGCTCCAGGGCTCTGGTACCGGGACAACCTGGGGTTCCCGGTGGGACTGGAGGCTTCAAGCCCTGGGGCACCAGGCCCGGGATAACCCGGAGCTCCCGGTGGTACCCGAGGCTCCGGTATTGGGACAGTCCCGAGCACTGATTTCCCATAGGACCAGAGTCTCCGAGCCCTGGGGCTCCAGTACCAGGACAACCTGGGGCTCCCAGTGGCACTGGAGGCTTCCAGCCCTGGGGTTCCGGTACCGGCAACAGTCCCAGCCTCCCCATAGGGCCGATGGCTTTGAGCTCCAGGGATCTGGTACCAGGACAGTCCAGGCACTGCCTCTCCATGGGATCAGGGCTCCGGTACCGGGACAGTCCCAGCCTCCCAATAGGGTCGATGGCTTCAAGCTGAAGGGCTCTGGTACCGGGACAGTCCCAGTGCTGCCTCTCGGTGGGATTAGGGCTTTGGTACCAGGACAGTCCCAGCCTCCCAATAGGGTCGATGGCTTCAAGCTGAAGGGCTTTGGTACCGGGACAAGTCCCAGTGCTGCCTCTCGGTGGGATTAGGGCTTTGGTACTGGGACAGTCCCAGCCTCCCCATAGGGCCAATGGCTTCGAGTTCCAGGGCACTGGTACCAGGACAGTCCTGGAGCTGTTTTTCAGTGGGATCAGGGCTTCGGTACCGGGACAGCCCTGGTGCTGTCTCCCTATGGCACCAGGAGCTCCCAACCCCACAAGGCCCCAGTGCAGCTTCCCAGTGGGACTGGGGACTCCAAACCCCAGGCTCCCAGTGGGACCGGAGGCTTCAAACCCCAGGGCTCCATTCCAACTCAGCCCCAGGATCCTGGTGAGACCAAGGACTCTGAGCCCTGGGGCTCTGGTACCGCTCAGGCCTGGTGCTGCCGCCCCGTGGGACCGAAGGCTCCGAGCTTTGGTAGTGGGACAGCCCAAGGGGTCTGAGTTCTACCTCCTTGTGGGTCTTGGGGCTCCGAGTTCCAGTACCGGGACAGCCCAAGGGGTCCGAGTTCTGCCTCCCTGTGGGTCTTGGGGATCTGAGCTCCAGTACCAGGACAGCCCAAGGGGTCTGAGTTCTGCCTCCCTGTGGGTCTTGGGGCTCCGAGCCCACTATCCCCTGTGGCTTTGTGGTGGTGTTGGACCTCGCAGGATGTCTGGTGTGTGGAGTGGCATGTGCTGGGCATGGGGTGGCTAGTGGCCAGGTCTCAGTGGCCACTCGGGACGGGGACAGGCAGTGAGGTGACTCCAGTGGGAGCCCCGCAGCATGAGATCCAGCGCATCCCTCAGGTCTGGAATACGGGGTGTTGGAAGAGAGGCTTTACTTGCTGCAATATTGTGGGATAATGGGGCATATAGTGATGCTGACGGCTCATCCGAGTCTTGGACAGCAGTTGGGTACCTGTCGTGGGCAGGGGGGAATCGTGAGGATACGGTTGATAGGAACGGTTGGACTTGATGATCCGGTGGATCTCTTCTAACCTGGTTGTTCTATGATTCTATGAGGTCCCCACTGATGGCCCCTGGAAGGAGATCCTCCTTCAGGAGAGGGAAGACCAGCTGGGGTAGCCTCACACTGGGAGCTTTGGACCCTAGAATCACCAGGTTGGAAGAGACCCACCAGGATCATCGAGTCCAACCATTCCCATCAAACACTAACCCGAGGTGGGTGGCCTAGAGATGTGGGTGAGGAGCAGCTTCTCCTAGGTGGGCAGAGGATGTCTCAGCCCCATGGTGACCTTGCCAGTTAGAGGAGAAGCTCTACCCCTTCAGGGGCGTCCCGAGAAGCTTGCCTACTCTTCCGAGCGAGCAGCTGGTCTCCATGCAGCAACCAGCGCTCCGATGGCTGTGTGAGGCTCTGGTTGAGAAGAGAGTGAGGGGCAGCATGTGTTCTGTGTCTTAAGAGCAACAAAGCTGGTGAAGGGGCTGGAGAACAGGCCCTATGAGGAGCGGCTGAGAGAGCTGAGGGTGTTTATCCGGGAGAAGAGGAGGCTGAGGGGAGACCTCATTGCTCTCTGCAGCTCCCTGAGAGGAGGTTGTGGAGAGGAGGGAGCTGGGCTCTTCTTCCAAGGGACAGGACGAGAGGGAATGGCCTCAAGCTCCACCAGGGGAGGGTCAGGATGGACATCAGTTTTTCCCAGAAAGGGTGATTGGGCTGTGTCCGAGGCTGCCCAGGGAGGGGGTTGATTCCCCTTCCCTGGAGGTGTTTAAGGGACGGGTGGACGAGGTGCTAAGAGTTATGGTTTAGTGTTTGATAGGAATGGTTGGACTCGATGATCCGGTGGGTCTCTTCCCAACCTGGTGATTCTATGATTCTATGATTCCTTCTGCTCCAAGCCACTCGCTTCACTTCTCTTGTAGCCAAGTGGCAGAAGCACCCCCTGGGAGGACAGCACAGCAGGAGATGCTCTCCCACCTCTGTCACCGAGGACCACAGTGCTACCCCTGCCACCCTGGTCCCTTGCGATCGGGGACTCAGACAAAACCCCAGCCCTGAAGGGCTGCAAGGTCCTGGAAAGGGCTTGTTTCCATCCAGCTGTAGGAGAGTGGCTTTGCCTTCATGGCTCGGAGGACGAAGCCCAGCTTGGGGCTTCCAGGAGGGGGGAAAATGCCCAGTGGAAAGCAAGGAGGGGTTCCTGAGGGGCATGATTTAGTGTTTGATAGGAATGGTTGGACTCGATGATCCGATGAGTCTCTTCCAACCTGGTTGTTTTATGATTCTATGATTCTAAGGAGTCAGTAGGAAGGTGGATTAAAAGCTCAGACTCTCCTTTTTCCTGCCGATGGCCTCCTGCAGCGCGAGGAGGCTGCATCGCGCCGGCCTCGTAAGCAAACAGGCCGAGTTGCAGCAATGTGATGCTTTTCCGGCCTTGCTCGGAGAAATGGGGAAGACGCAGCTTTCCCGGAGTGTTTGAAAGCTGCAATCTCAGCCTCTCCGGGCCGTGTGTAAACACCCTTATCTGAGCTGTGTTAATAAATTGCCCAGTTGTTTGGAGGGCTGCACAGGGCGCGTGACTGTTGGCACTGGGTCACAGCACAGGGTTCCGGCCAGCTGGAGAGAGAAAATGCAGCTTTACTGCTTGCGAGTGTGGAAAACAAGCACCTCTGGGACTGATTTTTTTTTTTTTTATTTTTTTTCCCCTGATGAAGGTGCTGGGAAGCTGCTATCCTTCTTCCACCCCTGACTGAGTAGGCAGGCAAATCGGTTTGGGGTTGTTTTCTTTAAACCGCAGTCAAGCAGCCCCAGCTGATGCTCAGACCCTTTAGGCAGGGGGGGAGGTTCAAAGGCCTGAGTCTCAAGGGCTGGCGAACCTCAAGGCCTGGACCCTTCTAAAGGCCCCCAGACCCTCCTAGAGCCTCCCAAGACCCTTCTAAAGACCTCCCCCAGACCCTCCTGGAGCCTCCCAGGACCCTTCTAAAGACACCCAGACCCTCCTAGAGCCTCCCAGGTCCCTTCTAAAGGCCCCCAGACCCTTATAAAGACTCCCAGAACCTTCTAGAGACCCCCTAGGGCCCTTATGAAGCTCCCCAGACCTTCCTAGAGCCTCCCAGGTCCCTTCTAAAGACCCCCCAGACCCTCCTAGAGCCTCCCAGGTCCCTTCTAAAGACCCCCAGACCCTCCTAGAGACCCCCAGGACCCTTATAAATATCCCCAGAACCTTCTAGAGACCCCCAGGTCCCTTCAAAAGACCCTCAGACCCTCCTAGAGCCTCCCAGGACGCTTCTAAAGACCCCCCCAGACCCTCCCAGAGCCTCCCAGGTCCCTTCTAAAGACCCCCAGACCCTCCTAGAGACACCCAGGACTCTTATAAAGACCTCCAGAACCTTTGAGAGACCCCCCCCTGGGCCCTTATAAAAGTCCCCAGGGCCCTTCTAGAGACTCCCATGACTCTTCTAAAGGCCCCCAGAACCTCCTGGAGCGGTTCCTGCAGAAGGAGGGTTTGGGTTAGGGCTTGGGTTTGAACCCCGAGGCAGGATACGGCTCTCATGTGCAGTGGGGGGGGGTACGGGCTCCCCCGGACACTGTGTGTACCCCACCTTGTGCTCTTTGCTTCTCCTTTTCTTGGTACTCACTTCCTTGTCTGGGTCTTGTTTGCTTGAGCTGCTCCGTCATCCGGCGATGTGGGACTGCACCCCCTGCCCTTGTCCTCGTCCTCGCAGGGTCCCTCCAGACCAACCCCAGCTTTGTCCCTGCTCTGTCCCACTGCCTGCAGCCACGTCGAATGCTCAGGCTTTGAGGGAAATGAGATACACGCAGAGGAATCCCCAGCTTGGGGTCAACATGGGCAAAGCAGATGATTTCCACTTGCATTTGTCCTGAGGTACATGGGTTAGTGTTTGATAGGAATGGTTGGACTCGATGATCCAGTGGTGGTTATTCTGTGATTCTATGATTTGGCCCTCTCGTCATGACACTGAGTGCACTTTGAAGCTCTTGCAGCTCTGAGCTGTTTTTCAGAGTCCTGAAGTGTCCTTTTTTTTTTTTTCCTTCTTGTAGATTGTCACCAGTATACGAACAGGAGCTGTGAGGAGTGTCTGAAAAATGTCACCGTAAGTAGTTGTGGTAGAACTCCCAACCTCTCGCCGAGCCTGAGAACACAGGGTGGGCTTTGCCGACTGCCAAAGAGCAATTTCCCTCCTGGAAGCGAAGCTGTTTTCTCTGCTCTTGTCCTGAGCACCCTGCAAATGCCACCTCCCCGTGACGGTGAGAGGTGTCCCCACCTCAGCGCTCTGGGAGGAGGCTGCTAGAAACTGCTTGGGGTTTGGTTTATGCTTTTTGAGTTGAGGAATTGAATTGCTGAGCTCCTCCTCATGGATGAGACGCTGTGAGGGGAGGTGAAGGAGCTGAGAGGACTGGACTGGCTGGGCAAGCTGATCCTCCAGCAGTCTGCGGTGCCAGTGTGGGATGTGTCCCTCTGTCCTGCCCTGCTTATCTCCAACATCAGCAAACTTGAAACGGAGTCACATCTTGCAGAGGATGCGGAACCAGTCTGACCAAACCCAACTGAGTGTTGGCGTTGGGGCTTGGAGCCAGCAGGGAAGGAGAGTGCAAAGCTGCCACAGGGACTGATGCTCGGAAAGAGTGGTGAGGGCACACAGAAACCTCTCCTGCTCATCAGCTCTCTCCCCAGTCGCTGACTCGGAGGTTTCTTCTTGTCCCAAAACCACTGTGCCAAATAAACACGAAGGACATTGGGACTGGACATTGGGAGGAAGTTTTTCACGGGGGGAGTGATTGGGCGGTGGTGGGGGCTGCCCAGGGAGCGGGTTGATTCGCCTTCCCTGGGGGTGTTTGAGGGATGGGCGGACGAGGTGCTGAGGGACATGGGTTAGCGTTTGATGGGAACGGTTCGACTTGATGGTCCGGTGGGTCTCTTCCAACCTGGTGATTCTATGATTCTATGATTTAGTGATCACTACAATCATGCAAGCCCGGAGAAGTGTTCTCAGCATCTTTCCTTGGTCTAAAAATCTGCGCTCCGCTCTCCTGCCTCTCCTGGGGCAGGCAAACCCATGCTGAGCGAACACAACTGTTACTCCTGAGCATCCCATGGATGTTGGGTGGTACCTGACCCTCAGGAGCAGGCGGCAGTGGTCCTGTTGCTGTGGCTACTAAAGCCGAGCGTGGCTAACCAGCCCACACCAGTAACACTGTGCTGCCTGTGTCCCAGTGCCTGTGGTGTGCCAGCAGCGGGAAATGCATGGAGTACCCCGTGCGAAGAATCCTGCCGCCGTCCGACCTCTGCGAGCTCCGCTCCGCGCGCTGGGGAGTCTGCTGGGGTAAGTGGATGGTGCTGGAGCGATGCCTGCCTGTCAGAGCTGGCTGCTGAACGGCGCTGGGTGCTGCCGGCACGCGTGGGGATTGGAGGTTTCCCTCGCTTCCCTTTCTCGCTGCCGGAATAGCAAGGACAGGCTGAAGTCAACCAAGGTTCTGCAAACTTCCGAAGCGTGGGTGGGAAAGCAGAGTGTGAGCAGTCCCTGCCTTCTGGCAAGAAGGACCCGTGGGGCTTTAGCTCCTCTAAATATATTCCTCGTGTTTTAGTGTGATGGAGGCTTCCCCGTGCGGTCAGCGCTAAGGAACAAGAGCCAAGGCGCTTGCTCAGCAGGCAGCTGCCCGTGCAAACCTTCCCAGTGCTCGAAGCGTGAACACGCTGGTGGTTGGCTCTTGAGCAGCTCTTTCTTCTGCTCTCCAAGCACTGTTCCTGCGCTGCTCCAGGCCCTTCCCCTGCAGCAGTGTGTCTGCTGTCCCAGGCAGGCTCTTAAACAGCACAGGGGCTCTTGGAACCAGAAGTGAGATGCCCTCTCTGGAGGTCTACGTGGGCTGCTTCTAGCGCTGAGCATGCAGCCGTTCTGCTCAGCTCTTACCCAGGTTCTTCTCACTCTGTACTCAGCACTGGTGAGGCCGCTCCTTGAGTACTGTGTTCAGTTGTGGGCCCCTCAGCACAAGAAGGATGTTGAGGCTCTGGAGCGAGTCCAGAGAAGAGCCACGAAGCTGGTGAAGGGGCTGGAGAACAGGCCCTATGAGAAGCGGCTGAGAGAGCTGGGAGTGTTTAGCCTGGAGAAGAGGAGGCTAAGAGGAGACCTCATTACTCTCTACAACTCCCTGAGAGGAGGTTGTGGAGAGGAGGGAGCTGGGCTCTTCTCCCAAGGGACAGGGGACAGGACTAGAGAGAATGGCCTCAAGCTCCACCAGGGGAGATTTAGGCTGGAGATTAGGAGGAAGGTTTTCACACAGAGGGTCATTGGGCATTGGAATAGGCTGCCCAGGGAGGGGGTTGATTCATCTTCCCTGGAGGTGTTTAAGGGACGGGTGGATGAGGTCCTGAGGTACATGGGTTAGTGTTTGATAGGAATGGTTGGACTCGATGATCCTGTGGGTCTCTTCCAACCTGGTTGTTCTATGATTCTATGATTCTGTCTGAGAAAATAGCCTCTTCCTTAAGCTGTGCTGAAGCCAGGTCACCTCCAGGAGCTTTTTCTAGCTGCCACCTGGCTCTTGGCTGCCTTTCCAGCTTGCTGCTCTGTTTCCTAGGGGGGTTCTGGAGAAATTAATGTCTTGTGTAGACCAAGCTTGGTGCACACTTGCGCACAGACAGAACCCAGTTTGTGTGGCCAGGGCAGACAGCAACCAAGGTGGGACTTGACGGGGAGCTTAGAGTTGGTTTGTGGTCACTTATCATGTGTTGTGCTTGAGGATGGGCTCTCCTCTCTGCCTGCAAGAGTGAAAACCACTCCTGTTCTTTGTGGAGGAAGAATCTTCTCTTTGTGAGCTCTGCAGCGTGTTTTTCTGAACCTTGTGTAAGACCCTGCGATACTCGTTTTTATGTGAGTAGCTTCACAAAAGGTTTCATTGTAGGAGAACGCATTCCTTAGCTTGTAAAACTCGCTTTAGAGGAGATTAGTCTTGCGGAAGATTAGCTCTTAAATGACTCTGTGTTTTTTTTGAGGCGTGTGACTTCAGCCTTTCCCGTCAGACGGAGGAGTTCCCGTGGTGCTGCCACCCACCCCTCTCTGTGGGCAGGGGGGATCTGACCCTCAGGCTCAGCCTCAGAAGCACCAATACAGACCTGTGCTGGTGGATAAACTCCCTTTGGAGCTGAAGAGCCTGGCTTGGGCCTGAGCCTGATCATAGAATTATAGAACAACCAGGTTGGAAGAGACCTACTGGATCATCGAGTCCAACCATTCCTATCAAACACTAACCCATGTCCCTCAGGACCTCGTCCACCTGTCCCTTAAACCCCTCTAGGGAAGGTGACTCAACCCCCCTCCCTGGGCAGCCTCTGATGACGTTAAAGAAGCCTTTGGACAAGGCCCTCAGACACACAGTGTCCTATGGTTAAAGAAGCCTTTGGACAAGGCCCTCAGACACACAGTGTCCTATGGTTAAAGAAGCCTTTGGACAAGGCCCTCAGACACACAGTGTCCTATGCATGGACAGGAGTTGGACTCTATGATCCATGTGGGTCCCTTCCAACTCAGGTCATTCTCTGATTTGATGATTTAGAGGCCCTGAGGCAGTAAAACCCAGTGGATCTTGTCTTGCTTTCTCTCTCACCCATGGACACACATAAGTGCATCCAGTCCCGTTTTCTCATAGAATCATGGGGTGGTTTGGGTTGGAAGGGACCTCAAAGCCCATCCATCCCCAGCCCTGCCCTGGGCAGGGACACCTCCCACTGGATCAAGGGCTCCAAGCCCCATCCAACCTGCCTCTGAACCCCTCCAGGGATGGGGCAGCCACCCCTGCTCTGGGCAGCCTGGGCCAGGGCCTTCTCACCTTATTAATGAAGAATTTCTTCCTAATGTCTCATCTAACTTTTCCCCCTTCCAATTTAAAGCTATTCCCCCTCATCCTGTCTCTCCAGACCCTTGGAAAAAGCCCATCCCCAGCTTTCCTGGAGCTTCTTCAGGTACTAGGTGGCCACTAGAAGGTGTCCTCAGAGCCTTCTCTTCTCCAGGCTGAACAACCCTGACTCTCTCAGCCTGTCTTCATAGCAGAGGTTCTTCAGCCCTTGGATCACCTCCCTGGCCTCCTCTGGACCCATTCCAACAGCTCCATCCCTTCCTTATGTTGGGGAGCCCAGACCCGGACTCCAGGACTCCAGAAGGGGGTCTCAAAAGAGCAGAGCAGAGCGGGAGAATTATCACTCCAGGCAGCCACGGATTTGTGTGCTAAATGTGTTTTGTCAAACCCTTTAGTGAACTTTGAAGCCCTGATCATTGCCATGTCTGTGGTGGGAGGAACAATCCTCATCCTGCTGGGGGTCTGCTGCTGCTGCTGCTGCAGGAAAAAGAGCAAAAAGCAAGTATCGAAGGGGTCCCCTCTTTGCTCCGAGTAGCTCGGATGCAGCCACATGCTGTTGCGGCGCCGCTAACGGACTCTTCTCTCTGTCAGGCCGGACAAGGATGATGAGAGAGCAGCCAGGGAGCGGGAGAAGAGACGGGTGCGGCAGGAGGAGAGGTGAGGTTGCCCCACAGCCCCACAGTGAGTGACCCCGAGCCAGGTCGGATGTTGTTGGGGTCCCTGGCAGCGACCCCTCTGCCTCCGGCTGCAGGACTATTTGGCTCCTGCCTGCTCAAAACGAGATGCCAGGAGGCTCGTGGGGCTCAACACACACACTCAGTGGCTGCTGCAGCCCCAGCTCAAACGTAAACCCCATGAACAACGTCCTTCTGGGGTGGCTCATGGGTGCAGCATCACAACAGTGCCGTGAGACTCCTCGAGGGCTACTGATGTGTGTGACCTCTGGTGGCCCCACTGCTGTGGGAGGCTGGGGGGCTGTCAGCCCAGAGCTCCCAAGGTCAGGGAGAAGCAAGGAGCTGTAGCTCCTTTTGCTTGGTTTTGTATCATCAGTCACTGATTCGTGGTTTTGGTTTTTTTTTTTCCTGTTTGTTTCTTTCAGGAGAGCAGAGATGAAGTCACGGCACGATGAAATCCGAAGAAAATACGGTACACTGCTGGCATGAGTGATTCAAACTGAGCTTTAGACCGAGCAGCCTCGGTAACTGTGCTCCTCACTATGGTTACAGCTGCAGAGGAGACCTGGCCAGCAGGGAAAATGTTTGTTTCTGCTTCCCCCCTCTCAGGGAATTGCTCTCTTGCCCTCTGGAAGAGAGGGTAGATGTGCTCAGGTCATGGTGTGGGACCCACACAAGCGCTGCTCCCCCAGGGCAGGGCAGGGCAGAGGGAGCGTTAACCCTCCCTGGGACCCGTGTCCTCCAAGTCTGCCACGTGGGAGAAGCTGCTGGGGCATGACTGGAAGGGAGAAGCAGACTCTGGCAGACACGATGCCTCTCCTGCTTGGCCACGGGGGCTACTGGGGGCTCCCCCGGGATGGCCGTGGAGCAGTCAGCCTCATGCACACAGAGTATGATGGTCTCCGTAGGGAAACCTGGAGAGCTTTTCTCTATGGGCAGCTGCTGCATGTCCATGCCGGGTGGGAGATTTGAGAGCCGGTCGAGTGGTTTCCTTTTGAAGAGGCAGAGCAGGCAAAACTGAGCCTGAAGGAGCCTTTGGTTGGGGAAGCACTTGTGGGAGTGGAAGAGCTGTGTTCCAGGACTTCCTCTCCATGCCAGGGCTCTGTCTTGCTGTGGATAAACCACAGAGTTTGCAGTCTCATCCATTCTGGTTCTCCCTCCTCCAAAGTGTTGGGCTGGGAGAGCAGCTGGCAGTGTGGCCCCAGGGGCTGTGACTGGTCCAGGAATCAGGCTCTGGTGTCCTTGCTCTGCCGCCTCCCACTCTGTGGATGCAGGAGCAGGGAGAAGGTCGAAGAATAGCTTGAATTTCATTTGGGGCTCTCTGCTTCTGAGCCCAGTCCATCAGAAGGAGTGTGCAGACAGGCTCTTCTGCAAGATCCATCACTCTGCCTTACCAGGACTTCACCCGGAGCGCCTGGGAGAGGAGTGTGCTGTCAGGTCGAGCTTCTTAACGGCTCTTTCCTCCTGTACAGAGGCGGAGAGTGAAATTGTGGAGGCTGCACACACACCTTGAGTACGAGCAGGTCTTTCAGGACCTGCTCCTGACCTCTGGTCTTATGTGTCAGCAGGACTGAGGGACAGGAGACTGGGTGAAGTGTGGATGACAAAGAGTTGTCACCAAGAAGGTTCCCTGCTGGCACGGCTGCTGCTGTCTGAACGGATCTCTTCTCTTCTAGGCCTGTTCAAGGAGGAGAACCCTTACGCAAAATTTGAGAATTAGCACCTCCGGACCTGCCCCCCACCCCAGTGCCTTCCTGCAGAGCCACAGGACTCCACGCTTCCCCCACCACGAGGAGCCCACCGCGGTGCCACTGTCCCCTTCAGCTGCCGCAGCAGATGAGCCAAATGCTCGGTGACACCACTGTCCCCACTGCAGAGCTTTGCTCTTGCTCTGCTAAGTGCAGGAAGACGTGGAGGCGATACCAGAGGGTGACAGGTTTCTTCTCACTCCCCCCTGGGGTGGTAACGGGAGTCCAAAGCAATGCAAACAAGAGTCCTTGTCCCTGGCCAAGGGCTAAAGCAACCTTATGCGTATTTCTTGTTGCTGCCTCACCAAATACCCTTCACGCACACAAATCCAGGTTTTTCTGTGCACTCCCTTTCTTCTCTTTTTTTCCTTTAGTGTAGGCAAAAGCCAAACGAGGGTGTGTGGACTTGTTGGGCAGCACATGTCCCAGCACATTAGCATTCCTTTCAAAAAGCACAAGTTTCTGGTTCTCTCAGGCCTCCGAGAGGAAGGCCCCACATCCACGTTCTCACTTGCGACTAATGCGGGGAAATGCCCCAACTCTCCTACCTCTGTCTGCCTTTCCAGAAGTGTGGCCTCCTGGGCTTGACGGCCACAGCTGATAGCAATACTCTAGGCTTCTGATGCCTTTACAATATGTTAACTCTATATTAAACTGATTTGATTACTACGGTCATCTGAAAGAACTGAATTCTGTTTCTGCGTCAGATCTGGGGCAGCAGCGGTGGCCGATGGAGTCGTGGCCATTACCTGCTCCTGGCTCGTCAGGTGCTGAGGGAGGCAGAAGCAAGGCTGCCTTGGACTCTTGCTGGGCTTGAAAGGAGGAGTCTGTTCACAAAGATCATAGATTCATAGAATCATAGAACAACCAGGTTGGAAGAGACCCACCGGATCATCGAGTCCAACCATTCCCATCAATCACTAACCCATGTCCCTCAGCACCTTGTCCACCCGTCCCTTAAACCCCTCCAGGGAAGGTGAATCAACCCCCTCCCTGGGCAGCCTCTGACACTGCCCAATCACCCTTTCTGGGAAAATTTTTTTCCTGATGTTCAGCCTGACCCTCCCCTGGTGGAGCTTGAGGCCATTCCCTCTCGTCCTGTCCCCTGCCCCTTGGGAGGAGAACCCAGCTCCCTCCTCTCCACAACCTCCTCTCAGATAGTTGGAGAGAGCAATGAGGTCTCCCCTCAGCCTCCTCTTCTCCAGGCTGAACCCCCCCAGCTCTCTCAGCCGCTCCTCATAAGAAAAAAGGAAGGAAAAGGTGTTCTTTTCATTTTAATATTTTTAACGTTCCAATGTATTTAATATTGGCCCCATCCCTGGAGGTGCTCAAGGCCAAGTCGGATGTTGTTACAGAATCACAGAATCACAGAACAACCAGGTTGGAAGAGACCCATCGGATCTTCTAGTCCAACCATTCCTATCTAACACTAAACCAAGTCCCTCAATACCTCATCCACCCGTGTCTTAAACACCTCCAGGGAAGGTGACTCAACCAGCTCCCTGGGCAGCCTATTCCAATGCCCAATGACCCTCTGTGTGAAACACCTCCTCCTCATCTCCAGCCTGTTGTGGCCCCTGGTGCGGTGGGAGGTGTCCCTTGGTCTCCCATTGGCTCTTACGCCGCTTGACCCCCTTAGCCCCGCCCCCTTCCTCACAGCCCCGCCCACTAACTGCGCTGGGCTCTATCGTCCTTCCTAGCCCCGCCCCCCCTCACAGCACTTCCGGTTCCCCGGAGAGGCGCGCGCGCGGCCGCGGCCACGTGACCGGCGGGCGGGGCCGAGGTGCGCGCTCCCGCGGGCGGCAGGCGGAGGCGGCGGCGCCAGGTCCCGCGCGGGCCCCGGGGCCTTTCCCCCCCCGCCCCCTCCCACCCCCGGCTCCTCCATCCCCGCCAGGCCGCCATGTCGGAGGAGAAGCCCAAGGTGAGGAGCGGCCGCCACCGGGGGAGAGGCCTCTCCGCCGCTTGGGGCAGGGCTGCCCGCGCGCCCCGCCCCTCCCCGCCCGCCGCCGGCCCGCGCCAAGATGGAGGGGGAGGAGGGGGAGGGAGAGGAGGAGGAGAGGAAGAAGAAAGTGGAAGAAGAGGAACAGAAGAAGGTGGAGGAAGGGGAGGTGGGAGAGGTAGAGGGGGAGAGGAGGTGGAGGAGGAGGAGGAAGAAG
Source organism: Coccyzus lansbergi (assembly GCA_033558105.1). NCBI lineage: Eukaryota > Metazoa > Chordata > Aves > Cuculiformes > Coccyzidae > Coccyzus > Coccyzus lansbergi. The sequence goes on along the minus strand of JAUMJK010000141.1, from coordinate 235,131 downwards.
AGAAGGAGATGGTGGTAAAGGAGGAGGGAGGTGGTGGAGGAAGAAGAGGAGGTGGTGGTGGAGGGAGAGGAGGAGGAGGAGGGAGGTGGTGGTGGAGGAAGAAGAGGAGGAAGTGTTGGGTGGAGGAAGAAGAGGAGGAGGTGGAGGAAGAAGAGGAGGAGGGAGGTGGTGGTGGAGGAAGGAGAGGAGGAGGTGGTAGAGGAGGAGGAGGAGGAAGTGTTGGTGGAGGAAGAAGAGGAGGAGGTGGAGGAAGAAGAGGAGGAGGGAGGTGGTGGTGGAGGAAGAAGAGCAGGAGGGAGTTGGTGGTGGGGGAGGAAGAGGAGGAAGTGTTGGTGAAGGAAGAAGAGGAGCAGGTGGAGGAAGAGGAGCAGGTGGAGGAAGAAGAGGAGGTGGAGGAAGAAGAGGAGGTGGTAGAGGAGAAGGAAGTGTTGGTGGAGGAAGAACAGGAGGAAGTGTTGGTGGAGGAAGAAGAGGAAGTGTTGGTGGAGGAAGTGTTGGTGAAGGAAGAAGAGGAGGGAGGTGGTGGTGGAGGAAGAAGAGCAGGAGGGAGGTGGTGGTGGAGGAAGAAGAGGAGGAAGTGTTGGTGAAGGAAGAAGAGAAGGAGGTGGAGGAAGAGGAGGAGGGAGGTGGTGGTGGAGGAAGAAAAGGAGGAGGAGGTGGTGGTGGAGGAAGAAGAGGGGGGGAGGTGGTAGAGGAGGAGGGAGGAGATGGTGGTGGAGGAAGAGAAGGAGGAGGAAGTGTTGGAGGAAGAAGAGGAGGAGGAGGGAGGTGGTGGTGGAGGAAAAAGAGGAGGAGGGAGGTGGTGGTGGTGGTGGAGGAAGAGGAGGAAGAGGAAGTGTTGGAGGAAGAGGAGGAGGAAGTATTGGTGGAGGAAGAGGAGGAGGAGGTGGTGGTGGAGGAAGAAGAGGAAGTGTTGGAGGAAGAAGAGGAGGGAGGTGATGGTAGAGGAGGAGGAGGGAGGTGATGGTGGAGGAAGAGGAGGAGGGAGGTGATGGTGGAGGAAGAGGAGGAGGGAGGTGATGGTGGAGGAAGAGGAGGAGGAGGAGGGAGGTGATGGTGGAGGAAGAGGAGGAGGAGGGAGGTGGTGGTGGAGGAAGAGGAGGAGGAGGAGGGAGGTGGTGGTGGAGGAAGAGGAGGAGGAGGAGGGAGGTGGTGGTGGTGGAGGAAGAGGAGGAGGAAGTATTGGTGGAGGAAGAAGAGGAGGAGGAGGTGGTGATGGAGGAAGAAGAGGAGGAAGGTGCTGGTGGTAGAGAAGAAGGTGGTGGTGGAGGAAGAGGAGGAGGGAGGTGGTAGAGGAGGAAGTGTTCGAGGAGGTGGTAGTGGAGGAAGAAGAGGAGGAGGTGGTGATGGAGGAAGAAGAGGAGGAGGAGGGAGGTGGTGGTGGTGGATGAAGAGGAGGAGGAGGAGGTGGAGAAGGAGGGAGGAGGTGGTGGAGGCAGACAAGGAGGAGGCGGCCATGGCGGGCATGGGGCTGTCTGTGGCCCCACCAGGCTCCTTCCTGTTTCTCTTGCAGGAAGGCGTGAAGACAGAGAACGACCACATCAACCTGAAGGTGGCGGGGCAGGACGGCTCGGTGGTGCAGTTCAAGATCAAGCGGCACACGCCGCTCAGCAAGCTCATGAAGGCCTATTGCGAGCGGCAGGTGGGCCGTGGGGATTCACCCCCAATCCCTGGGGCACTGGGGCTTCCCCCTCACCTCCTCCAGCCCCACTGGAGCATCGAGGCTTCGCTGTCCTAGTGGGAAAGGAGTCTCCATCACCTCAAGGATGTGCAAATGCACCTACCGGGTCTGGTCCTGGCTCTCTAAGCCTGTCAGCTCTCTGTGGGGTGGGTTTCTCCTTGGAAAATGGCACGAACTGAATTCTCCTGTGCTGTGACTTCCAATGAGGGTTTCCTCCTGTCCCATGTCTCTCCTGGAGAGTCTCAGCCACTGCTGCCTTCTGCTGGTCCCAGTGCCACCTGGAGCCAAACAGAAGAGGGATTTGCCCAGATCCTGCTTTCTCCTGTCACCACCACTGCCTCCTGCTTGGTCCTGGAGCTGAACGGGAGAGGGGTTTATCCCTGCAGCCCAATTCCCACATCTCTCGTTACTGCCACTGCCTTCTGCTTGATCCTGGAGCTGAACAGGAGAGGGGTTTATCCCCACAACCCAATTCCCATGTCTCTTTTTACTGCCACTGCCTCCTGCTTGGTCCTGGAGCTGAACAGGAGAGGAGTTTATCCCGACAACCCAATTCCCGTGTCTCCCATTACTGCCACTGCCTCCTGCTTGGTCCTGGAGCTGAACAGGAGAGGGGTTTATCCCCACAGCCCAATTCCCGTGTCTCTCGTTACGGCCACTGCCTCCTTTTTTGTCCTGGAGCTGAACAGGAGAGGGGTTTATCCCCACAGCCCAATTCCCATGTCCCTCCCGTCACTGCCGCTGCCTGGTCCTGGTGCCACCTGGCGCCAAAACAAACCAGTCCTGGATTCCACTCAGGATTTAGGGCTCTGTGAACGTGCTCATGTGAGACCTGAGGCTCTACTACACCTCAAAAGTCAAAATCTGCCTCAGGTGCTGCATGTTCCTTTTTCCTCAGGCAATCTTCCCGGTCTCTTTTTCCATCAGGAATACAAAGCACCAGAAGCAGGAGATGTGAAAGCTTGTCCTGGCTGGGGCAGTGGGATCCAATTGCTGATCACGCAAAACGGCACCTTTAGGGGGTGGAGATGTTAAATCTTTTGCTTTGAGCTGACTCAACATCCAGACAATTCTCCGACTGGCATCAGGCTTCCTGCCTGGTTAAATCTTTCTACTGTCCATTTCCTCAATGTTTGTTCTGATGGTAATCTTGAAATATTCGGCTTGGATTCAAAGCGCAGAGCAAGGTTTCTCACTGTTGATTCCTTTTTATTTGCAGGGCTTGTCGATGAGGCAGATCCGATTCCGGTTTGATGGACAGCCAATTAATGAAGGAGACACTCCCGCACAGGTACGGAACACACCGATCCTACATGGAGGGGCTGGAGAACAGGCCTTATGAGGAGAGGCTGAGAGAGCTGGGGGTGTTTATCCTGGAGAAGAGGAGGCTGAGAGGAGACCTCATCACTCTCTAAAACTACCTGAAAGGAGGTTGTGGAGAGGAGGGAGCTGGGCTCTTCTCCCAAGGGACAGGGGACAGGACAAGAGGGAATGGCCTCAAGCTCCGCCAGGGGAGATTTGGGCTAGAGTTTAGGAGGAAGTTTTTCACACAGAGGGTGATTGGGCATTGGAATAGGCTGCCCAGGAAGGTGGTTGATTTCCCTTCCCTGGAGGTGTTTAAGGGACAGGTGGACGAGGTGCTGAGGGACATGGGTTAGTGTTTGATAGGAATGGTTGGATTTGATGATCCAGTGGGTCTCTTCCAACCTGGTTTTTCTGTGATCCTACATGATTTTTCCCTGTGGATATTTTTACTGTTTCCAGGGTAGGAAAATGGGAACACAGGTGATGAGGAAGCCAGCTCTGGGTTACTCTTGTTGAGGGAAACCCTGGGAAGTGCTGGTGGTGTCACCTCTGTCCCACTTCTTCATTTGCTGGTTGAGAGCTGACGCTGTGGCAGCTTCCGCTGCTGAAAGGGGCTCCAGGAAACCTGGGGAGGAGCTCTTGATCAGAGAGGTCAGGGATAGGACAAGAGGGAATGGTCTGAAGCTGAAAGAAGGGAGATTGAGATGAGATCTTAGGGAGAAATATCTTCCTGTGAGAGTGGGGAGGCCCTGGCCCAGGTTGCCCAGAGCAGTGGTGGCTGCCCCATCCCTGGAGTGGTTCAAGGGCAGGCTGGATGGGGCTTGGAGCCCCTGATCCAGTGGGAGGTGTAACTCTAAGTCCTGCTTTTCCCCGTGTTCCTCTGATAGCTGGAGATGGAAGATGAAGACACCATTGATGTATTCCAACAGCAGACGGGGGGAGTGTGCTAAGACATGCCATCCTTCGGAGACGAGGAATTGAAGGGTCCTCATCCCACCTCACTCTCTCATCTGCCCTTGGATTTGCTACAACAAGTAAACAAACGAACATGCTGATCACATGGGTTGTTCTCAACCTTAGAGGACGTTTACCAGAATTGCTCGTTACCCGTGCCGTGCTGCGCGTGCAAAGTCCAACAGGATCTGCAGGGAGGAATTGGCCTGATTTGATTTCCGTTCCGATTAAGTGATACACGGTGTCTCTAGTTAATTTTTCTGTTGGTTTGTTGTTGGTTTTTTGTTTTGGTTTGGTTTTTTTTTTTTTTTTTTACTATAAACCTGTGGCCTAAATCTTTATCCGCGTGTTAGGACACGGGGTGTTCATTCCTGGCTCTTGTCCTGCCTCTGTTCAATCCTAATCGTGTAAATAATTCCATCTATTCCCATGCCAGCTGTGAGTGTCAAGATTTCCTTTTCAGCTTTGCTCAGGAGAAGGGAGAGAGATGCTGATTTGCTGTTTTTAGCACGTGGCGCAGAGGCTTCCGAAGCGTTCCAGCTACGACACGCAGCATGTACATGCGCATACGACGCTTGGTAGGGAGTTGGAGTTTGAAACCTCGCGGATTGACCTGTGCTTTGTCATGATGAAGTCATCTGAAATATACTTTTTTAATGCAGAATTGAGAGTTGGCCTGAATTATTGTCCAAACAAGAGTTAGCGGAGCAGCCGCTCCCAAAGCTGGTTGCTCCTGGCAGCACAGCAAGGATTTTGGTGCCCAGGCCTGCAAAGAAGAGGAACCCATCCCTGCGGCTCCAGCGCAGGAATGGAAGAATCCAGCCCCTCGCTCCTGCTGCATCTCTCTGTCTCCTGCAGCAGGAACTGGTAGCGTGTGCATCAGCTTTCTCTTTCATACTTGTTTGTAGTAGAGAAATGTGACCTCTAAGTGAGGGGAAAAGCCTTTCCACGTGCTCGGGTGTTGGGAGCGAGGGAAGAGATGAGCGTGCACGGGTTCAGAACAATAACTGCCTGCTCCCCGACATCTGAAATTAAAACACGTTGGTGGATTTGAACTGCACCACGTGGATATTCCCAAAGAGCTGCTGCTCTGTGGGATCAGTGCCTGCCTTTCCTGTTGACTGGCTGTGTTCTATCACCACCTCCCTGCTGGGAATCCTAGAATCCTGAGCTTGGGAAGGACCTTTGAGATCAAGTTCATCCATCCCTGAGCACCTCCTCTATCTATTAAACCTCTCCAGGGATGGGGACTCCACCACCTCCCTGTGCAGCCTCTGCCGGTGCTTGATAACCCTTTCAGTGAAGGTTTTCCTAAGGCCCAATCTGAAGGTCCCCTGGTGGAGCTTGAGGCCATTCCCTCCTGTCCTGTCCTTTGGGAGAAGAGCCCAGCTCCCTCCTCTCCGCAACCTCCTCTCAGGGAGTTGGAGAGAGCAATGAGGTCTCCCCTCAGCCTCCTCTTCTCCAGGCTAAACACCCCCGGCTCTCTCAGCCGCCTTCCTATCCCTGGAGGGGTTCCAGGCCAGGTTGGATGGGGCTTGGAGCCCCTGATCCAGTGGGAGGTGTCTGGATCCAGAGTGGAACTGGATAGGCTTTGAGGTCCCGTCCCAACTCAAACCCTTCTGCGCATGCGCGGCCCGGGCGGGCACCATAGAGAGGAGCGGGCGGAGCGGCCGGCACCATAGAGAGGAGCGGCCGGTACCCGGAAGCGGCGGCGGGGCCGCACCATGGCGGGGACGGCGCTGAAGCGGCTGATGGCCGAGTACAAGCGTGAGTCCGGGGGCGGCGGTGGCGGCATCGGGTGATCCTGGGTTCCTTCCCCCGCGCTGACTCTGCTGGCTGGCTCCTTCTTCAAGCCTGGGAGGGCAGGAGGCCGCGGGTCGGGTGTGGGTGAGGTGGCGGTGGGGCGGGCTAGGCCGCGGGCCTCCCTCCCTCCTTCGTCTGTCTCCTTCCCTCCCTCCGTTCCTCCTTCCCTCCCTGCCTGCCTCCTCCCTTCTCCCTTCCTTCCTTCCCTCCCAATGGCATCCTGGCTTGTATGAGAAATGGTGTGACCAGCAGGGCCAGGGAGGTTCTTCTCCCTCTGGACTCAGCACTGGTGAGGCCACTCCTTGAATCCTGGGGTCAGTTGTGGGCCCCTCAGCACAAGAAGGATGTTGAGGCTCTGGAGCGAATCCAGAGAAGAGCAACAAAGTTGGTGAAGGGTCTGGAGAACAGGCCCTATGAGGAGCGTCAGAGAGAGCTGGGGATGTTTAGCCTGGAGAAGAGGAGGCTGAGGGGAGACCTCATTGCTCTCTACAACTACCTGAAAGGAGGTTGTGGAGAGGAGGAAGCTGGGCTCTTCTCCCAAGGGACAGGGGACAGGATGAGAGGGAATGGCCTCAAGCTCCGCCAGGAGAGATTTAGGCTGGAGATTAGGAGGAAGTTTTTCACAGAAAGGGTCATTGGGCATTGGAATAGGCTGCCCAGGGAGGGGGTTGATTCACCTTCCCTGGAGGTGTTTAAGGGACGGGTAGATGAGGTCCTGAGGGACATGGGTTAGTGTTTGATAGGAATGGTTGGACTCGATGATCCAATGGGTCTCTTCCCACCTGGTTGTTCTATGATTCTATGATTCTCCCTTCCTTCCTTCCCTCCCTTCTCCCTTCCCTCCCTTTCTCTCCTGGAGCAAAGTGAAGTGGTGAATTCCATCTCCACCCTCATAAAGACCCTTGGCTTGGGGGTACTTGGCTCTTGCTTGAGGTCACCCCGGTTTTCCTTGGGCATGGAGAGCTGGGGCAGGAATGCACAGAGGCTGCCAGCGTTTCTAGTGAAGTCGTGGGGAATATCAGAGGGATTTGCTTATTCAAGCTATAAGATAGAGCAAAATTCTAGGAGTTCCCGGGCTTGACGTCTCCCTCTTTCTGTCTGAAAACATCATATCCTTATCCATGATTAGATGTATGGCTTGAGTGTGCCCTTATTAAGTATGTGGATAACACTAAGCTGAGCAGAAGCGTTGATCTGCTTGAGGGTTGGGAGGTTCTGCAGAGGGATCTGGCCAGACTCACTCCATACACTGAGACCAAGGGGATGAGGTTCAACAAGGCCACGTGCTGGGTCCTGCACTTGGGTCACAACAACCTTGTGCAGCTCCAGGCTTGGAGAGGAGTGACTGGAAAGCCGCCTGGAGGAGAAGGACCTGGGGGTGTTTTGTTTATATCATCTGAACATGAACCAGCAGTGGCCCAAGTGGCTAAGAAGGCTAAGAACTTCCGGGCCTGTATCAGAAACGATGTGGCCAGCAGGAGCAGGGAAGGGATTGTGCCCCTGGACTCAGCATTGATGAGGCTGCACCTCAAATCTGGGATTCAGTTTTGTTCCCCTCACTCCAAGAAGGACATTGAGGGGCTGGAGCGCGTCCAGAGAAGGGAACAGAGCTGGGGAAGGGGCTGGAGAGCAAGGGTTCTGAGAGAGGCTGAGGGACTTGAGGCTGTTTAGCCAGAAAAGGAGAAGGCTGAGGGGAGACCTCATCACCGTCTACAACTGCCTGAAATCATGTTTATTTTCCTTGTGTTTCTCTTTCCACAGAGCTGACCCTGAACCCACCAGAGGGGATTGTAGCAGGTGAGGAGCTTGGGTGGGGTTTGTGTGCTGGGACATTGCAGCCCTGTGTTCAAGCAACGCTGAGTTTTGGACTTTTTTCTTCTTCTTACTAGGTCCTATGAATGAAGAAAACTTCTTCGAATGGGAGGCTTTGATTATGTGAGTTAATGTTATTTTCTATCACAAATCAGCTCTCGTGTATTATTTTCTATCACAAATCGCCACTCGTGTTATTATTTTCTATCACAAATCAGCCCTCATGTATTATTTTCTATCACAAATCAGCCCTCGTGTATTATTTTCTATCACAAATCACCACTCGTGTGTTATTTTCTATCACAAATCACCACTCGTGTGTTATTTTCTATCACAAATCACCACTCGTGTGTTATTTTCTATCACAAATCACCACTCATGTGTTATTTTCTATCACGAATCACCACTCGTGTGTTATTTTCTATCACGAATCACCACTCGTGTGTTATTTTCTATCACGAATCACCACTCATGTATTATTTTCTATCACAAATCACCACTCGTAGGCTGTGATCAGCTTCTAGGAGAGCAAGAGTGTGAAAAAACAGCATCAGTTCTGCAGAGCTTGGCTGGGAACTTCTTCTCTGACCCAAAGAGGGAATTACATTGGGAATTTAAACTGTGTGGCACAGGCAGCACCGAGACTCAATTGGTTATTTTTTGTACAGATCATTTGTTGTTTGGGTGTTGTTCTAGTAAGCAACGTTTAGTTCAGCAGAAATTATTCTCTGGGAGACGCTTTTATAGAACCAGAGGATGGTTTAGGTTGAAAGGGACCTCAAAGCCCATCCGGTTCCACCCCTGCCCTGGGCAGGGACACCTCCCACTGGATCAGATGTTTCTTTTCCTTCCAGGACTGGGGTTCCTGGAGGATTCCAACCAGTCCACGCTCCCCTTATCCTGCTATAGGCATGTTTTCCCTGCACCCACAAGTGCTGACTGAGGACTTTCCCGGCTGACGTGGGTGGCAGAGTTTTCCTGCCTCGGTTTGCGGGGAGTGTGTGTTGTCTAGGAATGCAAAACAAAGATTTCTGTCTCTTGGTTAAGGCACGTAACCAACACAAACGCGTCCCACGCTGTGTTGCGCTGCTTATTCCACACAAGCTGCCTGCGTGGGTGATGCTTTCTGCGTGGCCTCCGAGTTATTTTAGGCCTCGGTCGGGGAGGTTTGGGTCACTGCTGCCTGTTTACTGATGGGGAGGAAGGTTGGGAGATGCCTCAGCTTGTGTGCAGCGATTGGAATGGCTGGACTAGAAGATCCGATGGGTCCCTTCCAACCTGGTTGTTCTATGAATCTATGATTCACCCCGTGATGAACAGCTAAACACTTCAAAATGAACAGGTTGGATGGGGCTTGGAGCCCCTGATCCAGTGGGAGGCGTCCCTGCCCGTGTCAGGGGGCTTGGAACTGGGTGGGCATTAAGGTCCCTTCCATACCAAACTGCTCTATGATCATGTGGAAGGAAAATCCTTCCTATCGGTGCTTTTCCATATCAGGGATTATGCAGACGAGGCGTGGGGGATGCACAGAAATAGTTTTAGATGTGATTCATCACCTAGAAAACACATTTCCCTGTTTTCCCGCAACAAATTCTTAAACACCAGGTGAGCCGCTCGCAGACTTTAAAGCTTTTAAAGTGCTGAGCGTGAGCTTCTTGTCTTTGTCAACACAGGACGAGAGGCGGAGGTGGTTTAATTTGGGTTTCTGTGTTGTGTGTGTGTGTGATAATGAAATGATACTTTAAGATCTGCTAAATTCTGAAGCTGCGATATAATAGAAACGTGTTTACTCTACACACGCTCGGTTGCTTTCATCTCTTTACAAAACTCCCTGAGCGGCAGCGTTTGCGTGCGTTGGAGAGCAGAAAGGACTTGTTTGTATTTGTCCGCGATAATCCTGAGTGTTTTGTAATCTCGGATGAGCTGTGAGAGATGCTGGGAGGGAAAGAGGGAATTAAAGTGAAGTTGGGTTCTGATTTTTAGGCAGATAAAGCGCAAAAGACGAGAAGTGTAACAGTGAAGAGAACAATGCGTTTTGCTCCTTCACTAGATTTCTATAAAATTAGAGCAAAGAAGAGCAGAGAGCAAAGACATTACCCAGTTATCAGCTCAGAGGCTGCACGGATCGATGTTGTCTTGGAGATAAATATCATGCCTCTTAAAATAATCATAGAATCACCAGGTTGGAAGAGACCCACCGGATCATCGAGTCCAACCATTCCTATCAAACACTAACCCATGTCCCTCAGCACCTCATCCACCCGTCCCTTAAACCCCTCCAGGGAAGGTAAATCAACTCCCTCCCTGAGCAACCTCTGCCCAATGACCCTTTCTGTGAATTTTTTTTTCCTAATGCCCATCCTGAGCCTCCCCTGGTGGAGCTTGAGGCCATTCCTTCTCGTCCTGTCCCTTGGGAGAAGAGCCCAGCTCTGTCCTCAACACAACCTCCTCTCAGGGAGTTGTAGAGAGCAATGAGGTCTCCCTTGAGCCTCCTCTTCTCCAGGATAAACACCCCCAGCTCTCTCAGCCACTCCTCGTAAGACTGGCACTAAATAATCTGTATTTCCAGCATCTTTGCCTGCAGCAAGGTAAAAGTTAAGCACAGAAGTGTTCAGGCTGTATTGATGTGTCACGAGTGACAGAACGTTTTTAATGCTCACCAAGTGACCACAACAGATCCAGTGCTGAGAGTGCAACAGAGCCTGGTGGGAAAGTGTAGAATCATGGAATGGTTTGAGTTGGAAGGGACCTCAAAGCCCATCCAGGTCCTGCCATGAGCAGGGACACCTCCCACTGGATCAGGGGCTCCAAGCCCCATCTAACCTGACTTTGAACCCCTCCAGGGATGGGACAGCCACTCCTACTCTGGGCAACCTGGGCCAGGGCCTCCTCACCCTCATCGTGAAGAAATTCTTCCTCATGTCTAATCTAACTTCCCTCTTCCAATTCCAAGCCATTTTCCCCTCATCCTGTCACTCCAGGCCCTTGTAAAAGATCCCTCCCTAGCTTTCCTGGAGCCCCTTTCAGCACTGGAAGCTGCTCTAAGATCTCCCCTGAGGCTTCTCTTCTCCAGGCTGAGCAACCCCAACTCTCTCACCCTGTCCCCAGAGGTGCTTCAGCCTTTGGATCATCTCTGTGGCCTCCTCCGTACCTGCTCCAACGGTTCCATCTCCTTCTTATGTTGTTGTTTCCAGAATTGGACACAGGACTCCAAGTGGGCTCTCGGGAGCATGGAGTCCTTCACCTTTTCTGTTCTTTCCAGTATGGAGAATGGGATTTGGGAAGACGAGGCATGAATATATTCCCAAACCTTGTTTCCTGAGCAATACGGTCTTGTTTGAAGGGCTTTTCGCTGAATACATAAAGTTTCCTTGGTAAAGATTCCTAGGGATAAGGCTTGTTTTGTGATCTTTCCAATGATAGAATCATAGAACAACCAGGTTGGAAGAGACCCACTGGATCATCGAGTCCAACTGTTCCTATCAAACACTAAACCAGTCATGTTGGTGTTAGAACTGGTTGCTCATGTTAGAATAAATCATGCCTAACACACTTCTCTGCTCACTTTCCAAAAATGTTTTGTTTAGAGGGGACAAAAGAGTTGGTTTTATATTCTTAGCCTGACTGCACTTTGAACTGAAGGACGAACACGACGAGGAAATGTTCCTACAAGCACAGTGACAAAGCCGGTTTGTTCCCTGCGTGCGCTCGAGGGGGTGTGAGCCGAACAAACCCTCTTCTGCGTTGGGCAATCACGGTCCCCACACGATGTTTCTATTTGCGCCAAACACGGCTCAGGGTGGGTTTCTGATGAGATAGCGAGCGGTGTTTACGTGTGGTTGTGCTCGATACTGGCACTTTGAGGCTCCGGAGGTTTTTATAAAGTTCTCTTGGAGCTGCAGCGGGTGACAACTCTTGTCTTGCGCCGCAGCTTCAAAGGCCCCGAGTCCCACACCTGCCTCTGCCTCCTCCTGACGTGCAGACGCTCCAATCCCGGAACATGCCTGGGAGCCAGATACTCCAATTATATCCAGGCACACCCTGCTAATTAAGCAGTGTTGTGACCTTCCTAGTAATTAGCGTGCGAGCTTTGATTCCCCCCACTTTGCTCTCAAACCCCTGCATTTGGATTTAAGTTTGAGGTGTGGGCTACGAGCGCGTTAACTCCTTGTTTTCTGGAGACGATGATATAACCCAAACGTGAGATGCCTCGTTAGACGAGGCTGAAAACTCTCTGTAAAACTTCGGTGAGTAACTTTTCATCTCTTTCCAGGGGTCCTGAAGACACCTGTTTCGAGTACGGGGTGTTCCCTGCTATCCTCAGCTTTCCGCTCGACTACCCGCTGAGTCCTCCGAAGATGAGGTTCACGTGCGAGATGTTCCATCCCAACAGTGAGTGACGGGTGGACAGGGAAGTGGGTTGCTTGTGTACCTTAAAAGTAAACTCCGGCGGCGGAAACGCTGCGAGCTTTCTCCTAGGGAGGTTCTTTCTTTTGCTAGATTATCAGATTTTGTGTCCTCTTGCCTTTGGAAGAGGAAATTTAGAGCTGGATTGAGCTTCAATCATGCAAAGGCCGAGTCCAAACGTTCATCTGTGCTCAAGATCCAGAGAGGCCAAGTGTTTCCAGTGAGTAACCATCGACCCCTGTGCTTCTTGTGCAGTTTACCCAGATGGGAGAGTTTGCATCTCTATTCTTCATGCTCCTGGGGATGATCCCATGGGATACGAGAGCAGCGCTGAGCGGTGGAGTCCCGTGCAGAGCGTGGAGAAGATCCTCCTGTCAGTTGTGAGCATGCTGGCAGGTAAGGAAGTTCAGGCTGGACATTAGGGAAAAATTCTTCCCAGAAAGGGTGATTGGGCCGTGGCAGAGGCTTCCCAAGGAGAGAGTTGAGTCACCTTCCCTGAAGTGGTTTAAGGGACGGGTGGACGAGGTGCTGAGGGTGGACATGGGTTAGTGTTTGATGGGAATGGTTGGACTCAATGATCCGATGGGTCTCTTCCAACCTGGTTGTTCTATGATTCCCAAGGAGGGAGTTGAGTCACCTTCCCTGAAGGGGTTTGAGGGATGGGTGGACGAGGTGCTGAGGGACATGGGTTAGTGTTTGATGGGAATGGTTGGACTCAATGATCCGGTGGGTCTCTTCCAACCTGGTTGTTCTGTGATTCTATGAAAGGGGCAGAGTACATTCTGTCTTAGTGACTTGTGTGATCCTATCACAGTTGTCCCACACTGTGCTGGCAAAAACCTGATAAATGCCATGTTTCAGCTCACCTCTGAGCAAAATGGAGCCACGGGGGCTTAATGGGCTTGGGAAAGCGTTCCGCAATCCTGTGATGAAAGATGTAGCAGAAATGAAAGCATTCTATGGGTTTTCTTGGCTTGTTTTGTTGGTTTTTTTTAATAGAACAAGCCATCCCCGAGAATAACAGAGCCTGTTTGGGTGGCCCGGGCGGGAGGGCTTTGTGTCTGCAAAGCCGCAGAACCAGAAAAAATCGTTGGCAGGGGAGCAGCATTCAGCTCTGAAACCCTGGACGGTGCTGGTGGTGCCACAGTGTGTGCTCCGTGTGCTTGCCAGGGCTCTGCTGCCCGGAGTGGAAGCAAAAGAAAGGCTGGTTCCTCTGCCACTTGTTTCTTAGCTAAACTAAACCTTGCTGTGATGTCCTGTTGTGATCAGGAAGCCGAGAGCTGCCGCTGGATTTCCCTTTCGCTATTCATAGAATCATAGAATAGAATCATAGAATAATCACCAGGTTGGAAGAGACCCACCAGATCATCGAGTCCAACCATTCCTATAAACCACTAACCCATGTCCCTCAGCACCTCGTCCACCCGTCCCTTAACCCCCTCCAGGGAAGGTGAATCAACCACCTCCCTGGGCAGCCTCTCCCACTGCCCAATGACCCTTTCCATGAACATTTTTTTCCTAATGTCCATCCTGACCCTCCCCTGGTGGCGCTTGAGGCCATTCCCTTTCGCCCTGTCCCTTGGGAGAAGAGCCCAGCTCCCTCCTCTCCACAACCTCCTCTCAGGGAGTCCCAGAGAGCAATGAGGTCTCCCCTCAGCCTCCTCTTCTCCAGGATAAACACCCCCAGCTCTCTCAGACGCTCCTCTTCTCCAGCCCCTTCCCCAGCTTCCTTGCTCTTCTCTGGACTCACTCCAGAGCCTCAACATCCTTCTTGTGCTGAGGGGCCCACAACTGAACACAGGATTCGAGGAGCCGTCTCCCCAGTGCCGAGTCCAGTGGGAGAATAACCTGAGCACAGGAAGTTTTCCAAAGCCCCATGGAAACGCCTGAGGTGCTATGGAAATCATTTAAGGGCCTTGCTCCATACCTACCTTTCGGTCTCTCTCATTTCAGAGCCTAACGATGAAAGTGGAGCCAATGTTGACGCCTCCAAGATGTGGCGAGAAGACAGAGAACAATTTAACAAAATTGCCAAGCAGATTGTGCAGAAGTCACTCGGACTTTAAGCTCACAGAGACTGAAGTATTTTGTATTCCTCTCCACCTGAAAGCGAGCAGTGCTCCGCGCCGGTACCAAAAAGGAAAGCTTCGCAAACTATTGGCCTAGTTCTTCTTCTCGTTCGTTATTTATTTGCCATCTCTCTTCTTCCACTGCTCCAGAGAAGCCTCTAGTTCACTGACTAAATTGCGTGGAAAAGGGATTTTTAATCCTAGGGAAAAATATGGAGGCAAAGCTCTTTCGAAGGCTGCTTGTTGCTACCTCACGTCGTGGTATGGCAAGCTCAGAGACCTTGTAAGTCTGCAGCTCCGATCTGTTTGAGAACAGAGCTGGTCTGGATCCCCTGCTGAAAGCGTTAGGTGTGTGTTTTTATAGGTAGCCTTGCGGCTGCAGCAGCACTAGCCAAGAAATAACCTGTTAGTTTTATGGTGCTTTGCTGCGTTAAGGACAGTTAGAGCTGTTTGAAGAGCAGGGTTAGTGAGAGAGGCTGAAAAATAAGATGATGGTCAGGATGCATCCTCAAACGAAGCGAACGCGCAGGATGTAGCTGAAAGGGAAAGGCTAGAGAGGTGCTGTCAGGGACCAGCTGGAGCTCTAGGGTGGGCTGGTTGTCCCACTACACCTCCAGCTTGTGTTGAGCCTCTCACTTCGTGTTTGCGCGGAAGAAATCTCAAGAGCTGCTGTTATTACTCCTCCAGACACTCCCAGCAAGCGTCACATTCAATTAGAGGCGCACGACGTACAGACTGGGTTCTTAAACGCTTTGGACAGGTTCACCTTGGTGTGAGGTAGGTCCTGAAAATCCTGCTGGGTACGTGAGATGTCTCTGCAGTGATGGCAGCTCCTCTCCCGTTGATGTTTGGGGGCCGAGAGGATTGGGTGCTACTGACCTTGGCCATTACTGCCTGGGTCTTCTGCCTTTTTGCAGAGACAACCAGGCTGAATTTCTCAAATCAACTGCGACGCTTCCTTACGCTGCCTCCTGGGGAGTTGGGGATAACACCGTACATTTTCCAGGCTCGGGGAACGACACGTGTTGAAAACAGCAGACTTGTAGCCAAACCCTGATGTGGAGGCTGTGGGGAAACACCAGCTCAGCCATCGTTCGTGAAAGCTCTTGGGCCACGGATGCCCTCGTGCTTCGCAAACAGATCCCCTACGTAGGTCCAAATTGACTCCAATTTCCTACAAGCAATAACATGCACACGGAATCAGATTTTGCTGGCAGCTTTAAACAGGCTAAAGTTGAGAAGGGCTTTTTTTTTTTTTATTCCGCCTGTGTGACCTGGAAGGAGCCGCAACCGTGGCCAGGGCGATGCTGTGCGTGCAACTCATGTTTATGTCTTGCTGTCCCCATGCAAATCGCGTCGTTCTGCACCTCTGAAGAGTCTGTATCGCTACAGTTTTGCTGATTTTTACCTCCTCTTAGAAGTGATTCTTGCTTTGGTGTGAGGGCGGGAAGAGACCTGGCGTAGTTTGGGAGCTGAAATGACAAAATAGTGTTGTACCTAACTAGTATTTCAAGGGAAATTTAGCGCTTGTATGCAAACCAGGAGCACGTTTTGAGTTGGAGTGGATGGAGTGTTGCTCCTGGGAGTCCTGCACCTGTTTTGGAAGCAAAACTGGAGAGCTGTGAGCGCCGAATGGCAAATAATGGATTCGGCAGACGCGGCAAAAGCAGGTGCTTTGTAAGTGCAGAATGTTTCATTCCAGTATGTTCACTCACTATCTTATTTCATGGAGGGATTTAGTCTGTATGCTGAGAATAAAGTGATTATTTTTTTCTCCTTTCATAGATCTCTGCCTGTGTCGCAGGTTTGTTTTAATCTGGGTCATCAGGTAAGTGAGGAGAGTGGCCTGAAGAAGCGGAAGGGTTTATTCTCACCCAGTTCAAACACGAGATAGTCTAGAGGAGTGGAAGAGTTGACACGGTTGCTTTGGCTTCCTGGGCAAGTGTCTTATCTGTAAAAACCAAGCATTTTGTTGTGGTTGGACTCGATGATCCGGTGGGTCTCTTCCAACCTGGTTGTTCTGTGATTCTATGACTTGGTAATTCCAAGGGAACTCTAAAAACCTGACAGTGGTAGATGTGACGCAGGTGTCTTCTTACGCTGACTTCACGTGGACTTGTTAGTCGTTTGGGGTTTCAATGCACCTTCTTTTGACTTCAGTGGACTTGGTTTGACTTCAGTGAACTGCAGTGGATTCACTCTAAATTCAGCAGATGGGTTTTGACTTTAGTGGGCTTCAATGTATTGATTTAAATAGACTTGTTTTGACTTAAATGGACTTGTTCTGACTCCGGTGGACTTTGGAATTCAGTATATTCCTTTTGCTTTCCCTGGACCTTCTCTGACATCAGTGGATTTGTTTTGACTTTGATCTGATACCCAGGAAATCCAATGATGGTGTGAAATCCAATCCTACCTGAAAGGAGGTTGTGGAGAGGAGGGAGCTGGGCTCTTCTCCCAAGGGACAGGGCGAAAGGGAATGGCCTCATGCTCCACCAGGGGAGGCTCAGGCTGGACATTAGGAAAAAAATTTTCATGGAAATGGTCACTGGGCAGTGGGAGAGGCTGCCCAGGGAGGTGGTTGAGTCACCTTCCCTGGAGGGGTTTAAGGGACCGGTGGATGAGGTGCTGAGGGACATGGGTTAGTGATTGACAGGAATGGTTGGACTCTGGCTGTGCCCTGGGAGGATTTTGGTGCTCAGGCAGCTTTTTACAACTCGGCAACACCTGAGAGTTGTATTGTTTTCCCAACAAAACTCGCAGCAGCTGCGTTTCCTTTCGTGATCCTGCCTCCAAGAATCGGACCCACCTTTCTGCTTGGATCTAGATTTATAGGGATGAGGGTGCAGGTTGGTTCTTGGCTGTTGAGTATGGTTTAGTGTTTGATGGGAATGGTTGGACTCGATGATCCGGTGGGTCTCTTCCAACCTGGTGATTCTATGAGGGTTAAAGCTCCCAAAGGCTTCATCCTCGCCCTTGGGTAACACTGACCAGCAGTGATGTCTTTCGGAGCAGTTCCCTTCTCCCAGTCTCAAACAGAGAGGTAAAAACCTCCTCGGGGAGTGCCAGAGCACTGCAGGTGCTAGACATGCCAGTAAAGCCTTAAAGATTAAAAAAAAAAAAAAAAAAAAAAACCACCTTTTTTCTGGATTATATTTGCTTTAGGCTTTTGTATTTTAAAAAAAAAAAAAAGCAACAAACCAAACCCCTTCAACAAAGCCATAAACATGCAACCAGCATCCTCTTTAAAGCCTTTGTGCTGCACACACACACACACGCACACGGCTTTTTCTCGCTGGCAAGCGGAGCCGTGTCGGAACACCCACAGTGGGATGCGAGATGTTCATTAAGTGTGCTGTGTGCATGCGAGCGGCGCTTTGAAAGCGGGAGCTGCTGCGCAGCCACATGAAACGGCTGCAGCTTCGAGGCAGAGCCGGTCCCAGGCTTCCTTCCAGCTTTTTTTTGTTTGTGTGTGTGTGTGTGTTTCAGCTTTGAGCCGTTTTATGAACGGAAGGCACTGTGCTGCCTTCGGACCGGAGCGGGGAAAGCTCTGCCCCTCTGGAAGGTCCTCGCTTTCCTCCTGAAGTTGTCTGGGTGAGGATGTGGTGTGAGAAACAGGAGAAACACCCTGTCTGTCAGCACAGCCCCGAGATGTCTGTCCCCAGTGCCACTTCCAGCCGTGTTGCCAGCACTGGGATTGGCTCCGATGTGGGCTCAGCATGGATTTTTAGGAGGTGGCTCCATGGAAGCACTGGGAGCAGCCGTGCAGGGCAGTGGCCAGGGCAGGGAGCCTGGGAGGTCCTGGCATGAGAACAGCCACCCCTTCTCTGCCCCAGGATCCTTCTTTCCCAGATTTCTGTGACAAAGTGGGAAGCGGATTTTCTCTTCCCTTCAGCAAGCGCAGGGGCTGGAGGAGAGCGAGGTGAGGAGTGATGAGGGTCTTGCTTCCAGCTGGTGGAACAACTGGGGGTGGCAGAGGAAAGGGACAGGAATCTGGATGAATGGCCTCAAGCTCCGCCAGGGGAGATTTAGGCTAGAGATTAGGAGGAAGTTTTTCATGGAAAGGGTCATTGGGCATTGGAACAGGCTGCCCAGGGAGGTGGTTGATTCACCTTCCCTGGAGGGGTTTAAGGGACGGGTGGACAAGGTGCTGAGGGATATGGTTTGGTGTTTGGTGGGAATGGTTGGACTCGATAATCCGGTGGGTCTCTTCCAACCTGGCGATTCTGTGATTCTGTGAGGGTCACCTGCAGCCCAGCAAGGTTCCCAGGTGCTCCAGGGATGAAACCTAGAGCTGGGGAGGGAATGGCTGGACTCGATCCGATGGGTCCCTTCCAGCCTGGTTGTTCTATGGTTGGTCTATGAATTGCTTGAACCACTTCACGCTTAGTGCTCCTGCACAGTGTGTTTGGTGCTCTCGCAGCCCCCCAGGAGCACAGGGCAGTGGGGAGACCAGCGCCTCCCCTGTGACCCCAACCCTGGTGATCTTCTTGCCCTGAGCAGAGGTGGCTGCCCCATCCCTGGAGGGGTTCAAGGGCAAGTTGGATGGGGCTGGAGCCCCTGATCCAGTGGGAGGTGTCCCTAACCATGACGGGGAGTGACACTGGATGGGCTTTGAGGTCCCTTGCAACCCAAACCATTCTGTGATTTGCTGAGAACCAACCAGGTGGCTTTTGAAAGCAGCTCAACATCCCCCAAAGACGGGACTTTGCAGCAGTTAAGATTAGGGGGTATGTTAATATATAATTAATGGTAATGATACGGGCAGCAGGTTATTACAGGGCGGCTGCTGGCATTTGCAACGTGTGCGTGAGCTCTCGGGGAACGGTTTGCGAGCGGGTCTGTCTAGTCATGTTGCTCCTGCAGGGCGTGGGGGCAACGAGCCAAGCCCTGGGCCCAGTCCCCTTTCTCCGTGTGTGGGGCTCTCTGGGGGTGCTTTGGTGGCCAAGCAGGCCAATGGCATCCTGGCTTGGATCAGAAATGGTGTGACCAGCAGGGCCAGGGAGGTGATTCTCCCTCTGGACTCAGCACTGGTGAGGCCGCTCCTTGAATCCTGGGGTCAGTTGTGGGCCCCTCAGCACAAGAAGGATGTTTGAGGCTCTGGAGAGAGTCCAGAGAAGAGCAACAAAGCTGGTGAAGGGGCTGGAGAACAGGCCCTGAGAGGAGCAGCTGAGAGAGCTGGGGGTGTTTATCCTGGAGAAGAGGAGGCTGAGAGGAGACCTAATTGCTCTCTATAAGTACCTGAAAGGAGGTTGTGGAGAGGAGGGAGCTGGACTCTTCTCCCAAGTGTCAGGGGACAGGACAAGAGGGAATGGCCTCAAACTCTGCCAGGGGAGATTTAGGCTAGAGATTAGGAGGAAGTTTTTCACGGAAAGGGTCATTGGGCATTGGAATAGGCTGCCCAGGGAGGTGGTTGATTCCCCTTCCCTGGAGGTGTTTAAGGGACGGGTGGAGGAGGTGCTGAGGGACATGGGTTAGTGATTGGTGGGAATGGTTGGACTCGATGATCCGGTGGGTCTCTTCCAACCTGGTGATTCTATGATTCTATGCTGAGGGGGCACCCGTACGCTTGGCTGCTGGACCCAGCAGGGGGAAGCTCACCGCCCGTGGCTGGGTTGGGAGTTTAGCCCCTAAACCAGTTTTTCCCGATGTCAAAACGATGTGGTAAATTGGACCCAAATTTGGGCTGGCATGGAGAATCACAGAGTCCAACTGTCTATCCACTGCTAAACTGGATCCCTGAGCACCTCATCCAGCCATCTGTTAAACCCCTCTAGGGACGGGGACTCCACCACCTCTGCCAGGGCCTGACACCACCAAAGGGTGAGTATTTTCAAATCCACTTTGGCATCAATTAGAGGTTGAATTTTGCCCTTAGCCTGATCCTGCTGTGAGTCAAGCTCTTCTGCCTTGGAGCCTGGGCACAGCTTTGGAGGGACTGCTTGTCTTCGAGGCCTCATTAAGGTCTTAGGACTCTTTATAAAATCTGGTTTCGTGAAAACATCAGTATTGTGGCTGAAGCCACTTGTCTGAATGGTTGTTGTGAAACCGTGTCCTGGGCTGCATCCAGAACCATGGGACCAGCAGGGAGGGAGGGGATCCTGCCCCTCTGCTTTGTGAGACCCACCTGGAGCCCTGGGTCCAGTTTTGGAGCCCTGAGCACAGGAAGAACATAGAATCATAGAACAACCAGGTTGGAAGAGACCCACTGGATCGTTGAGTCCAACCATTCCTATCAAACACTAACCCATGTGATCCCTTTGATTTGACAAACCAGACTTGGGTTAGGTTGAATTTGTTGGACTTGATGATCCAATGGGTCTTTTCCAACTTGGTGATTCTATGATAGGGATTGAGGAGAGGGACTGGAGCTGCAGCTGTGGGGTAAACCATGCCAGCTCCTTCTCCAACCACACCAACTGCGTCTCTTTCCGTGCCAGTGGGGACCAGGCTCTTGTGGTTGGGTGGCAGGCATCTGGGCATGGAGACCATGTCCCCGCCAGCATCTGCACAGCTCCGAGCGCAGTTGGGCTATGGGGCTGCAGCCGGAGTGGCTGGGCAGCAGCTCCGCGCCGCCGGAACTGGCCCAAAGAAACTCTTGGAAAACAATAGCAATTGTTCTCTGTCTTTTTTCCTTCCCCTCCCCGGATGTCGGAGGACATGGAGCTGCGCTCGGCTACTAGTGGGTGGGCAGAGCGAGTGTGGCTGCCTGCGCTCCATCTTAGAGTCATAGAATCATAGAATCACAGAATCACCAGGTTGGAAGAGACCCACCGGATCATCGAGTCCAACCATTCCCATCAATCTCTAACCCATGTCCCTCAGCAGCTCGTCCACCCACACCTTAAACCCCTCCAAGGGACGGGGGTTGAACCCTAAGCAGGGAGCTATGGGATTGTTTCTGGTCCAAGCAGCACCATGCGTCCCTTTTTCTATCCTCGATGGGCCCTGGCGTGTGGGAGCAAATCCCCAGCCTTCTCTGCTGTGGCTTTCTTTGTGAGGCTGCTCCTTGAATCCTGTGTTCAGTTGTGGGGCCCTCAGCACAAGAAGGATGTTGAGGCTCTGGAGCCAGTCCAGAGAAGAGCAACGAAGCTGGTGAAGGGTCTGGAGAACAGGCCCTATGAGGAGCGGCTGAGAGAGCTGGGGGTGTTTATCCTGGAGAAGAGGAGGCTGAGAGGAGACCTCATTACTCTCTGCAGCTCCCTGAAAGGAGGTTGTGGAGAGGAGGGAGCTGGGCTCTTCTCCCAAGGGACAGGACAAGAGGGAATGGCCTCAAGCTCCGCCAGGGGAGGTTTAGGCTGGAGATTAGGAGGAGGTTTTTCACAGAAAGGGTCATTGGGCATTGGAACAGGCTGCCCAGGGAGGTGGTTGATTCCCCTTCCCTGGAGGTGTTTAAGGGACGGGTGGATGAGGTCTTGAGGGACTTGGTTTAGTGTTTGATAGGTTGGACTAGAAGATCCGATGTGGCCCCTCCTGCCTGGTGGCAGCAGGGCTGGGGACATCGTCTTGTCCGTCTCGAGAGTCCCTTGAAGCTCTGCCCCGTCCAGCGCCGGGATGTGGGCTGTGATTCAAAGGAGAGAGCTCTTGCAGATGTCAGGAATAAAGACTGAAATTAATAGGGCTTAACAAGCCCCGAAACATGACTTTATGTCTGCAAATAATGAGGAGTGAGTTACAGTCTTGGAAGAGCAGAAATGTTTTCCCTGTGTGCATGGTCCAGCCTGGCCCTGGTGTTGATTAGGTGCCCTCCTCGTGCTGTCTTCTGCTTTGGAAGCTCCGCTCGAAATGCATTTGCTACAAATCGGTTTCTCAATGTTTTCTAAGCCAGGGATGGCCCAACCTCTTTGGTGGAAGTCCAAGGATCGTTTTGTTCGGAGCCACCACATGGTTTTGTTTACCACCCGTGTGAATTAGGCAAGCGTCTCCCTGTTTTTCTCTTTTATTTCGTCCTCTTGCGCTCGCTTGTGCTCAAGAGGAATGTGCGCGTGTTCGCTTCGGAACAATTTCGCAGACCACTTCCTACTGTCATGAGGACACGGAGCAGGTCCTGGACCCAGCGGGCAGTGCTGAGCCCCTGTCCTTATTTCACATGTCCTTATTCACGTGTCCTTATTTCACATTTCGATGGTTCTATGGTTCACATCACAGCTCGGTCCCCAGGGCAGCTCCTCCTGGAGAAGAAGAATTCTGGGCACTACCCAAGCCGCTCCACGACCTTCTGCCACGTCAAAAGCCGCAGCCTAAGGATGGAGAAAATCCTCGAGGACCATCAACAGAGCTGTAGGTCACATATCACTGTTCCTCTTTTTCTCGTATAGCTCTGTTTAAGTTTTTTTGCCTTTGATGGTTCTTCCTGTATCTTGATCTGCCTTTTTGTGCGTTTCTCCTCTTTCCTCCTGGAAAATAAGAGGCTTCCAGTTCCACATTTTGCACTCTGCTCTTGGTTTACAAACTGCAGTAACATTTCATAGAATCATAGAACAACCAGGTTGGAAGAGACCCATCGGATCATCGAGTCCAACCATTCCTATCAAACCCTAACCCATGTCCCTCAGCACTTCATCCACCCGTCCCTTAAACACCTCCAGGGAAGGGGAATCAACCACCTCCCTGGGCAGCCTATTCCAATGCCCAATGACCCTCTGTGTGAAAAACTTCCTCCTAATCTCTAGCCTAAATCTCCCCTGGTGGAGCTTGAGGCCATTCCCTCTTGTCCTGTCCCCTGTCCCTTGGGAGAAGAGCCCAGCTCCCTCCTCTCCACAACCTCCTCTCAGGTAGTTGTAGAGAGTAATGAGGTTTCTGTAGGAAGTTCAGTCTGTATCAAAGAACTTTTATCACTTTCCCAACAAAAATCGCAGCAGCTGAGTTTCCTTTCGTGATCCTGTCTCCAAGAATTGGAGCCACCTTTCTGCTTGGATCTGGATTTATAGGGATGAGGGTGCAGGTTGGTTCTTGGCTGTTGAATGTGATTTAGTGTTTGATGGGAACGGTTGGACTCGATGATCCGGTGGGTCTGTTCCAACCTGGTTGTTCTGATTATTCTATGATCCCTGTCCTCACCAGGAGACCAGCTTCAGCCTTGGCTTTCAAGGCTCTCCCTGACCATTTATAGCACAAAGCAGCCTGAGCAAATGGTGCTGGGCTGCGTCACGCCTGGTGCATCCTCTGTACTCATCAACAGGGGCTTCAGTTCCTCCTGGAACCCCTGGATCTCCTTCCTTCTAGAGGAGACACTTGCGGCTGCATCCTGGAGTCCGGAGGTGGCCCCACTGGTCAGATTTTTGGTGAAGGAAGCGCTCGAAGGTGGCTTTAAAAAAAAAAGCCACTTTTCCCCTTTGGAAAAACCAGCCGCTTCGGAGGAGCCACGCAGGCTGCTGCCTGGACTCTGGGGTTGATGGGAGACTTCTCCAGCTCCATCTGCTTGTGCAAGTCCTCCTCGTAGGGCTGAGCTGCCAGCTCCCAGAGCCAAGCTTAACTTGACACATGTGTGGGAGCTGTGGCGGCTCCGTCTCTCTCATTTGTGCCGCCCTGCCCAGCGCCAACCCTGCGGAGGCCACCGCGCTCCTACCAGCCAACCTCACCGCTGCCTGCATCCAGGATGCATCCCCAAGGATGCAGGGAGCAGTTCGAGGGGCCGAGGGCGGCCGGGGAGACGGTTTGTACCCTCCGCCACCCTCGCGGGTGGTCGCTGGCGGTGGCTGCCCTGTGGGACACCCGGCTCTGGCTTGAAGAGGCTTCCAGAGAAGACAGGAGGGTGTCAGACTTTGTGTGGCCTCTTAAATGGCCCTAAAAGGTGGATCCTTTCACGCAGAACAGCCAGAGGCACTGAAACAAGACAGGCTGAGAGAGTTGGGGTTGTTCAGCTGGAGAAGAGAAGGCTCTGGGGAGGCCTTAGAGCAGCTTCCAGTGCTGAAAGGGACTCCAGGAAAGCTGAGAAGGAGCTTTTTCCAAGGGCTTGGAGTGATAGAATGAGGGGGAATGGCTTTAAATTGGAAGGGGAAGAGTTAGATGAAACATTAGGAAGAAATTCTTCACAATGAGGGTGGGGAGACCCTGGCCCAGGTTCCCCAGAGCTGCCCCATCCCTGTACATGTTCAAGGGCAGGTTGGATGGGGCTTGGAGCCCTTGATCCAGCGGGAGGTGTCCCTGCCCATGGCAGGGGTGGCACTGGATGGGCTTGGAGGTCCCTTCCAACCCAAACTATCCAATAATTCTCTGCCTGCACCATCCTGGTCCTGGCACGAGGGGGTTTTGGTCCAGCGAGGGATGCAGGGAGACCAGTGTCGAGGCTCATCCGGCTCCGACTGTTCCGTGTTCACGAAACCCGTGATTTGTGACATAACTTTTGGCAACTCATGCCATCCATCCCCTCGCCCCGTGGGGAGGCTGCGGGGACAGGGGGGTGGGTGGGAGCCTGTTTCAATTGTTCAGGGAGTGGAAGTAACTCGTTCTGCAGCTGGAGAAACCAAACAGAGTTTGAGCTTTTCCACTGTGGTCTCTCGTGTTTGAAGAGCATAAGCTCGAGGGTTTCTGAAGTGATGCAAGGCTGGGGCTGGTGCCCACAGGCTGTGCCTCACCTGCCTGAGAATGTTTTGGGGGAGAAGCAGGCACCTTGTGGGGTCTGGGTTCTTCGGGGAGGGTAGAGGGGTCAGAGGGTCTCACCCCCAGTTCAGACTAGGACTGTGCTGCCCAAGACCTGAGGCTTTTCGAGGCAGGAAGGTTCCTCTGTGTCTCTCTCTGGGCTGGGGTGAATCTCCCACCTAATTCCACGTGACCCTGAAAAAATGAATCACCAAAAATGAAAGGAAACAAAGAGGAAAAAAACCCAAACCCCAAACCATAATTAAATTATCCCTCCTCAGAGCCGCCTTCCAGAGGGTTGGGCAAAAGATAAAAGCTCTCCAAGTTGCTGGGACTCCTCCTCTCCCACCACCAACTTCTCATTTAAATGGTTCTGCACAGGCTGCAGGCGGCACAGCCTCCGCGGGCACCCGGACCCCCCGTCACCCACGCTGGGGGCGGCAGGGCCGGAGCTGGGCACCCCCGGACTATGCGAGAGCTCCCGGTGGGGCTGAGGCGAGTGGCGCGGAGGAGCGGGCGGCAGAGGGGTCCCGGTGGATGGACCCGCTGAGGTCAGCCCCCCCATGTCGGCTCTGCTGCTGCTGCTCGGGGTTGTCCTCTTCCCATGGGCCACCAGCGAGGGCTTCGGGCAGGGAGCCAGGAGCTGGCAGCACTGCACAGGTAAGAGCCAGGGCAGGCGTCGAGGCAGGTTTCCTCCTGGAAAACTGCCAGGAGGAGAGGGACCTGGGGGTGTTGGTCGACAGCGACTGACCATGAGCCAGCAGTGTGCCCAGGTGACCAAGAAGGCCAATGGCATCCGGGCTTGGATCAGAAATGGTGTGACCAACAGGGCCAGGGAGGTTCTTCTCCCTCTGGACTCAGCACTGGTGAGGCCGCTCCTTGAATGCTGTGTCCAGTTCTGGGCCCCTCAGCACAAGAAGGATGTGGAGGCTCTGGAGCGAGTCCAGAAAAGAGTGACAAGGCTGGTGAAGGGGCTGGAGAACAGGCCCTATGAGGAGCGGCTGAGAGAGCTGGGGGTGTTTCTCCTGGAGAAGAGGAGGCTGAGAGGAGACCTCATTGCTCTCTACAAGTACCTGAAAGGAGGTTGTAGAGAGGAGGGAGCTGGGCTCTTCTCCCAAGGGACAGGACAAGAGGGAATGGCCTCAAGCTCCACCAGGGGAGATTTAGGCTGGAGATTAGGAGGAGGTTTTTCACAGAAAGGGTGATTGGGCATTGGAATAGGCTGCCCAGGGAGGGGGTTGATTCACCTTCCCTGGAGGTGCTTAAGGTGTGGGTGGATGAGGTCCTGAGGGACATGGTTTAGTGTTTGATAGGAATGGTTGGACTAGAAGATCCGATGGGTCCCTTCCAACCTGGTTGTTCTATGAATCTAGGTATGGGCCATGCTGGGAAACGAGCTACCTGCTCCCACGGGTGGGATGTCCTCTGCGCTGCCGAGCCATGTTCTCGGGTTTGGGGACAACGTGGTGTGCCTGGCATCTGGCTCTGGGATTTTTGGGGCTGGGGAGCCAGGGGATGGAGTCTGGGGGTGGCAGCACAGCGTGTGATGCTTTAGGTGCTGCAACTCCCGGCACTCAGCGTCCTCACACCCACAGCCCCAGGACTGGGGGACAAGCAGGGAGAGCTTTTTTTCTCTTTATGGGGAGAGCTGTGTGTCTGTCCTCGTGGCACAAGCGTTGGCACAAGGTCTGGAACTGTGTGCCTGTCCCTGCAGCACGAGGTCTGAACGCCCTGGGGACCAACATGCAGGAAGGAGAAGTAGAGGAGCACCATGAAGTCCCCTCAGGAAAGTCCCTCCAGCCCCAGACTGCTCCCTGTGCTGTGTCAGACGCAGCCCTCCAGCAGCAAAATCTCCTGGGGGGTTTCTGTCCCACCATCCCAAGCCGAGGAGCTGGTGACTCCCAAAGCATTTCCCACAGGGAATTGCTGAGAGCAGCCCGAGCCGCTGTCCCCGTGCCCTGACCTTGGAACGGTTGGACTCGATGATCCGGTGGGTCTTTTCCAACCTGGTGATTCTACGACTCTGCCTTCCCATCCCTGTGCCTCGTGGTCCCTGCAGTGAAACTTCAGCCCAGTTTTTGGGGCTCCTGGGGTTAGATGGTGTCTGTGTTTACATTTGATTACAGCCTGTTGGGTGAGAGGAAAAGCCGGGAGAGGTGAGAGTTTCTACTCCCCACCTCCTGCAGATGCTCTGGTCTTTCTGGGGACGTCCCCGCTGTCCCCAGGCGGCCTCGGCTGGAGGGCTCTTGGGTGCTTTGAGGCATCTGGAGGTTTGACCACCCCCGTGTCCCTCCTGTGGGTGCCAGGCTCGGCTCTCGCTGCAGCCCTGATGCCATCCGGCTGCAGCAGCCACAGGGCACACGGGGATGGAACCCTCTGACTGCTCTCCTTGTGAGCAGCGATGGAAGCAGGACATGGATGAGGATCATAGAATCACAGAACAACCAGGTTGGAAGGGACCCATCGGATCTTCTAGTTCGCATTTAAGGATTTGGTTTTGATATCAGGATATATATTTTTTGATATCCCTTCCCAGCCTGCAGCCTCAGACACAACCCCCAACCCTGTCCGAGCTGTCCCCTGGCTTGTCCCAGCCTCACTCGGGGCAGTCGGTGGCTTCTGGACCCCTCTGCAAATCCAAGATTGAATTCAGCTTGTGCTGAGAAAAAAAAAAAAAAGGGAGAACTGGTCATTCCTGCAGTCACGGTGTTTGCAAAATAAGCCCTTTCAGATAAACATCCCCCACCAAGGCTTTGCTTGAGGAGCAGCTGGGGCAGGCAGGGGGGATGCGGAGCTGGCAGGGTGGGAAGGACCTGGCTGGCATCGCTGCTCCGGGCAGGACAGAGCCATCTGAGCAGCTTCCTCCTGGCTCTGCCCAGTTTGGCTTGGGCTTGGGTTGCCTGGAGGGGAAATTCTTCCCCTCTCCAGATGGTTTGGATTCAGCCACCCGCTGGTCCAGCCTCGCTCCATGCTCCCTCCCAGCTCTCCCGCTGTGTCCCAGCAGCTGAGCTTTATTAGTACAAATAGGAGCCAAAATCTTAGTCTCCCTGGGGATGGGACGTGCACAAGGTGGGGTTGAGTCTAGCCAAGTGCTGCTCCGTCTTCTGGACATCCCCACCGAGCCCCTGGGTTATAGGCACCGCGGTCCTTTCCATGGAGAAAATGTGGTGGAGGTGGTTGATTCACCTTCCCTGGAGGTGTTTAAGGCGCAGGTGGATGAGGTGCTGAGGGACATGGTTTAGTGTTTGATAGGAATGGTTGGACTCGATGACCCGATGGGTCTCTTCCAACCTGGTTGTTCTATGATATGTTTCCTGATATCCAACTGAACCTGCCCTGGTGCAACCTGAGGAAATTCCCTCTTGTCTTTTCACTTGTCACTTGGGAGAAGAGACCAACACCCACCTCACCACAACCTCCTCTCAGGGAGTTGTAGACAGGGTTGGGAAAGCCTGAACGGGGACTGGAAGGAGGAGAGTGGAACCCCAGCACCCCAGGGATAGAATCATAGAATCATAGAACAACCAGGTTGAAAGGGACCCATCGGATCATTGAGTCCAACCATTCCTATCAAACGCTAAACCAAGTCCCTCAAGACCTCATCCACCCGTCCCTTAAACCCGTCCAGGGAAGGTGACTCAACCCCCTCCCTGGGCAGCCTATTCCAATGCCCAATAACCCTCTGTGTGAAAAGCTTCCTCCTAATCTCCAGCCTAAATCTCCCCTGGTGGAGGTTGAGGCCATTCCCTCTTGTCCTGTCCCCTGTCCCTTGGGAGAAGAAGAACTTGTCACTTGGGAGAAGAACTGGCCGCCTTGAGCAAGCTGGGACCCCATCCCACAGCTTGGGACAGGGTGGGGTGGTTGCCTCCACCCTGACGTGCTCTGCTGTCTCCCGGCACAGACCTGCGGCCGCTGGACATCCTTTCGGAGGTGGTGGCCGCCGGCAGGCTGGCCCGTGGCATGAGGGTGCTTCAAGTGCAGGGGTTGCGCGGCTTCCAGCTGGCCGCCTCCAAGCCCCGTGCCCTGGCCTTCCCCGCCTCCCGGCTCTTCATCCACTGCGACCGCTTCCCCGAGGAGTTCTCCATCATCGTCACGCTGAGGGTCCTCAGCATTCCTGCCAAGGTAAGTGCCGCCACCAGCTCTGGCAGCAGCCTGGCCCTGCGGCTCCCGGCAGGTAGGGTTGAGTGGGTGCCCTCCCGCAGAGGAACGAGTACGTCTTCACGCTGATGGCGGAGGAGAGCCCCAGCGTGCTGGTGGGGCTGCGCTACGCCCCCGAGAAGCTCCACTTTCTCTTCTGGAGCCAGGAGCACGCCGGCGGCTGGCAGACCCGCGTCACCTTCCCCAACGTCTCCCTCTCTGACGACCGGTGGCACACGCTCATCCTGGCCGTCTCCGGCCACTCCTTCTCCCTGACGGTGGACTGCAGCGTCCCCAAGGACATGTAGGTTACAAGTGGCGCTGGGGGCTTGGGAGAGCTGGGGGGCTTGGGAGAGCTGGTGGGGCCATGTCCTTCCACCAACATCTTGCAGAAGGTGTTGCATCTCCGGCAGAAGCCCTGAATTTGTCCCCTGCTTCTTCTCTGCCCGTCCGCAGGGTGGTGGAGACGCCGTTCCCAGCCTCCCTGTCGGTGAAGAGCGCCAGCTTCTACCTGGGCAACCGGAGGAGAAGGAAAGGCTTGTTCACGGTAGGAGCCTCACGCTTTGGGGCTGCTCAAAGGGGCTCGTGGCTGTGGGGAGCAAGCTGAAGCCCATTCCCAACCCCATACATTCGCAGGGCTCGGGTGTCCATGCGGGTGGGTGGTGGCTGTGGGCCCTGCTGCTGGGTGGGCGTGCGAGGGGCAGTGCCGGCGACTGGTATTTAGTGGGACAAAGGCATTTGGGCCCCTCAGCACAAGAAGGATGTTGAGGCTCTGGAGCGAGTCCAGAGAAGAGCCAAGAAGCTGGTGAAGGGGCTGGAGAACAGGCCCTATGAGGAGCGGCTGAGAGAGCTGGGGGTGTTTATCCTGGAGAGGAGGAGGCTGAGAGGAGACCTCATTACTCTCTACTACTACCTGAAAGGAGGTTGTGGAGAGGAGGGAGCTGGGCTCTTCTGCCAAGTGACAAGGGACAGGATGAGAGGGAATGGCCTCAAGCTCCACCAGGGGAGATTTAGGCTGGAGATTAGGAGGAAGTTTTTCACAGAAAGGGTCATTGGGCATTGGAATAGACTGCCCAGGGAGGTGGTTGACTCACCTTCCCTGGAGGTGTTTAAGGGTCAGGTGGATGAGGTGCTGAGGGACACGGCTTAGTGTTTGATGGGAAGGGTTGGACTCGATGATCCGATGGGTCTCTTCCAACCTGATTGTTCTATGATTCTATGATTTTTAGGAGAAGGTGGCCGGTGGTGCGGTGGCAGGACAGCTGGTGGCAGGGTCCTGTTAGTATAAAAGTTGGGGCAGTGCCTGATCCTGACCGAGAGTGAAAAGTGAAGGAGGTGAAGACCATCAGCAGCTGATGGGTTCCTTGCTATCGCTCCCCTTGCTCCAGCTGTTCAGTTGGCCAGGATGGAGATCTTGGCATGCTGGGCACGTAACGAGAAGCTGAGAAACGGAGACTCTCGTGGCCACTGGGCACGTAATGAGGAGCTGAGAAACGGAGACTCCCAGGGCCCAGGAGGCAGGGAAACCAACAGGAGTGAGGAGGGAATTCCAGGGCGTGAATCACTTGTGGTTTCCATCTCTTGGTCTTGCTTTCCCAGGGCTTGCTGAGACAGCTGGTCCTGCTGCCCGGAGCCGATGCCACCCCTCGGATATGCCCCGCCAGGAACTTTAAAGTCACCATGCTCTCTGTCCCCACCGTGCTCCAGGATCTCCCAGCGAAGCCTGTGAGCAATGAGGTGCTGGAACACCCCTACGGTCAGTAACGTGGGCTCACTCGGTCGCCTTCTCATTTTATTGAGGAAAACTCATTGCTTGGAGCTGGGCACGGAGCAGGAGTGGAGAGGAAGGGGCTGTCCCCGGTGTCTTCTGCTTCTTCCCTCAGCACAAGAAGGATGTTGAGGCTCTGGAGCGAGTCCAGAGAAAAGCAACGAAGCTGGGGAAGGGGCTGGAGAAGAAGAGAAGGGGCTGAGAGAGCTGGGGGGGTTTATCCTGGAGAGGAGGAGGCTGAGGGGAGACCTCATTGCTCTCTGGAACTCCCTGAGAGGAGGTTGTGGAGAGGAGGGAGCTGGGCTCTTCTCCCAAGAGACAGGGGACAGGACGAGAGGGAATGGCCTCAAGCTCCACCAGGGGAGGATCAGGA
This sequence comes from Coccyzus lansbergi, assembly GCA_033558105.1. Lineage (NCBI taxonomy): Eukaryota > Metazoa > Chordata > Aves > Cuculiformes > Coccyzidae > Coccyzus > Coccyzus lansbergi. Next base: position 204,241 of record JAUMJK010000141.1, on the reverse strand, counting down.
TGGACATTAGGAAATAATCGTTCACAGAAAGGGTCACTGGGCAGTGTCAGAGGCTGCCCAGGGAGGGGGTTGAGTCCCCTTCCCTGGAGGGGTTTAAGGTGTGGGTGGACGAGGTGCTGAGGGACATGGGTTAGCGATTGATGGGAATGGTTGGACTCGATGATCCGGTGGGTCTCTTCCAGCCTGGTTGTTCTATGATTCAGAGTGTGTGTGGGGTGGGATCTCCATCCAGCCCCACCTGGAGAGCCAGTTTGCCTCAATGCAGCACTGGGCTCGTGATGGTAGCCCCGTCAGAGCCATCCCCCATGGATTTCTCAGCTGGTGGCTTCCCAGCTCAGTGCTGGGATGTTTTCCTCGTGCTCATCGCGAGGGTGGGAGCAGGACAACCCACCCTCCCTGCGTGCGTGGGGATGAACTTGCTGCTCCTCCATCGTGGGTGCTAAGAGGTACCTGCCTCGCTCTCCTCTGTGCTCAGAGACCGACACCAAGGTGACGCTGGGGTCCCGTCCACCCTGCACCAAGCAGGAGAAGGCGCAGTTCTGGTTCAACGCCTTCCGGCGAGGGCTGTTCCTCTGCAACGGCAGCACCTGGATTTCCATGCTGGAAGGTACTGGGGTGCCTCATGCTCCTGGGGATGGAAGGAGGCTCTTGCAGCAAGAGGAGGAGCAGGGGTTTGTCCCTGGCAGCTCTTCAGGGTGGGAACCAAGCTTGGTAACAGCAGAATGAGAAGTCTAGGGGGTTCCCCTGCCTCTCCCCTGCTTGGCTTCACTTTGCTCTTGGTGCCCACATCAACATAACTACCTGAAAGGAGATTGTGGAGAGGAGGGAGCTGGGCTCTTCTCCCAAGGGACAGGGGACAGGACAGCTCCCTGGTGGAGCTTGAGGCCATTCCCTCTTGTCCTGTCCCCTGTCACTGGGGAGAAGAGCCCAACTCCCTCCTCTCTACAACCTCCTTTCAGGTAGCTGTAGAGAGTAATGAGATCTTCCCCTCAGCCTCCTCTTCTCCAGGATAAACACTCCCAGCTCTCTCAGCCGCTCCTCATAAGGCCTATTCTCCAGCCCCTTCCCCAGCCTCGTTGCTCTTCTCTGGACTCGCTCCAGAGCCTCAACATCCTTCTTGTGCTGAGGGGCCCACAACTGAACACAGGATTCAAGGAGCAGCCTCACCAGAGCTGAGTCCAGAGGGAGAATCACCTCCCTGGACATGCTGGTCACACAGACCCAGATCTCACTCTCACCAGGAACAGGCTTATCCGGCTTCATGTAGTAGAGGAAGAACCTGGGGATGAGCATGGGATGGCAGGTGCCTCTAGGTTTCCTTATTTGTTGTGGTCTCCTAGTCAAACCCCGTCTGGACTACGTGGAGGAGCACCAGGACTTGGCGACCAACTCGGAGACGATGGGCGTCGAGGTCTTCACCATCCCGAAGGTGGGATTGTTTGCAGCCACCGCCAACCGGCACACGCCGCCGGGATCGGCCATCTACAAGTGGACCGATGGGAAGTTCATGCCCTACCAGAACATCCCCACCTACCAAGCTCAGGCCTGGAAGTATTTCACCATCGGGAAGAAGGTGAGTCTGCCCGAAAGGCTTAAAATCCCTTCATGTTTCAGTGTGTTAAGCTGTGCTTGCCCAACGCTGCCTTCTCCTCTGAAGCTCCGAGTCTCAGATGAGGTTTAGGTGGTGATTCTTTCTCTTCTGTCTTTGATGGGGTCACATATACAGAGCTGGTAAGAGTCTGTCCTAGGGACTGATTGTGGAATGGTTTGAATTGGAAGAGACCTTAAAGATCATCTAATTCCAACCCTCCTGGGATGGCAGGAACACCTCCCACTGGATCAGGGGCTCCAAGCCCCATCCAACATGGCCTGGGGGTTCCCTCCAGGGATGGGGCAGCCACAGCTTCCCTGGACAACCTGTTCCAGTCCCTCCTCACCCTCATGGTGAAGAATTTCTTCCCAATGTCTCATCTAACTCTTCCCCCTTCCAATTTAAAGCCATTCCCCCTTGTCCTGTCACTCCAGGGCTTTGTTAAAAAGGCCCTATGAGGAGTGGCTGAGAGAGCTGGGGTTGTTTATCCTGGAGAAGAGGAGGCTGAAGGGAGACCTCATTACTCTCTACAACTACCTGAAAGGAGGTTGTGGAGAGGAGGGAGCTGGGCTCTTCTCCCAAGGGACAGGGGACAGGACAAGAGGGAATGGCCTCAAGCTCCCCCAGGGGAGATTTAGGCTAAAGATTAGGAGGAAGTTTTGCCCAGAAAGGGTCATTGGGCATTGGAATAGGCTGCCCAGGGAGGTGGTTGATTCCCCTTCCCTGGAGGTGTTTAAGGTGTGGGTGGATGAGGTGCTGAGGGACATGGTTTAGTGTTTGATGGGAATGGTTGGACTCGATGATCCAATGGGTCTCTTCCAACCTGGTTATTCTATGATTCTTCCCCAGGGTTTCACCCCCAGGGCCGTGTTCCCCATTCCCGCAGTTGCTGGGACATTAGTGGCCACAGCACAGCTCTCCTTCTGCTCAGCTCCGAGGCTGTCCCTACCACGCACAAAGACCCCACGGGCTGCTGGGTCCCTGCCCCACTTTGCATTCACAGGGCTGCTCGGGGACCCCGTCTTGCCCCCCACCAACCACCTCCATCCCTAGCCCTGCATCCCGTGGGTGCCTGTCCCCACCCGTCATCCCATCTCCACCCTCCCCGTGCTTTTCCGTGCCCTTTGGAAGGAGAAAAACCAAGAGGTCCTGGCTCGGTATTTTTCAGATCTTCCTGGCGGTGGCTAATTTTGAGCAGAACGGCAGAGGCCAGGAGTTCTCTGTCATCTACAAGTGGAGCCGCAGGAAAGAGAAATTCGTCACCTACCAGAGGATCAGCACACACAGCGCTAGGGACTGGGAGGCGTTTGTCATCGAGGGAGAGGCTTTCCTCGCAGTGGTCAACCACAGAGAAGGTACCCAAGCCCTTGTGTTCTCTCTCTCTCTCTCAGCCTGGACAGACACCCTGGGGTGACACTGGGGACCACGACAACCCCACTCAGGAGCATCTCCCATCGCTCTGGGAGCACTACAGCCCCTGCGCATCCTCTGCTGGAGAAGCTGGGGAGGCAGCGTCTCTCAGGAAGGTCAAACCCTTGCAGACCCTCTTGTTTTAGGAGAGAAAAGCACACGGGGAGTGGCTGACACGGCCCCACTCTGGGTTTCTCACTGTGGGTGGCAAGGAGAGGAGTGGGGATGGTGTCTTTGCTGAATCTCTTTGCTTCCTTCCATTTGTTTCCCCAAATCATCGTGTTGAGGGCAGATGCAGGGGCTGCACCTTTGGAGAAGACAAAGACTTGGACTTGATTGGATGGTTGGACTTGATGATCCGCTGGGTCTCTTCCAACCTGGTTGTTCTATGATTCTATGATTCTATGACTTGGGCTTGTGGGCACATGGGGAACTGAGGGAGGTGAGAACCTGCTGATATCCCTCCCTGGGCTCCCCCCCAACCAGTTTGGACAAGACCTGCTCCCCAGCAGAAAGGTCCCATCAGCAGCCGTGCACATCACACAGAGGTTAAGACCATCAGGGTCAAGTCAAATGGGGGATGTTCACGTAGGGAGGTGATGGAGGCTCCGTCCCTGAGGAGCTGCCACTTATCCACCTGGAAATTTCCCACACCCCCTACTCTCCCTGCAGCCCTTCTTCGAACCCATCGGATCATCGAGTCCAACCATTCCTATCAAACGCTAACCCATGTCCCTCAGCACCTCATCCACCCGTCCCTTAAACACCTCCAGGGAAGGTGAATCAACCCCCTCCCTGGGCAGCCTATTCCAATGCCCAATGACCCTTTCCGTGAAAACCTTCCTCCTAATCTCTAGCCTAAATCTCCCCTGGTGGAGCTTGAGGCCATTCCCTCTTGTCCTGTCCCCTGTCCCTTGGCAGAAGAGCCCAGCTCCCTCCTCTCTACAACCTCCTCTCAGGGAGTTGCAGAGAGCAATGAGGTCTCCCCTCAACCTCCTCTTCTCCAGGAAACCCCCCCCCCCAGCTCTCTCAGCTGCTCCTCTTCTTCTCCAGCCCCTTTCCCAGCTTCCTTGCTCTTCTCTGGACTCACTCCAGAGCCTCAACATCCTTCTTGTGCTGAGGGGCCCACAACTGACCCCAGGATTCAAGGAGTGGTCTTGCTTCTTATGCTGTTCCTTTTCCTCACGGTGCACGTCTGTCTGTCTGTCTCCCCCAGGGAACAACCACAACATAGACAGCGTGATATACAGGTGGAACCCCAGGACAGGGTTGTTTGAAACCAACCAGACCATCCCTACCTCTGGCGCCTACGACTGGGAGTTTTTCACCGTCGGGCCGTATTCTTTCCTGGCGGTGGCCAACACCTTCAACGGCACATCCACCCGGATCTACTCACACATCTACATCTGGCTCAGTGGCTCTTTCCAGCTCTTCCAGTCCATCCTGGTGAGGCTTGGTCGCTGATCAGAGTCCGCTGCTTGGTCCCTGCTCTGGGTTCAGACAAACCAGCGACTCATAGAATCATTAGGTTGGATGAGACCTTTGAGATCATCGAGTCCAACCGTCCCTGTCCACTACTGCACCAGATCCCCGAGCACCTCATCCACCTGTTAATCGCTCAGCCTCCTCCCCATCCCTGCTGCCTTTCCCCAGGTCCTGGAGAGCCCCCAAGAGGTGCCAGACCCCCTCCCCCCCACCTCCCTGAGAAGGGGAAACGGGGAGCACAGCCTGAGGACCTTGCGGCGTCCTTGCTGTGCAAAGTCTCTCCTCTATCCAGCTTCTCCCGTGGGTTCCTTCCCCACAGACCTTCGGAGCTGCTGACTGGGAGGTCTTCCACATCGGGGACAGAGTCTTCCTGGCGGTTGCCAACAGCCACAGCTATGAGAGCGGGACTCCAGCGCCCTCCAACCTCTACGCCATCAACTCCTCCATTTACGAGCTGAACGTCACGGCCCAGATGTTTGTCAAGTTCCAGGACCTCCTCACCTACAGGTAGGTGTGCACCTAAGGCGGCTGCTGCTCTGTCCGTGTCCTGCACTTGGGGCACAACAACCCTATGCAGAGCTACAGACTGGGAGAAGCCTGGCTGGAAAACTGCCAGGAGGAGAGGGACCTGGGGTTGTTGGTTGACAGTGACTGACCATGAGCCAGCAGTGTGCCCAGGTGGCCAAGAAGGCCAATGGCATCTTGGCTTGGATCAGAAACGGTGTGACCAGCAGAGCCAGGGAGGTTCTTCTCCCTCTGGACTCAGCACTGGTGAGGCCGCTCCTTGAATCCTGTGTTCAGTTGTGGGCCCCTCAGCACAAGAAGGATGTTGAGGCTCTGGAGCGAGTCCAGAAAAGAGTGACAAGGCTGGTGAAGGGGCTGGAGAACAGGCCCTATGAGGAGCGGCTGAGAGAGCTGGGGGTGTTTAACCTAGAGAAGAGGAGGCTGAGAGGAGACCACATTGCTCTCTACAACTCCCTGAGAGGAGGTTGTAGAGAGGAGGGAGCTGGGCTCTTCTCCCAAGGGACAGGACAAGAGGGAATGGCCTCAAGCTCCACCAGGGGAGATTTAGGCTGGAGATTAGGAGGAAGTTTTTCACACAGAGGGTCATTGGGCATTGGACTAGGCTGCCCAGGGAGGTGGTTGAGTCCCCTTCCCTGGAGGTGTTTAAGGGACGGGTGGCCGAGGTGCTGAGGGACATGGGTTAGTGTTTGATAGGAATGGTTGGACTAGAAGATCCGATGGGTCTCTTCCAACCTGGTTGTTCTATGATTCTATGATTCTTCCCCGGAGCCACCCGGGGGTCTCCTGAAGGAGGGTTCCTGCAGTCTTACACGTCTCCAAGTACTGAGACCGGTGGGGAAGGTGATGGGTGACAGACCCTTGGTACCCAGTCCCAGTGGGAGCTAGGAGAAAGCCCTGGATTTGGGAGCAAGCGTGGATTTCCTTTCAGGAGCAGCCTTTCTGTGTCCCACCTGGGTGATGGAGATGAGGGTGGGGTGGGCTCAGCCCTGCGGACACGCGGCCCCTTCCTTGGCTGCCTCACCTGCCCCTCTGCTTGCTTCATCCCCAGCGCCCTGGACTGGGAGTTCTTCTCGGTAGGAGACGACTCTTTTCTGGTGGTAGCAAACTCCTTCGATGGCTTCACCTTCTCCGTTAACAGCATCATCTACAGGTACTGCTGTGGGACGGGGGCAGCGCAGGGTGCTTGGGTGGCTGTTCCCAGTGGGAATTACCCTGCTGGGAGCCCAGCGTTGGGGGCAACCTCTGCAGATCCCAGTGCCTCTGCCCAGGGAGACAGGCAGGAGGCTCCAAAGGGATCTGACCAGGTTGGATCCATGGGCTGAGACCAATGGGATGAGGGTTAATGAGGCCAAATGGCGGATCCTGCACTTGGGGCACAACAACCCTGAGCAGCTCCAGACTGGGAGAAGTCTGGCTGGAAACTGTCTGGAGGAGAAGGAGTTGGGGGTGTTGGTGACAGTGACTGACCATGAGGCAGCAGTGGCCCAGGTGGCCAAGAAGGCCAATGGCATCTTGGCTTGGATCAGACATGGTGTGACCAGCAGGTCCAGGGAGGTTCTTCTCCCTCTGGACTCAGCACTGGTGAGACTGCTCCTCGAATCCTGGGGTCAGCTCTGGGCCCCTCAGCACAAGAAGGATGTTGAGGCTCTGGAGCGAGTGCAGAGAAGAGCAAGGAAGCTGGGGAAGGGGCTGGAGAAGAAGAGGAGAGGCTGAGAGATCTGGGGGTGTTTATCCTGGAGAAGAGTAGGCTGAGGGGAGACCTCATTGCTCTCTACAACTCCCTGAGAGGAGGTTGTGGAGAGGAGGGAGCCGGACTCTGCTCCCAAGGGACAGGACGAGAGGGAATGGCCTCAAGCTCCACCAGGAGAGGGTCAGACTGGACATTAGGAAAAGAATTTTCCCAGAAAGGGTGATTGGGCAGCGTCAGAGGCTGCCCAGGGAGGGGGTTGAGTCACCTTCCCTGGAGGTGTTTAAGGGACGAGTGGATGAGGTGCTGAGGGACATGGGTTAGTGTTTGATGGGAATGGTTGGACTCGATGATCCGGTGGGTCTCTTCCAACCTGGTGATTCTATGATTCCGTTTCTGGAGAGCTTCCTGGGAGCAGGAATGAAAAGCCCCAGTGAGGCACATCCCAGCCTGAACCGCAGTGAGGAGGTCAGAGGTGTCAGCCCTGTGCTTTGGCTCCTCTGCCCCCTCCCAGGTGCCTGGTTGTGCGGCCGAGGCGCTAACTGCCCTCCCCGTGCAGGTGGCAAGGCTATGAAGGCTTCGTGGCGACCCACCACCTCCCCACTGTCGGCTGCCGAGACTGGGAGGCCTTCCACACCACCGAGGGCTCCTACCTCCTCTACTCTAGCGCCAAGGAGCCGCTTTCCAAGGTTCTCAAGCTGAAAACCACCTGAGCCGACCGGGAGTTTAGGTGAAAAAGGACCACGGAGCCCAGGAACGGCTGCAGCTCCATAGGAGAGGGAGAAGGAGAGCTCGAGGGCTCTTTCCAGCCTTGTCTAGGATCTGACAAAGGGGCTGGGACCCTGCTTTGATGCTGCTGGTCCTCCTGCCACACTCCAGAGCCACGTCCTGCTCAGGGCGCCTGGTGCCCAAGCCCTACCCTGGGCTCGCTGGGACCTAGGAAGGACCTAGAGCTGCTGAAAGAGCAGAGCTTGCGGAAAGCCAAGGAAGAAAGAAACTGAGCAGAGCACGTGCTGCCAGGCTGGCTGCATGGCAGGGGCGAGATTTAAAAAATAACGAGAAATAGGGGTTAAAAAAATGACCGGGGTGCTTGAGGCTGCGATGCCGCCAAAGACCCATCTCTTTGACGTTGCCCTCCAGGCTTCATGTGCATCTTGGGTGGCTCTTCCACCCCATCCCACTCTCCTCGGCGCCTGCCCATGCCTCCCACTCGACTGCTTTGGGTCGTCCTCGCTGAGGGACGTGCGGACTGGATGGTCTGGTGGTTTCTGGGTCTTTTCCAACCTGGTGATTCTATCATTCTATGTGCATCTTGGGTGGCTTTTTCACCCCATCCCACTCTCCTCGGCGCCTGCCCATGCCTCCCACTCGACTGCTTTGGGTCATCCTCGCTGAGGGACGTGCGGACTGGATGATCTGGTGGTTTCTGGGTCTTTTCCAACCTCATGATTCTATCATTCTGTGTGCATCTTGGGTGGTTTTTCCACCCCATCCCACTGTCCTGGGCACCTGCCCACGCCTCCCACTCGACTGCTTTGGGTCGTTCTCGCTGAGGGACGTGCGGACTTGATGGTCTGGTGGGTCTTTTCCAATCTGGTGATTCTACGATTGTACAAACCCAGCGACGCGTCCCAGGACCAGTGCTGGTCTTCACACCCTTTTACCTGAGGTCAGCGACTACTGAGCAAACCTGCTGTGACCCATCCAGCTGCCCAGGGCCTGGGAAAGACCCCAGACTGCTCCAGGAGAAGCCGTGGCCTCTCCTCTTTTCCTTGCCTGTGTTAGGGGGACTCTTGCTTCACCAGAGCTCTAATAAACTGTGTGCACCCACCCTTCGCCCCCACAGCTTCTCACCACCCGCTTAGAGTTGGGGACACATCTGTGGCCTCTCCTTCCCTGGAGGTGTTTAAGGGACGGGTGGACGAGGTGCTGAGGGACATGGGTTAGTGTTTGATAGGAATGGTTGGACTCGATGATCCGATGGGTCTCTTCCAACCTGCTTGTTCTATGATTCTATGGTTCTCCTGAGTGGCCCAGAGCATCGCTCAGCCTCCTCCCCATCCCTGCTGCCTTTCCCCAGGTCCTGGAGAGCCCCCCAAGAGGTGCCACCCCCACCAGCCCACCCCCGACCCTGAGAAGGGGATATGGGGAGCACAGCCTGAGCCACCCCAGGTCCAGGAGAGCTGCCTCCTCCTCCCGCCCCAGCCCTGCTGGAGAGGAGCGTTTCTTGCTCGTGAAACAAGGTAGAACTCAATTTGCTTCTGTTGCGCTGAGCCACGAGCAGCATCTTTAATTGGACCCTGAGGACAGGTGAGATAAGGCAAGAGGTACCCGAGGAGATGCAAGAGGTACCCGAGGAGATACGGAGGCACCGTGGCTGGTCCCCGCTCCAGGCAGGCTGGGCTGGAGGTGGAGAAGGTATAACCTGCTGGGAGTTGAGCCGATATATTGAATTTAGGCTCATCTTCTTCAGGAGAGATTGAATTAGGACAAAGCGCAGTCCTGTAGAGCACCACCACCCTCAGACACTGGGTTCCCAGAGCAGTGCACACCCCGAGGGCTTCATCTGGTGGCAGAAGCTGCTGAGATGCCGCCTTTGGGCTGGTGAGAAGCCCTCTGCAAGGCTGGTCCCTCGCTGGAGCCAGGGTGAGGTGACCTCACTGCAAAGAGTGAACCAGCTTCTTCATCTCAGGCTTCAAGGACCTCTTGGCTTCTCCACAAGAGCCCCCACCCTCGTCCATCTCCTTGCAGGAGCTTGTTGTCTCCAAACCATGGGCATGTGGCTGGGGCTGCGTTCCCTGCGAGAGCAGCACAGGCAGGAATGGAGGGTCTGGGGGCAGGGGACGTGTCCTCCCAGCAACCTGAGCTCCATAAACAGGTCTGCACAGGGTGTCCCCAGCATCCCTCCCCGTGTCCTGTGCTCATGCTCAGCCCCACATCGCTGGGGAGGGGTGAAATCAGTGGCACTCTTTTGCACGACCGGAGCGAATCCCGTGGAGAAGCTTTGAAGGCCACCAGGTTGCCACTGGCTTCCTGCAATGATGCTGGATGTGCCCCAGTCGTGTGCTACAGGGCGGTGCTGGTGGTCTCCGCACGGCCCCGGCTGCTCGGCAGCGACTTCAGGTAGTCCCCGTGCCTGCAGGCGTCCTCCCGATTGTGCCGCACGTAGCAGATGACGTAGCCCATGACCATGGCGAACCAGCCGAACATGGCGACGAGCATCGCCACGTCCATGGTTCTCTGGCGGACGCTGCAGAAGTTGCCGCCGGCGTCCAGGACCTGGAGCAGGGGTTTGCCCACGTACTCCGGGCGCGGGGCCGTGTGGCAGGTGATGTCCTGGAGGGAGTCGGGGTCCAACCGCGCCTCCCACAGCAGCTCCTGCAAGGCGCACTCGCAGTGCCAGGGGTTGTTGGCCAACCGGAGCTTGGCCCTGAGAGCCAGCAGGGCCTCCTTGGGGACGTTGCGGATGCGGTTGCTGGAGAGGTCGAGGGTGCGCAGCCCCGCGACCACCCCTCGGAAAGCCGCCCGGTCGATCTTCTCGATGGCGTTCCGGGAGAGGTCGAGCTCCTCCAGGTGGGAGAGGTGCCCGAAGGCGTTGCCGGGGATCCTGGTGATGCTGTTGGTGTCCAGCTTGAGGAAGACGGCGTCTCCGGGGATGTCCTTGGGGATCTCCTCCAAGCGGCGGGAGCTGCAGAGCACGGCCTTCGCCCCTGCCCGCTCCGTGCACTGGCAGCTCGAGGGGCAGGAGCTGCTCCAGGGGATGCAGAGAAGGAGATAAAACAAAGCCTGGGCCAGGCTGGCAGCCGGCGCTGTCCTGAGGGTCATCTTGAACCCGGCCAGCTCCACATGCCTGATGGTTCCCTGGTGGCTGCAGCAGCTCCTGGGCAGCAGGATGGTTCCTCTGCGCTCCCGCAAAGCCTCTCCCATGGCTGGAGGGAAGCGATGGGTGGAGGGAATGACACGGGCATCATTTCTCGGAATGCGGGTGACGGCTCACGTGTGCCGTGCCCTGGCAAAGGGGTGACTGAGAGCCTGGGCTCGGGAGCCCAGAAAGTAAGGGTGGAATGATAGTGGCTACTAACTCTTCCAGGACAGCTTTATTTGGCTTAAGGTTAATTATCATAGAATCACCGAGTGGTTTGGGTTGGAAGGGACCTCCAAGCCCATCCAGTCCCACCCCTGCTATGAACAGGGACACCTCCCACCGGATCAGGGGCTCCAATCCCCGTCCAACCTGCCCTTGGAACCCTTCCAGGGATGGGGCAGCCGCAGCTTTCCTGGACAACCTGTCCCAGGGTCTCCCCACCCTCATTGTGAAGAATTTCTTCCCAATGTCTCATCTAAACCTTCCCCCTTCCAATTTAAAGCCATTTCTCCTTTTCTCATCCCTGCCCTCCCTGATCCAGAGACCTTCCCCAGCTTTCCCGGAGCCACTTCCAGCACTGGAAGCTGCTCTGAGGTCTCCCCTGAGGCTTCTCTTCTCCAGGCTGAACACCCCCAGCTCTCTCAGCCTGGCCTCATAGCAGGGGGGACACCCCCCCCAACCCCATCTCAGCCCAGAGCACCCCAGCACAGCAAGGATGCTGCAGGGTGGGGGTGTCAAGAAAGGCACAGCCCGGGGAGGCTCTGTCTCATCCCTTTTCCACGTGGGATGCAGTGATTTGCTGCTGGAGAACAGCAGCACCGAATTCCTATCTCACCAGCCTCAAATGTTGAAAACAAAAAAGGATGAGTCAGAGTCCCTGGCTTCTCAGCCTGGCTTCATTGCCAGGCGAGGGTTAAACAAGCTGGGGAGTTGTTCTGCTCTCCCCATCTGGTCTGTGAAGCCGGTACAAGCCACGTTTCTAAGGGTTTTGACAAAGCAGGGGTGGCTGCCCCATCCCTGGAGGGGTTCAGGGTCAGGTTAGATAGGACTTGGAGCCCCTGATCCAGTGGGAGGTGTCCCTGCCCATGGCAGAGGGTGGCACTGGATGGGCTTTGAGGTCCCTTCCAACCCAAACTATTCTATGGTTCTGTGACTGGTCAGGTTGGAGGGGAGAGACCCTTCACGGAGGGGAAGGATGGGGTGGGACCCTGGCAGGCCCAGGGAGCCTTTCACCTGGGAAGGACATTGTCCCCGATGATCTCACTGGGACACCAGTTAAGCACTGAGTGGTTATCCCTCTGGTATCAAAAACCCTCCTGATAATGACACCTCCCTGGTAACAGCATCTGGCGTTGAAGTGCCAGCATCTCTCAGGCATGAGCATCCACAGGGTACCACTCAGGGGATGCTGGTACCTGAGGGCGACGCTCATACCTGAGGGATCTTGGTACCTGGGGGGATGCTGGTACCTAATGGGGATGCTGGTGGGGGATGCTGGTACCTAATGGGGATACTGGTACCTAATGGGGATGCTGGTACCCAAGGGATGCTAGTGGGAGATGCTGGTACCTGAGGGATGCTGGTACCTGATGGGGATGCTGGTACCTGGGGGATGCTGGTACCTGATGGGGATGCTGGTACCTGATGGGGATGTTGGTACCTAATAAGGATGCTGGTACCTGAGGGACGCTGGTGCCTGAGGGATGCTGATACCTGAGGGATGCTGGTACCTGGGAGACGCTGGTACCTGAGGGATGCTGGTACCTGCGGGACGCTGCCCATCCAGTCCCACCCCTGTCATGGGCCGGGACACCTCCCACTGGCTCAGGGGCTCCCAGCCCCATCCAACCTGCCCTTGAACCCCTCGAGGGATGGGGCAGCCACCCCTGCTCTGGGCAACCTGGGCTGGTATCTCCCCACCCTCACAGCAAAACATTTCCCCCTGAGATCTCATCTCAATCTCCCCTCTTGCAGCTGAAACCTATTTCCCCTCGTTCTATCCCTGCCCTCCCTGATCAAGAGCCCCTCCCCAGCTTTCCTGGAGCCCCTCTCCACACTTAAAGCTGCTCTGAGTTCTCCTTGGAGCTTTCTCTTCTCCAGGTGCAACAACCCCAACTCTCCCAGCCTGGCCTCATATAGAAGGTGCTTCAGCTCTCGCATCATCTTTGTGGCCTCCTCTGGACTTGTCCGAACAGCTCCATCTCCTTACGCTTGGGATTCCAGAGCTGGACCCAGGGCTCCAGGTGGGGTCTCTCCCCTCCCTTGCCCTGCTGGTCCCACCGCATTGGATGCAGCCCAGGACACGGTTTGGCTTCCCAGGCTACAAATGCACGTTGCTGGTTCATGTGGAGCTTCTCATCAACCGACATCCCCAAGGCCTTCTCTTCAGGGCTGCTCTCGGTCCCTTCCCTGCCCAGACGGCTGAGTCTGTGGGGCTGCTCGCCTGCTCTAGAAGATTTAGATTTAGATCCCCTGTCCCAAGTGACAGGGGACAGAACAAGAGGGAATGGCCTCAAGCTCCACCAGGGGAGATTTAGGCTAGAGATTAGGAGGAAGTTTTTCACTGAAAGGGTCATTGGGCACTGGAATAGGCTGCCCAGGGAGGGGGTTGATTCCCCTTCCCTGGAGGTGTTTAAGGCACAGGTGGATGAGGTGCTGAGGGACATGGGTTAGCGTTTGATAAGAATGGTTGGACTCGATGATCTGATGGGTCTCTTCCAACCTGGTTGTTCTATGATTCTATGAAGCGGTGGCTTCTCCCTGGCCCTCCCCATGCTGGCTCTCGGCAGATCTCGGTGATGGGAGGCCTCAGGCAGGCACGGAGAGGGCCAAGAACAACAGGAGAAGGTACGATGCTTCCACCTCAGCACGTGGTAGCAGCTCCTGGCTTCCAGCAGCTCCTCACGGTGACACCAGACGCGGTAAGTCACCTCTGCCATCAGCACAGGGGGTGATGCTGCAAGAAAATTGAGTTTGTGCAGCAACACTGAGGGTGGGAATGCTCCAACTGGGCTTGGCCTGGAAGCGTGATCCAAGCACGGAACCTCCAGGTGTTAAACAGCCAGAACAAACCACCAGCCTTTCATTTCCTAATACATGATTTATTGAGCTGAGTTCGCTAAATTGGCAGCTCGAGCCCACTCTCACCAGTGTCACTGGTGAAACTGCACTTGTGCTGGGGTGGCCACCAGTGTGGGAAGAAGAGTCCTGACTGGCCAGGGGCTGATCCATCAGGGCTGGGGAAGGGGGAGCTGAAATCCCGCCCTGGAACGTTCCCAGGAGTAATAAATCACTTTGGGGCTGTTAGAGGAGAAATGTCTCCACCGTGCCCTCTTCTCCCCATGGGAGGCAACAGAAGAGTTGATTGAAGGACCTTTAAGAGCAGAGATGTCTGAGATGGATGCACGAATGTCCTCTCTCCTGACCCTACCTGGACAAGGGCCCACAGAGCTTGGATCACCTGGGCCCCATCAAGCTTTCCATGCAGGTGCACAAGGGGGTGGATCAGGCAGGTGACATTTAGCTGGTGCTCAGACAGAGGGAAAGAGCTCAGCTACAAGCTGGTGCTCAGCACACACACGCAGGGTCACATCGCAGCGTGGGATGCAGAGGGTGGAGCTATGAATCCATAGGTATATTAGCCAATTGCTGCTCACACCATGGGGAGTGCTGGATTGCAGCTCAGGACCATGTTGTTGGGTCTGAAGCAACCAGAGATACGGGGCTGGCTGCCACAGGAACGATTTGTGGGGCAGTCAGGAGCTTTAGGTGTAGAAGACCTCTCCAGAGCAGCTTTCTGGGAGCTGTGGGGCTGCCAGGGCTCGGAGCAGAAGCCGTGGCGCAGAGGTGCCCAGCGGATGTCCTGGGGCAAGTAGCAGCTGTGGCTGACAAGTCCCTAGTGCTACACAAAAGCAAAGCGCAGGTGGGAGCTGAGAGGAGGAACACCTTGTAGGAACAGCCCCATGGCTCTGCTCAGCCCAAGTCCTGATGTGGAAGCACTGAGAGAGAAGCTAGAGCTGAGCTTGGTGCCTTAGGTGACCAGGATCCTGCATTTTTTTTTTTTTCCTCCCAGAGACCTGTAGTGCACATTCCCAGAGGCAACCAAAGTACCGAGTTTCCAGCAGCTGCCCATGGTCTCAGGGCTGAGCTGCAGGTCCCAAGGACCTAGTCTGAGGCAGCAGAAGTCCTGGCCTGGGCTTGAGGACTTAGTAGTAGGCGCCAAGGAGAGTTGAGACCTTGTGCAGGAGCTCCTTGTGGTTGGCGTGCAGGGGGATCCTCTTGTCCAGCACCTGCCAGCGGATGCACAGCTCTGGGTCACAGCCCTGGAGGAACTGGAAAGGGACCAGAAACATCAGGTATGTGCTGCGAGGGGACATCGCAGCCACGTTCAACAGCACCTCGGGTCTCCAGCCTCCCGCCCTCGCTTTTCGGGGTCCCCATTGCAGTGCCATCCCATGCTCATTCCCAGGTGCTTCTTGCTTTCCTTGTTCTTCCCCAGGAAGGGTAGGATTGTGATAGGATGGCTCCAGCAGCAAGCTGGGCTGCTTGGTGACAGTGTGACAGTCATGAGCAGAACTGAATTAACCCACCCTGCAGGGCCATGGGGACACTGAGACCTGCGTGGAGGATGGAAACCGCTGACCTACACATCTTACTTAGAAACTGCATCCCTTTCATGGGAAACTGGGAACCATTAGGAGGAAGTTTTTCACGGAAAGGGTCATTGGGCACTGGAATAGGCTGCCCAGGGAGGTGGTTGATTCACCTTCCCTGGAGGGGTTTAAGCCACAGGTAGATGAGGTCCTGAGGGACATGGTTTAGAGATTGGTGGGAATGGTTGGACTTGATGATCTGATGGGTCTCTTCCAACCTGGTTGTTCTATGATTCTATGAAGCCGGATAAGCCTATTCCTGGTGAGAGTGGGATCTGGGTCTGGAGATCTGACTCCCTCACTCTATGTCCACAGGTCAGAGAGCTGTGGAGGTGGGAGAACCGTACCGAATTCAGCCGTTTCATCTCCACATCGTTCTGGTTGTTGAAGTGCACGCTGATGGCCACCGTCTCCACCCAGGCATTATCTGTGTTGCGGGGGTCATCAAGATACCCCTTGTGTATCTGTGCAGTGAAGGAGAGACGCATCAGCAGAGCCCTCCTCACCTCTCCGAGGGCACCGAGGGGCCCCAGAGGTGGTTGGGGCATCACCCTCCAGCTCCTCTGCCCTGTTCCCACTGCAGTTTGAGGCACGGAGAGCGATCACAACAAGCACGGACACCGGCTGCCTCCCAGCCCCCTGCGTGGTGTGAGGCCATCATGACGTGTCTCCACCTCCCTGGTGGGAGCAGTGGCCAGGGGGTGATGCGCCCTGTCTCTGTGTCACAGCATCGTGTCCCCACACTGTGACAATGTCCCCCTGTGCCAGGGTGATGCCTGCACACCCTGTGCCGCTGTAACACCCATGCATCCCCCCACCTCAGTGCCTTGTTTCAGCAAGTTCTGGAACTGGGGCCAGAACTCCCGCCGCAGGATCCACTTGAGCTTCAGTGGCAGCGTCTCGCCCGGCTCCAGGGACCCCTGCACCAAAGCAGACGTCAGCTTTTAAGGTCCTCTCCAACCCAAACCGTTCTATGATTCTACGATGAAGATGGAGGGAGAAGCAGGAGACAGTGGGTGAGGGGGGTGGTGGGGTCGGTAACAGGATCACCAGTTGCTCAGCGCTCCTGGTTCCACAGCCCAAACGTAGATCCTCTGCAGAACCTCCCCAGGCAAGGATGTGACACTCATTTGCGTTTCTCCCCTTCCTACAGGGCAACCAGCCACCGCCTGATCCCTGTCTCCCCAGATCCTTCTGCGCCGGCTGCTTTCCACCAGTTCTTACCCCAGGCAGAGACCAGACATCTGACAGCGGGTACTGGGCCACGAGGACTTCCAGCATCTTCTTCAGGCTCTTCCTTATGATGGACCCATCCAAATTCCTCCTCCAGCTGTGAGAGAAGTCCCTGTTATCCTGCAGCTGGACTCAGCTCCTCCCTGACCAGCAGTGGCTGAACAGGCAGTGGTGAGTTTTGCCAGGTCCAAAGCTCCCCGAGATGCCTTTGTGCCCCCTTTTCTATTCCACCTCCCCAGCCCTGTCCTGGAGCAGGACACCTCGCTGTCCCCACACGCTCACCGGGTCACAACAGGGTGCAGGGCATGGTTGGGCCCAAAGCAGTGCAGCCTCCCACGGCCTCGCAGCCCCGTTCTGCCCATGGGGTTCCTGGCAGGGAGAGATCATAGAATCACCAGGTTGTTGAGGCTCTGGAGCGAGTCCAGAGAAGAGCAACGAAGCTGGGGAAAGGGCTGGAGAAGAAGAGGAGTGTCTGAGAGAGCTGGGGGTGTTTATCCTGGAGAAGAGGAGGCTGAGGGGAGAGCTCATTGCTTTCTCCAACTCCCTGAGAGGAGGTTGTGGAGAGGAGGGAGCTGGGCTCTTCTCCCAAGTGACAGGACGAGAGGGAATGGCCTCAAGCTCCACCAGAGGAGGCTCAGGCTTGACATAAGGAAAAAATTCTTCCCAGAAAGGGTGATTGGTCAGTGTCAGAGGCTGCCCAGGGAGGGGGTTGACTCACCTTCCCTGGAGGGGTTTAAGGTGCGGGTGGATGAGGTACTGAGGGGCATTATTTAGAGATTGGTGGGAATGGTTGGACTCAATGATCCAGTGGGTCTTTTCCAACTTGGTGATTCTATGAAAAGACCCATCGGATCATTGAGTCCAACCATTCAAGCAGGTTGGGATAGCACCAGTGTCCCTTTACTAATCAAACCCCTGCGGCGCTTCCCCACATTTCCCACCACTGTGCTGCACCTCTCCTGGGATGCAGGGCTTCTTGGGAGGGAAGAGTCTTGAGGAAGATGTGTGCCTTAATTCCTTGCCCCACCATTAGCTGCAGCGAGTTGGGAAGGGGATGGACGCACTCAGGTCCCTCCAGGTTCTCCATCTCCCTGGTGCTTTGCCCACAGCTCCCACCTCACCCGTCGGACCCAGTGGCGAGGGCACTCACAGCGGCAGCCCGTCCTGCACTGCGTAGAGGCCGTGGAAGCTCTGCCGATCGATGAGCCCATCCATGGTGTTGTAGTTGATCTTCAGGAGCGATTCCAAGGAGCTGGAGGTAGGAGGAGAGTTGGTTGTGCCGCCCAGGGGATGGGGTAGAGGAGCAGGAAGGCAAAGGGGGACACTCACGGGCTGAACGGGTCCTGCACAGCCATATCCTTGTGCTCAGCCGAGTAGACAGGTGGGTCATAGAGAGGGAAGTCCACCTGCAGAGCATGGGGTCATGTCAGCGCTACCTGGCATCCCTGCTCTGGTGACAGGTAGGGACTGAGATCCCCAGGGACACTCTCTGCCCCAGTCTCTTTCTCTACCTAGTTCGTGGTGTCACTCCCCAAGGCACGTAGGGCTCCAAACCCTGCTTGGGGGCTGAGCCTGGGGTCTGGTTGGTGCCTCTCATTTGTGCCCCTGTGGAAGCCAGTCCTGATTCAGGGAATGTGGAGGTGGGTGTTTGTCCCCTCTGTCTCCCTACTGAGCATCCCCAGGCATTCCTAGCCCAGCAGATCCCAGCAGGAACAATGCCTGCTCTCTTCTCCTTGTCCCTTGGAGCAGCTGCTCCAGGAAGCCGCCTGCCCCAGGGCTGGGAAGAACAGGAGGTCCCAAGTGTAACACAGATGAAACGATGGGTCTATTCCTCCTCCCACTATCACTGGGATCTGCCCTGTGCCCCCCTTCCAGGCCCACTGCCCAGGGTCACAGCTCCTACCTCCCAGGGCACCTTCTCATCTGGCACAGGGAAGCGGAAGGTGTGAGACCCTGGGTACAGGAGATTTCGAGCAAGGACGTGGCACGGGGGCTGGGTCTCCTCTGGTTTCCCCTCCAGGTCAACATCCTTCATCTCCAAGGCTTTGCTGGAGCCTGCGAGGCAGATGCAGACAGCAGGGCACCACAAAGCAGGGTGCTGAGTCCCGTGCTGTGGACCATGGCTCTGCTGAGGGAGCTGGCTCGGCCTCTCTGTGGGGATGCTGAGGTCTCTTGGGGGCCTGGGGCCCAGCATCCCTTCCTGTATCCCCTCCCCAGGGATGCTGTAGGGGAAAGCATCTTCTCCCAAGTGACAGGGGACAGGACAAGAGGGAATGGCCTCAAGCTCCACCAGGGGAGATTTAGGCTAGAGATTAGGAGGAAGTTTTTCATGGAAAGGGTCACTGGGCACTGGAACAGGCTGCCCAGGGAGGGGGTTGATTCCCCTTCCCTGGAGGTGTTTAAGGCACAGGTGGACGAGGTGCTGAGGGACATGGGTTAGTGTTTGATAGGAATGGTTGGACTAGAAGATCCGATGGGTCTTTTCCAACCTGGTTGTTCTATGATTCTATGAAAGCCTCAGCCAAGGGCTCCAGGGAGGGCTCTTGAGTTGCGGATGGGAATGGAAGACTGGACAGCCTCACAGAGCCCGCAAAATCCCTGGGCCAAAAGAATTTCTGCCTTGGTGCTTGATATGAGGAGGGGGAGAAAGGAGCTGCTGCCCTGCAGATGCCAGTTCAGAGCTCCAGGTTTCTCCAGTGCTTCTAGGGTGGAGATGGGTTCTGCTTACCCACAGGTGGCATGTCCTCGCTGGAGCCGAAGCCATTGCCCTGCAGTGCCTGCATGATCCATCTCAGGGCCTGGGAACTCTGCTGCACCTGTGTGGGACAGGAGAGGGTCAGCCCTCCCGCAGCCTGGCTGCCCCCAGGCTCCCCTGCTCCAGCGCGGTGGGATCCAGCCCCGGCAGGACAACCTGCTGCCCTCAGCTCCTGGCTGCTCATCCCTTGCTGTTCCTGAATGCTCGGCTTTGAAAACCACCTCTGCTTTGTAAGGCAGGTGGGAATGGAAGTGGAAAGAGCAGCTGCGCTTTGATTGTCTCAGAGAGGAGATGACAGCACCACTCTGGTTCCCTGGGCACCCCCACTGCTTGCGCAGTGTGCAGAACAGCTTCACAGGGACAAGCTGGAGGATCCCTTGTCTCTAGAAGATCTGGAGGGCCCTCTCAAGCCAAGGACAAAAGCTGGGTCAGATCTAACTGCTTTGGTGACCGGTGGAGGGGGTGCTCAGCCCACCACTTCCTACCTTCATCCTATTCCCTTTAGAGTCAAACAGAACATTCCCCATAAACCTTTCCCTCTCGGATGCTGTTGTTTTGGCAAGGAACCTCAAACTGTTTTAAGAGGGATAGGTTCAGAGTGACTTTCTCTCGTGCTTGGTTCATCTACTCAGCTCCTGAAACCCTCCGTGTTTCTTAGGCAGTTGCTCAGCTTTTGCCTCACCTGGTCTTCCAGGGAGACTAGTCTCTGTTCCACCACCCCCGTCCTCTTCACCCGGTCCAAGTCCAGCAGCTCTGCCAGTACATCAACCCTGAGGGGACAGTGCAGAGAGGAACCTCCTCAGCAGCCACCCCTGTGCTAATCCCCACTCTTTCTTGCCCAGGACACCTGGAGATCAGGAGAACGTCCCTGTCTTGGGAGTGCTGGTACCTCTGTGAGATGTCTCGGATCTTCTGCTCCATGTTCTGCTTCTCCTGGCACTGCTGGTGCTGCAGGTAGTTCTCCTTCAGGTACGTCTCCCAGGAGAGAAGGGCAGCTTCTTCGTTCTTCTCCAGCTTCTCTTCTGCAAGGAGAAGGGGAGTCCTGTCAGATCTCTGGGCATCCCAAGCTGCAGCCCAGACACTGAGCCTCACACCTCAGTGCCCCAGGATGGGGGTAAAGGGCAGGAGAGGAGATACTGATGCTCACTGAGCCGCTTGTGGCGCGTGGGCGGCCTGCAGAGCAAGCCTCGCCGGACCAGGATCTGCAGGTGGTTGAGGAGGATGAAGGGTGGCGGTGCAGGTGGGCGGCCGTGGTACTCCTCGATCAGGTCATGTCGCTGGAACTTCCAGATCTGGTCCGTGTGCTCCTGGACCTGCTGGAAGGTGTAGCTGGGGCAGACCCCAGCCATCAGCCGTGCCGTGGGGGTGAGGGGGGATGCCCCAATTCCCACCCTAATTAGCCTTGATCTGCAACCCCTATTTCCACAGTGACTAAAAACATCATGAACCATCCCTGTGCTCTGGTTCGCGTGTGACCCAGGACCCTCCTTGTGCTTTCTCGTCATGCAGTGCCCTGGCCATGGCCAAGCCGGCAAGCAACTCCAGCTTGATTTGCTGCCAGGGCCACAGAGCCAGGTTGGACTCACTTGAACATGGCGATGAGGAGGTTGAGAAGAAGGATGTTGGTGAAGAGCAGGTACAGGCACAGTAAGATCACTGTCAGCCACTCTGGGAAGATGGGGTTCTTGTTGTCCTCATTTGTCTCCGGGCACTTGGGCTTGCGGGGGTCAGTCCCGTTGGGGCTACACTGCTCAATGTTGAAGTTCACCCCTGCAAGAAAGCACAGTGTGACTGCAGCCAAGCCTCACAGTGTCTCTTGGAGCACACCGTGCTCTCTGAAAGCAGCCAGCATGGAGGGAGCTTAGTACCTCTCACTTAATACCTCTCACTTAATACCTCTCACTTAATACCTCTCACTTAATACCTCTCACTTAATACCTCTCACTTAATACCTCTCACAGGGATTTGACCCTGATCTGCATCATCCAGTTGCTCTGCTCACTGCCACCTGCTTTGCAGCTGAGGCTCAGAGCTGGATCGAGTCACTTTGCTCGGGTGCTCTCTCAACCACTTGGGCAGGTGCAGCCCCTGCGTTTGCACTGGTGGCAACGCTCCCTGTATGCCTGAGCAGGATTTCATCCCCGTGCCCTGTTATAACTCCCTCCTGGCTTTATGTTGTGCCTGGAGAGGAGCCTTGGAGGATTTCCATAGACCAACATGGTGGGAGCTGTGCAGACTTTGGCACGTGCTTGGTGCCCCTCAGCCTTGTGACACCCACCCTGCTGGTGCCACCGGCTGTCCCTGTGTCCCTTACCATCGATGTAGGAGGGAATCTGTCCAAAGATGGTGAGGTAGGAGTGATAAACCACACCACGGAAGAGCCACTCCACACGTTCCTCGTTGTGGATCAGGATGGCCTGCTTGGCGACCCCAAAGGACACCACCCACACCGCCAGCAGGAAGAGGAAGAAGAAGACATCCTTCATCTGCAAAGACAGAGGGGAAGCAAAACTATCCTAGAGCAAACTCGATTCCAGAGAGAATAACACACGTGGCATCTGGCTGTTGTAGCTGATCGCCCTGGCAGGGTGGAGGAGAGCTCTCACCATGCGCTTCACGATGATGATCTTGGGCCCCAGAGTCTTGCTGACTGTGAAAATGTGCATCAGACGCAGGCAGAAAATGGTAAAAGCCAGCGACAGGATGATGCGCCCAGGATATAAAGTTGACGGGATCAGCCTGCAAACAGAAGAGAGGAAAAGAAACATCTCGGTGCCGCTACTGAGGATGTGATCTCACATTTCTGCAACATCAAGGAGCTTCCCCAGAGCATTAAGTGAGAGGTGAAGCATGAAAAACATCTCTCCAAAAAGCAGCTGAAAGCAGGGGGAAAATGGTCAGAACAAATCCCGTGGCCACTTAAATCTTTGCTGGCCTTTGTAAGAAGAAATCACAACTAGAAAACCTGCTCAATTCTCAGGCCGGTTTTATAGCCTAGAGCTGTGGCCTGAGTCTGCAAGTGGTTCTGCATCTCACCTGCAAGTCAGCCCTATGATGAAGACTAGGATGGCGCAGATATCCAGCTTGTTCCAGAAGTCCTTGAAGTACAGCGAAGCCATTTTCACAACCCCAAACCCATCTGGATCATACAAGAGCTGCTGGGAAGAGAAGAGGGGTTGGCATTCCAGTGAAAGCCTTGTGGGCTACTCACGTGCTCTGTAGGAGGGAGGGACCGCACAGACCCACTGGCTGTCACTGGACCCTCCTGGTTTCCTGAAGTGAACCTGAATCTACAGGATGTTCTACAGGGGCATGGAAGGAGCTCAGGAAGAGATACCTGAGACATGGGGCCCTTCAATCTGGTGAAGGAAGGCACTGAGATGTTCAAGCAAAAGCTGAAAAAAATCAACCGTCAACCAAAACTGGAAATACTTCCAGAAATAAATGCCCAAGGAAGGAGGTGGTCACTCCATGTCCTGATGTTTTCAGCTCAAAACAACATGTCTTTGCCTTTCTGAAAGCCCAGATGCAGCCAAGGAGATTCTCCAGCCTCAGAGACTGGGTATCTGTCAGTCCCTTGTGCTGGGATCAAGCTGAATGGATGGTGACATGAGAAGCAGCGTGGGAGCATGAGCTACACAGGACCTTCCAAGAGCACACAGAGGTGTGTTTCTCCTTCCTCTCACCTCCTCCCAGCCTCTGCTCTGCCTGCCCCGTACCTGGCGGATCTCCTCGCACACCAGGGAGAAAAGCCAGAAGTAGAGCAGGTACTCCTGCCAGGACGGCGACGGCTGGAAGTCAACCATCAGGACGTAGGCGAAGAGCAGGAGGAAGGTGAAGTAAGAGAGGATGTTCATGTGGAAGATGACAACGGGGGCTGTGAAGAAGGCTCGGAGGCGCGTCAGGCAGCCCAGAGGCTGCAGCCTCTTCTCCCTGCGGGGAGCAGGGGTGGAAATGGGGCTCAGCTGTCAAGGAAGAGGCCACAGAAGCTTCTCCCAGCCAGCATGGCCCAGCTGCAAGAAGTACCTGAAGGTGATGAGGCTGGTGTAGAGGAGTGGGAAGAACAGCATGCACACAATCACCCGCCAAAGCCCGTTGTCCACGCACATCTTCCCCCACCAGACTTTGGTTAAAAAGCCCTGTGAGAAGTGAGGAAGAGGAGTAGAGGTTACAGAAGCTCTCCCCACCAGAGTGGGGCTGCAGGGCAGAGCCTGCTGCTGCCAACAGGGAACCCTGGATCTAAGGCAGGGGACACCTGGGCATTTTTCCTCCAAGCTGCGCCACTGGGAACCCACCTGGACACCCCCATGGGACACAAAATTCATGTTCTTGGCCTCCAATGCCAATTGCAGACAGGTTGTCTTCCCCCAGGCCTCAGAGACACGGGTGAGGAGCTTCTGGGCTCTCTCTTCGTCCTTGCGGTAGCAGTCTGTGAACACACCTGGACAGGCAGGGGAGACAAGACTGAGCTCCAGGGCCATCTTAGTGCTACGTGAGACACCTACAGAGGCACCTTTTGCAGCAGGATCTGGAGACTGGACCACACAGTGGCACTCTGAGCTCCCACCAGGAGCGTGACAGTGGTTCTGGGCTGTTGGTTCCATCCTGCTCACCGATAGCCTTCTGCTCGAACTGCTCGGCCAGGGCCAGCATGTCGTCAGTGGTGTCGGTGTCTTCCTCCTCCTTGGCGAGTTCCTTCAGGATCTTGCTGCAGGCAAGCGCAGCCGCCACGCAGTCTTGGCTCTGGAGCAGAAGAGGACAGAGAAAGCATGGAGTTCTGCACCCCAGCAGTCCTGCCAAGCCCTCTGTGGCTACTACAGGATGGGTGTCCCAAGAAGGCTGCTGCTCAGGATGGACAAGGAGGGCTGGGCCGGGCTCCCCTCTGCTTGCAGGGTAAGTAGAGAACCTGCCACCATGGAGAAACTGGGGACATCCCTGCTCTCCTAAACCTTGGGTGACAGGACAGTGTCACCGTGCCATCAGCCACACTGCCTCTTGCCTTGGGGATGCTGTTTATGGGTGGAAGCCTTCTCCACCTCAGAGGCCGTGTCCCTTTGTCCTGCCTGTGGTCTGCTGAGCCCTCTCTCAGAGGCTGAGGCTCTCACCCAACTGGCTCATCACATCCCTCTGTCTTTTGGCTGAGAAGGGAGGGATCTGACATCATGGTGTGTGTCTGGGAATGGACTTCAAGTGCCTTCAGGCTCACCGGCTAGCTCCCCCTTGGCTGGGGGGCAGGCTCGCTCACTGCCACGGGCCAGCTTGCCTGCTGTCCCTGATGCCCGAAGGTGGAATCTTTCTTCTTGGGGACAGGAGTTTTGGCTCCAGCTGAGCCCTGGGCTCTGATACCTGGGCCCAGATGATTTCTGCCAGCTCCTTGCGGTTCTGGACCACAGCCCAGATCAGCAGGTCACGCACTGGGTCCATGGTGAAGGTGACTCGGCCAGGAGAGCGCTTGTAGAGGGACCGGAGACTTGACCCCTGAACCTGCAAGGCATGTGATGCTCAAATCTATTTCCCTTCCATGAAGTTGCAGAAAGCATACAGCCCCTCCACGCAAACCCACATCTTAAGCCTTGGTTCCTGCCCCCACCACTCATGGAATTATAGAATTATTAAGGTTGAAAAAGACCTGGAAGATCATCAAGTCCAACTGTCAGCCCAACACCACCGAGCCTGCTTAATCGTGTCCCAAAGAGACGCTTCTACGTGTTTTTTGAACACCTCCAGGGTCGGTGGCTCCACCATTTCCCTGGGCAGCCTGTTCCAAAGCTTCACCACTCTTTCAGCAAAGAAGGTGGAAGAGCCTTTGCTGCACATAATGAGGTGGTCAAGACTGGACACATCCTGGAAACGTTGCTTTCTCTAGGGCCAGGATCATGTGGGCACGTGCCTGTCCTGCCCAGTGCACCCACTGGGTCCTGCTCATCAGAGTCACACAGCCATGTGGTGCTGCAGGTGTAGGAGAGTGGAAGTCACACCTCAAATGTGGAGCAGATGACTTGGCCAGGGCTTTAAGGGATTTTTAAGTGGAATTGTTGAGCAGGCCAAAGGATAGAGATCTAGCTGCAACCTCCAGGATGGTTTCTTGAGCCAGCGTCCCCAAATGGCTTGACCGGCAAGGCCAGGGAGGTTCTTCTCCCTCTGGACTCAGTATTCAAGGCCGCTCCTTGAATCTTGGGGTCAGTTCTGGGACCCTCAACACAAGAAGGATGTTGAGGCTCTGGAGTGAGTCCAGAGAAGAGCAACGAAGCTGGGGAGGGGGCTGGAGAAGAAGAGGAGTGTCTGAGAGAGGTGGGGGGGTTTATCCTGGAGAAGAGGAGGCTGAGGGGAGACCTCATTGCTCTCTCCAGCTACCTAAGAGGAGGTTGTGGAGAGGAGGGAGCTGGGCTCTTCTGACAAGGGACAGGATGAGAGGGAATGGCCTCAAGCTCCACCAGGGGAGGGTCAGGCTGAACATTGGGAAAAAAATATTTCAGGGAAAGTGTGATTGGGCAGTGTCAGAGTCTGCCCAGGGAGGGGGTTGAGTCACCTTCCCTGGAGGTGTTTAAGGTGCGGGTGGATGAGGTGCTGAGGGACATGGGTTAGTGTTTGATGGGAATGGTTGGACTCAATGATCCGGTGGGTCTCTTCCAACCTGGCTATTCTATGAACCTTGCCCCAATATAACCTGAAGGTGCGTACATTCAGCTTGATGTGTGGGACGGGAATGGAGAGACGGGGCCGCTCTGTCTGCTTGGGCTTGGGGTAGAGAGGCTGTGTGGAGCGGCCCAGGAGCTCCCGCAGCACCTGGGAGACGTGGTGCAGTTGGATTCTTGGCATTTTGGAGCCAGCGGTGTGTTCTCTCTCCTCCAGCAGGACCTTCTGCAGTTTGCTGTGGAACAGGCAGGAGGACGCCAAGTTGTCGTAGAGGTAAACGAGGGTGTCCCAGGTGACAAACTCCTTCAGACGCACTCCCTGCTCCAAGAACAGCTTCACAAACTCTGGCTTGTTGGAGATCAGGGCGGCTGCCATCACGGGGTGGAGATCTGTGGGCTGACAGGCCAGAGGCAGAGGTGAGGGGCTCCATGTCCCAGAGCAGGGCCCCACCATGCTCATCCCTCAGATGGGGAGGGGTGGAATTTTATCACTGACCACACAAGGAATTTCTGGGTGTGAGAGAGCAGCAGCCGGGAGGTTTTAGGATTTGTGAGAGACGCTTGGGGGTCCTTGCCCCTCTGGCAGCAAAGCCTTCTGGGTAGAGGGATGGGGTTGGGTAGAGCAACCATGGGGCAGAGCTGGCAAGAGGTAGTTTTGGGTCTAGGTTGGAGGATTTTCTTCAAAAGGCACCAGTTTTCAACAAAATGCCAATCAATCACCTTGGTAAATAATTATAATGCTTATAATTATTAGATAGGACCTTTACAAGCAAAGAATCGCAGGGTGTGCACACCTTTGCTTTGGGGGTTTGAGTGCACTTTTGAAAGATAGAACAGACTCGGAGCCCCTGGTGATGTGGTGGGCATTTAGGGGCCAAAAGAAATGCCCTCAGAAAGTCTCCCTAGGTACAGGTGAGGTGAACAATGCCCTCAATATCCACAGTCCTCAAGGTGGAACCCGACAAGGTGCAAGTCTGACCAGACAGTGAGCACAGGGACTCCCTTACCTTGCACTCATGGTCGTCCGTGAAGATCTCACTGCGAGCAATGTCCACCCTGTTCCAGGCCACAGCTAATTTCAGCTGGTGGTTCCAGTTCTCACGCCCAAAGTGGTCCTGGTTTCGAGACGCTGTATGCAAAGTGCAGGTATTAGAATAGAGGATCATTTACACAGTGAGACGATATCACCTCAAAGACCCTTTGGAGGCCTGGTCCTTTGGGAGAGACATTTCTCCCCAGTTAGCTCAGCATCACAAGGTTTGGAGATCCCTTTGTTGACCCTGTAAGTCCAGCAGCTGCGGGAGGTGATTCGTGACCCCCATCACATTCATCTTGTCCCATCGTCCCAGGCAGCTCCACACCCCTCACCTTTGAAGAGGGCCTGGAGGATGGCCACATCCACGTCCTGATGGCCATATTTGCCCTCTCTGAAAATGGTCAGGAGGTGCTTGCTCCGTACTATGTCTTGAATCTACAAAGAGAGTTGTGAGCAAGCAATTAGCAACACCATGTCCTCCCTGCCTCCTCCCCACAGCCCCCTGTCCTGCGTGGGGCAACTCCTTGCTTTTCTGGGCTTGCACCCTCAGTGCTGTGTCTCCCAGCCTGACTGGGGCTGGTCCAAAATGGAACCTCTCTGCCCAAAGGGAGCAGGTAGTGGAGGAGCAGAGCTCATGCCCTTGAGGTGCCCACCAGGTCAATGCTGAGCATGGGGTGGGGGACAAGGATGATGGCCAGAAGATGAGCCTCAACTTCACCCTAGGAGTCTTGCTGGAGGCAAGGAGGAGAGGGACCTGGGGGTGTTGGTGACAGCAACTGAACATGAGGCAGCAGTGGCACAGGTGGCCAAGAAGGCCAATGGTATCTTGACTTGGATCAGAAACAGTGTGACCAGCAGGGCCAGGGAGGTGCTTCTCCCTCTGGACTCAGCACTGGTGAGACTGTTCCTTGAATCCTGGGGTCAGTTGTGGGCCCCTCAGCACAAGAAGGATGTTGAGGCTGTGGAGCGAGTCCAGAGAAGAGCAAGGAAGCTGGGGAAGGGGCTGGAGAAGAAGAGGAGCGGCTGAGAGAGCTGGGGGGGTTTCTCCTGGAGAAGAGAAGGCTGAGGGTTGACCTCATTGCTCTCTGCAACTCCCTGAGAGGAGGTTGTGGAGAGGAGGGAGCTGGGCTCTTCTCCCAAGGGACAGGGGACAGGACAAGAGGGAATGGCCTCAAGCTCCACCAGGAGAGAGTTAGGCTGGACATTAGGAAAAGGTTTTTCAGGGAAAGGGTCATTGGGCATTGGAACAGGCTGCCCAGGGAGGGGGTTGATTCACCTTCCCTGGAGGGGTTTAAGGGACGGGTGGACGGGGTCCTGAGGGGCATGGTTTAGTGTTTGATAGGAATGGTTGGACTCGATGATCTGTTGGGTCTCTTCCAACCTGGTGATTCTATGAGCAAGGACCCTTTTGATCTCCACAGGTTCAGTGAGAGGAGCTGTCTGCCTGCAAGATGCTCACCTTCTTAGTCCACTCCACCAGCTTTCCCTCGGTGAAGAGCTCGTAGGTGTCATGGAAGAACATGCTCAGCTTCTTCTGGATCAAGGCGATGGTTATCTTGGGCACAGGTAGGCTTGCCACCTGCGCGATGACGTCGGCCACACGCCCAGACCCTTCCACAATCACACAGGGTGTCCCGTTGGTGATGGCATTGTAGATGGTCTACAAGAGAGCAGGGAGGCTGCTCCTAGTCCCCCCTCAGAGGCCAGCAGACTCCCCCCGAGCCTGAGACCCACACGGCTGCCCCACAGCACTCCCGTCCAGCTGCGTTTCAGCTCACGCTGACGCCAGAGAGTAGCACCCCAGGCAAGGAGCTGCCCTTTCCACCCATGTCCCACCTCGTCTCTGCTAGGAGAAGGCAGGAGCAGTTCCTTACGTCTAGCGTTCCAGGACCTCCTTCCAGCACCACACACACAATGGGGATCTTGATGGCGACGCCTGCAGGGAAGCAGAGCAGGATCATCTCCTGGTGGAGCAGCCCCTTCCACGCAGCTCGATATGGGGCAGCGGGGTGGGAAAGGCAAGGTGGGAGCACTGCTTTCGACATGCCAGGCTCCAGGAGAGAGGGGAGGTGATCACCTGGCTGTCATGCTGCTGGAGCGTGTGTGTACAAGTGTTAGAACATTTGTACAATGAGAAGACACCACCTAGAAGCGCCCTTGGAGGCCTTGGTGCTTGGGGAGAAATGACTTTCCCTGATCAGTTCAGGAACACAAGTTTTGGGGACCCCTCTAGTGACATGATAAGTCAAATAGGGCTGTGAGGGACCAGGCTGCATATCCATCATGGCAATACTCTTAAACCCCTTGCCTGGATTCCACAGGGAAGTCACAGCCTCCCCTCTCTGGAGGCCAGGATGGGCCCCCAGTTCCACCTTAGGCCCTCCTTTACCTCCTTTCACCTTGGTCTGCTCCGAAATGAACTTCTCCAGCCTGGTCCTGAGGGGAATTTCCACCCCGTATCTCCCATGGGTCCCATCGTCCACCAGGATGAAGTGGGAGTGGTTGCTGTCCAGGCAGGACAAGCTGCCTTGGTTCTCCTCATCCAGTACGTACTCAGCTGGAAAGCCACCCTGTAAGGTGCAGGAGGAGGGAGACTCTGGGAAAAGCCTGGCAGGGCTGCAGAGGAACCCCAGATTCGCAAAGCAATCAGCATGTGGGACAGGAAGAAACCAGCACGCGGGGACAGTCTAGCCAAACAGCTGTCCCTGTCCCCACTTCAGTCTTCATGTCAACCTTGCCCCATGCTCCTCTGTCTCTGTTTCGCCTGCCCTCACACCCACAAGGGTCCTCCCAGAAGCAGCACAGCACCTATGTAAGATGCTGGGTAGGGTAGAGGGGCTTCTCAGCAAACATCAGCCTGGAACTATTACTCTTTCTGGGTTTTACCAGGTCTGACAGCCACCAGCACATCTTGAAGCACCCGTTCCTACCAGGGTCTTTGGCAGGACTTCCCCAGCAGCCCAGGCGTAGCCAAAGCAAACGCGTCTCCACCTCTGCCTGGCTCACCATCGGGCAGACGAGGCTCTCCCGGTTGTACACGGTCCCCCAGGTGGCTATGCCAATGGTGACAATCTCGCCCTCCTTGTGGCTGCAGCTCAGGATGAAGTCTCGCACTGCCTCTCCCACCTGTTTCATCACACCAGCGTGGGACCCCCCTGTGATGATCCAGGCCCCTGGGGGTCAGAGAGGGGCTTGGGAAGGGAGAGGCTCTGCTCACAACAATCTCCTACCATACCCCTACACGGCTGCGGGAGCGCCTGGTCCTCGGACATGCTCCATCCCCAAGAAGATGCCTTCTCTACCCACTAGATCAAGCCCAGGCAGCACAGGAGATGCTTTCAGTGCTGAATCGCTCAGCCCTGTTTCCCTATCAGCCTCTTTGCAATGACTGAGCGAGAACAATCCACCCCTGGAGGTAGTAGTTCAGACAGGCCTCCTGGGCCAGCCTGGCATCTCCACAGCAGTCCAGCTGCCCACGTGGCATGGCCAGACAACAGGCCCTTCTCCCGCTGCCATTACAGGGAGAACCCCCTGCATCTCTTACCTGTGGTCTGGGCCACTTTGACTAGCCCTTGCCGGAAGATGTTCTTCAGCCTTGGCTTCATGATGAAGTTTTTGGCTCCCCCGGTGACTGAGATGAGGAGATTGGGTGCATCCAGGCCCCAGTGCTGTGTCATGAGGTGGTAGATGACCCGTGGAGGGGTATCCGAGGAGACACGCACATACTACACAAAAGGGAGCACATGTTTTGGGTAAAAACAACAGGGTCAGGGTAACAGGGCACCTTCACCACAGCTTCTCCTGTCCCAGAAGAGAACCAGAGGCTTTCCACACAGTACAGTCCTGTTGCTGCTGCCGCAGGTCTTTATGCACTTCCCCGGGACCAAACATTCCCAAGACACACTCAAGAAGGACAGGGAACAGCCGCTCCTTCACGCATGGACCTTGCAGCATGAAGATCAGTCTTGTGATTTCAGAAAGGGACTAGGGACGGGATCCTGTCCCACCCCACCTTCCTCTGCCTGGGTCAGTGTTGCCTTTGAGGCATTTCCATGCTTTCCCATCCTCCTCTCATTCAGGAGAGAGAATGAATTTCATCTGCTGTGGCAAGACCTGAGCGCTGGCTCCCCACACAGCCCAGACAAGCAAATCAGATCACCTTTCCCATCTTCTGTCCCAGGCCAGTGAAGTGGATGTCCCCGAAGGCGTCTGTTGGCATCTCCTGGATGTGCCTCTTGGGGTCCCATTCCTTCCCCAGGAAGATGGGGGGGTTGGCAGCATCTTCCAGGTGCTGTTCTCTGAGGTAGCCACACTCGCACACAATCCTCCTGAAACACACACCACCAACTTCACCAAAAACAATCCAAACAATCAAAAAGGAATTTGCGGAGCCTCTGACACCAGCTCCCACCAGAAAGGGAGGATTTGCTGGTGCCATAGCTTTGTCACCAAGCACCTCTTCTGCTTTCCCGGCAGGCAGGGGGATGAGGGACCATCTGACTCACCCGGAATCTGACAACTGGGAGCTTTCAACAAAGTAGGTGCACTCTTTCTTCCGGATGTTTTCAGGAATCCACGAGATGAGATTTTCCTGAGGGAGCGGGAAAAGCAGCAAAATGTCCATGTTTCTGCCAAGGGCCACAAGTTGTGCCAGCAGCTGGACAACCTGGTGTTTGGAGCAGAGCCGGGTGCCGCTCCTGAACTTGCCTTTTCATTGCTGCCGGTGGCCAAATGTGCCTTCCGCCTGCCCCTCGAGACGCTGCTACTGCTCTGCTGGAGGTTGGGGACCACCTCGAAGTCACTCATCGTCCTGGGGTGAGTGGTGGGGTCGTCTCCTCTCTCAGGGCACACCTTGTTCAGTTCGGAGGGGAGCACCTTGGTGCGCCGGGCACGCGTGGCCATGGCTGCTGCGTTTCACCCTGCTTGGCCTCCTCTCTCCGTTTCCTAGGCTGGGAGGTCCTGAACGTCTCCATCCTGAGTGCAGCAGAAAACAGAAAGATTACCCATGGACTTAAGGCCCTGGGGCATCCTGTTCATCATTCCCTGCCTGGAAAGAAGTCCAGGGGAAACCTGTCAGACACAGGGCCGTGTGGGTGGTGAAGCAGCCTCAGCACACACCACACTGCCCAGGGAAGCCCATCAGCCCCCTAAAGGCTTCGTCTGAGCAATGAAGCTGGTGAAGGGGCTGGAGAACAGGCCTTATGAGGAACAGCTGAGAGAGCTGGGGGTGAAGAGGCTGAGAGGAGACCTCATTGCTCTCTCCAACTCGCTGAAAGGAGGTTGTGGAGAGGAGGGAGCTGGACTCTTCTCCCAAGGGACAGGACGAGAGGGAATGGCCTCAAGCTCCACCAGGAGAGGGTCAGGTTGGTGATTAGGATAAAATTTTTTTATGGAAAGGGTGATTGGGCAGTGGCAGAGGCTGCCCAGGGAGGGGGTTGAGTCACCATCCCTGGAGAGGTTTAAGGGACGGGTGGATGAGGTGCTGAGGGACATGGGTTAGTGTTTGATAGGAATGGTTGGACTCGATGATCCAGTGGGTCTCTTCCAACCTGGTTGTTCTATGATTCTATGAAAAGTTGACCCCACCAGCCCCCAGCTCTCCTGTGCTGCAGACAGTCAGGATATTTGTGGCAGCAGGGAAAGCAAAACCCAAATCTCTTGTGCGAGCAGCCCAATCACAGCCCCAGAAGGAAAATCTGGATCAACACACTGGCTGCTCCTCTGTAGGAAGGTCCTCATGCCCCTGCAAGCATCCCAGGACAGCCCAGAGCTAAACTCGAGGGGCACACAAGCTGCCAAACTCCTCAGCCCTCCCCAGTGCTCATAACCCCCACTGCTGTGCTCCTGAACTGCTGAGGCTGGAGAGCCACAAAAGCAAGGATGGAAAAGCTCCTGGGTGTCTGTGGAGCTCACAAGGAGGCTGTGATTATGTCACTTAGGCAGCAGAGCACTAAGCCGTGAGGGCCTGAAGCTGTGGGGCCAGCAGGCTTGCATTTAGAGAGGATTTTGGCTGCCTTTCTGCAAGCCAAACTCTGCATCACACCTGAATCTGGGGAGCCCTTAGTGGAGGTGAGGAATGGTGGAGAAAATCACTCTATTTCCTTCATGTCTCCTTCTCCAGGCTGCAGGCAGGGAGCAGTGAGGAAAAGCCTTTCTGCCGACCTCCCTCCCAGCTTCCCTCTGGGAATGAAGCAGCCCCCCCGACCTTAGCAGCCAGATTTTGTCAGACTGGTTTTCTGCATCAGCACAGCCCAGGGCAGATCTAATTGCTTGAGAAAGAGCTGCCTAGAGGAGGTCAAACACAGCTTTAATTCCTGTTCCTGGCCCCCCAAGGCGAGCAGGCTGGTGGGAGTTTGGGTCATAGGCACAAGTAGCTCATGCAGAAAGAGCTTTCACAGCAGGTTCTCCCTGGAGGGGAACCACCATGCTGATAAAACACCTGGAATATCTGTCCTTAAGGGCTCGGGGGCCAAGGACAGAGAGTCTCCCACTGCCTGTTCCCCATCCCTGGGTCAGGTCACCTCTCGGCTGCTCAAGGTGCAACCAGCACCCATCAGGACAAGGGTACAAAGCCCTGACTGTGGGTGCTGAGCGCGGCCGATGAACCAAAATCCCCCGGCAGTGAGGCTGCCCATACCTTCCCTGCAGCATCCTCCGGTCGCATCACCAGCTCTTCGTCTTCGTGCCTGTCGTAGGGATTCATCCCCATGTCCCTCTCCTCCAGCGGGTCATTTTGTCACTGGAGACGCAGGCGATGAGTGGAGAATAGGGCAGAGCTGCCTGCAGAGAGGAGGAGATGGCAGAGTGGCTGGCAGCCTCCCAGAAAATCAGTCTGCAGAAACGGTCCCTGCTGAGGAGCTGCAGCGCCCAGGCGAGCCCTGAGTTAGCTGGAGAGGCTGAGTCACGCTGCCCGCAGCAGCGATTGCCACCTCAGCCCTCAAGCGCAGAGCCTCTCGCTGTCGTCAGCCCCACGCTGGGTGTGAAGCGGGTGCCTGAGCCCCTCTTAGCAGATGTCAAGAGGAGGGTCTTCCCTGCACACAGATGCTGCCGGGAAAGGAGCAGCAGCAGAGCAGCTCGGATGGAGGCTTGGATGCAATGCAGGCTTGGCAAGCGTGATGAAAAAATCCCTTCCCTGGCTGTCAATGTCAACCAGTTTCCAGTATGGAAGTACATTAACTTGATCTATATGCATATAAAATGGAGAAATTAGTCATAAACTATGATGTGATGAGGGAGTAGAGTTTTGCTGGAGATTTGGTTATTGTTTGTGCTGAAGTAAAGCAAACAAAAGGACAACTCAGCTCTGGAAAGAAGGACGTTGCTTCTGAGAAGGTTAGAGGCGTCCATGGAAAAAGGACAGCTTCATTCCTGTGACAGCCACTGTAATCCAGCATCCCAGTCCCTCTGACAGCTCCGAGAGGCTCCCAGCATCATCTGGAAGCACAAACCAGTGACTTGAACCAACACTGACCCCAGGGATGCTGAGATCAACAGGCAAGCAGGAAGAATGCTGCAGGAAAAGCGGCTTTGCCAAGTTTTACAGTGATCAGTGACTGGTGGTGTGGGTGTTGTGGTCAGTCCAGTCGTGTTGTACCGGAACACTTGAAGGGAATAAGGATCCTGTGTAAAACCACACTCAGGTGCCTCGATTTGGCTGCATAATAAATACTTAGGCCTGGAATTCTGTGTTTTGCATCCCAGCCTCTCTCTTTGGCTGGCACGGGTGCAAACATTCATAACCCAAGCCCTGGTGAGGAAACTCACTGCCACACCACAGACATCAAATGCCTTTTAGTTGAAGCTTTCGACCTCCCAGTTACAGACGCTCTCCTTCCCCTGTTATGCCCCCTGCCCTCCATGGAGTGGCTTCTCCGCTGGACTTGCAGGCACTTAACTTGCATTTGCCACAAAACTCGCTTAACAAAATCGGCATTTTTTCCTCCTGATGGAATGGGCTGAGCAGCAAATCCAGGCCAGGAAGGCAGCCAAGGCTGTGGATGCTGCAGCAGTGAGCGACTTGGCCGGCTGCGGCTCAGCGGCAGGGATGCCAGGCAGCCCGGGTGCCTGCCGCTTGGAGCGAGATGACTGTAAAACATCACGGGGCCATGCTGGGAGACAGCTGGGAAGAGCGATGTTGCTGGTTCTCAAGCTCAGGCACATCCTTCAGGTGTGGGGCTGAAGAGATGTTGCGATGGGCTCAGGTGCTGGGGAGATGCAGGGAGCAAACAGGTAGGGGGCAAGGGATCAGGCAGTGGTGCAGTCACGTCCTTCAGCTCACTTTCCAGCCAAAGCATCTAAATCAGCATGGGCATCCGTGCATGGAGTTCTTCTGGTTTCCTTGAGCAAGAGCAAGCGGCCGAGACAGGGAGAACAGATGCCACTAATAAGGCAGTAAATAAAATCCATGTGCAACGCTTTACAGTTCAGTTGTAATTAACTCTGCGCTGCCAAAAGAACCGAAGCCAGAACGGCACATTAATTACACATTAGTGTGAATGTTCATCCGCTCTCGGCTGGCTGGATCTCCGGAGACGGTGGCTTTTATTTCGCTTCTGCATATGCCAAAACCACGGCGGCCCAGTGGGACCCACATGGAGCCAGCACTCTGCGATGGTTCCCAGTACTCCTCTTAAAAGCCCAGCTAGAATCCAGCAAGGCTGACAGCAAATCCTGGCAAGTTAACATCCATTTTCGACAGTGGGAGGAAGGAGGTAAGAGCATGAAGGACTCTGGCTGCTCTCCGGAGGCTGTTCCTGTACATATGTCCCATGCCTCACATTAAATTCAGCCAGACGGATGATTATGGGCCAGAATCCTTTTTGTTGCAAAAGAGCAGCAGCCCCTTGCTCCAGGTCTCTCCCAGTGGAGATCCTGGCTCTGTGGAAGATGTGGCCATAAAGGTTGGATCCTCCTCTAGGTACCAGAAAGCCTCTCCTGCTCCCTGGAGGTGTTTAAGGGACGGGTGGACGAGGTGCTGAGGGACATGGGTTAATGTTTGATGGGAATGGTTGGACTCAATGATGTGGTGGGTCTCTTCCAACCTGGTGATTCTATGATTCTGTGAAGGACAGAAAGGGCCACCTTGATGCCTGTTGTGGCCTGTGACCTCTGATGAGAGGATGCTGCTCAAAGGGAGCCCTTGGCGTGCACCACAGAGTGAGGACATGGTTTGTGGAGCCACATGCAACTTTTGGCACATCAGTAGATTTAGGAAGCACACATATAACTCTGGCTGCATCTGCTGGAACTCATAGAATCATAGAACAAGCAGTACAGTGGTGCCAAATTCCAAGCCATCTCTGCCAGTTCCGGCTGTATCTGGAAGAGGCGTGCAGGTCTTCAGTGGGGAGCGAAACTGAGGGGATTTCATAAATCATAGAATTGTTTGGGTTGGAAGGGACCTCAAAGCCCATCCAGTCCCACCCCTGCCATGAGCAGGGACACCTCCCACTGGATCAGGGGCTCCAAGCCCCATCCAAGCTGCCCTTGAACCCCTCCAGGGATGGGGCAGCCACCCCTGCTCTGGGCAACCTGGGTCAGAGCCAACCCACCCTCACAGGAAAACATTTCTCCCTAAGCGTATGAGTGTTGTGGCGCCCCCCAGAGGTTACGTATGCGCAGCGGGGTCTCCCGCAAGAGGCTACGTATGCGCAGTGCGCCCCCACTGTAAGTTACGTATGCGTAGCGGGGTCTCCCTCGCGAGCTACATACGGGCAGTTGCGACTCCCCTACAGGGTACGTATGCGCAGCGGGGTTCCTGAAGGGGCTACGTCAGCGCAGCGGGGTTCCTGAAGGGGCTACGTATGCGCAGCGGAGCTCCCTCGCGAGCTACGTACGCGCCGTGCGACCCTCCAACAGGTTACATATGCGCAGCGAGGTTCCTGAAAGGGCTACGTATGTGCAGTGCGACCCTCCCAACATGTTACGTATGCGCAGCGAGGTTGCTGAAGGGGCTACGTATACGCAGTGCGACCCCCTCCTACAGGTTACGTCAGCGCAGCCGAGTTCCGCAAGGGGCTACGTAAGCGTAGCGGGGTTCCTGAAGGGGCTACGTATGCGCAGCGGAGCTCCCTCGCGAGCTACGTACGCGCAGTGCAACCCCCCCATTACATAGAATCATAGAACCAGGTTGGAAGAGACCCATCGGATCATCGAGTCCAACCCTTCCTATCAAACACTAACCCAGGTCCCTCAGGACCTCATCTACCCGTGCCTTAAACACCTCCAGGGAAGGTGAATCAACCCCCTCCCAGGGCAGCCTATTCCAATGCCCAACGACCTTTTCCATGAACATGTTACGTATGCGCAGCGAGGTTCCTGAGGGAGCTACGTATGCGCAGTGCGACCCTCCTCTACAAGTTACGTATGCGCAGCGAGGTTCCTGAGGGGGCTACGTATGCGCAGTGCGACCATCCTCTACAAGTTACATATGCGCAGCGAGGTTCCTAAAGGGGCGGCTTACGCCAAGTGCGGTCCCTCCCGCGCACGCGCGGTGCCGCCGCCTCGCTCCCCGCGTCAGGCGCCAAGATGGCGGCGGCGGCGGCGGCGGCCGCGTCCTCGCTGTCCCGCGGCGCCGTCGCCCTCTGCGCCCTCTTCTCGCTCCGCCTGCAGCGCGGCCGCCGCCTCCGCGAAGCCGCCCGGCGCCTGCGCTGCTCCCGCCACCGCCGCGCCCTCCGCCGGCGCCGCCACCGCTTCGCCGCCCTCTGCCTGGCGGCGCAGCGCGGCCCGGGCCTGGCCTCGGCCTCGGCGCCTTCGCCGTGCGGGCGGGAGCGGCGCCTGTGGAGCAAGGCGCGCAGCTCGGCCTTCTGGGAGACGGTGCGCTGCAAGGCCTTCAGCCGGCGGGAGTGGGTGCAGCATTTCCGCCTCAGCCCGGCCACCTTTGACTTCCTGTGCGGGCGGCTTCGAGCGGCCATCGAGCGCCGCGACACCTCCATGCGGCGGGCGGTGCCGCCCGAGATCCGCTTGGCGCTCACCCTGTGGCGCCTGGGAGCGTGCGCCGAGTACCGGGCGGTGGAGGAGCGCTTCGGCGTGTCCCGCTCCACCGTCTGCCAGATCCTCCGCGACGTCTGCCAAGCCGTCGTCGCCATCTTCGCGCCGCTTTACGCCTCCCCGCCTCGCTCCGCTTCGCAGTTCCCGCTCCCGCAGCTCGCCGGCGTCTTCACGCGACTCCGCGTCCCCATCCGGGCGCCTCCCACCGACGCCGCGCTCTACAGCGTGGGAAGGGGCTGCCACGCCGTCGTCCTCCAAGCCGCCGTCGACGCTCACGGACGCTTCTGGGCCGTCGAGGTGACGCGGCCGGGCGTCGGCATCCAGGCCTCCGCCCTTTACGCCCGCGCCCAGAGCGGGGCGCTTTGTCCTGCCCCTCCCTTGGATTTTGGGGGCCTCACCGTGCCCCCTTATCTCCTGGGGCGTCCGGGGGACCCCTTGTTGCCGTGGTTGTTGCATCCCTACGGCAAAGCAGAAAGCGGGAAGGGGAGGGGGCGTCGTCGCTTTGACGCAGGGGCGGCGGCGGCGCAGATGGCAGCGGCTTCGGCACTGGGGCGGCTGCGAGGGCGCTGGCGGTGTCTCCAGAGGCGGAACGATACGGATTTGGGCTTCCTGCCCACCCTGCTCCTGGCTTGCTGCCTCCTCCACAACGTCTGCCAGGCGCGGGGTGATCCCTGCCCCATGGCGACCCCGGGGATTATGGGGGGCATGGGGTGGGCAGAGGGGGTAGAGGAGGAGGGGGAGGCACTGGAGGAGGAAGATGAGGAAGAGGTGGCTGCGGCGGCTGCAGCCGCTCAACAGATTCGGGATGCGGTAGCGGCTGCGATGCAGGGGTGAGGGGGAACTTGAGAGGTCCCAGAACCGTGGAGAAGGGGGAACTTGGGGGTTCAGTACCCGTGTTGAGACGAGGGTCTCTGAATCCTGGTCCCAGGGCAAGGGGGAAAGCTTGAGGGTGCAGGACCTGTAGTGGGACACACATGTGGAAATCCTGGCCCCATAGAAAGGGGAGACACATCCCCATGGCAAGGGGTGGGGGCTTTGGGGTCCTGGCTACATGGTGAGGGGATGTGAGACCCACAGAGAGGGGGAGACCTGAGGGTCCCAAGCCTGACAGCGAGTGATCGACAGTGGGATCTGGAGGGCACTTGTGGGCCTTGGGCCCACAGTGAAGAGGGGACCTGGGGGTCTGGGACCCATAGCAAGGGGGAAAATCTGAGGGTTCCAGCCCCATGGCAAGGTGGATATCTGGAGCCTGGGACCTGCAGTAAGGGAAGGACTTGGAGGTTTTGTGGGGATCTGGGGTCCTTTCCCCACAGTGAGGAGAGGAGACAGGAACTGGGTGCCAATAAATGTCCATTTTAGAAAGAGCTCCAAAAGGGCTGAATTTTACCCCAAAATGGGGCCAAGATGTATCTGGAACCCCATGTTGGTTCTCTGACCTGTGGCGGGATCTTGGGGGCTCCCTGCCCCACAGCAGGTTGTTTGCGCCTTATAGAGGGATTCTCTGCCTCATAGAGGGGGCCCCAGCCCCATAGCAGTGGGCCTGTGTCCCACAGGAGGGGTCTCTGCCCCACAGTGGGTTGTTCATGCCCCAGAGTGTGGGTTCAGCCCCAGCCTGGCTGGTTGGCAGCTAAATGCAAGTGGTTGGATCCCAGTTCTCTTCCCGCTCCTGGGGCAAAGGGAAGGGTTTGTGGGTCAGGAACTGAACCGGTTTTAATAAATTAGTAATGAAAATACAATTAATTAATTGTGATCTCAATTTCATTCTAGAGCAATGGTTATGTTGGTTTGGGGTTACCGCTCTTCCCTTCTACCTCCCCTTCCCCTTAGAGCATTCCAGAGCTTGAAAATGCCCTTGGATTCTGTAGGAATCAGGATCAGCAGAGGCCGTTCTGCATCCCAGAAGCCGGCGTGATTGCTCAGAGAGAGAAACCCAGCCTGGAAACCACATGTGGAATGCTTGGAAAATGTACTTCCTCGAAGTTGGAAGTGGATTCGGCTTCACCTTCAACTGGAGCAGTCGGCTGTGTCTCAGGAATATAACTGGTACTTATCCAAACAGTTTGAAGGTGCTGACAGCAAAGAGTTGGGATGGGATCTGTGTAAATAGACCCTCAGAGGGAACTGGGAGACAATGACACGTGGAAACTGGGAATTTATGGGATAAGGACTAGGATCATGCTGGAATTTGGGTTTGTGGAAACTATAGGACAGCGTTCACAGGCAGTTCCCAGGGAGCTTCCATCCATCTACATGAGTCGAGTTTTAAGCCTTATGGAAACTGGAATAATGGGAATAAAAGGTTTGGAGCCGAGTGCCGACAAGAATGCCATGGGAGGGGGTGGGATGAGAGCGGAAGAGGATCACCCTTGCAGAACATGGCTCACAGACACCAGTGCAGAGCCCAGGCTCTTGAAACAGACCCCAGAGTGGGACTGGGGGACCCAAAAATGGCCGCTCTGGCCACCACAATCATAGACTGGGTTGGGCTGGAAGGGACCTTAAAGCCTCAGGCCCGCCCTGCAGGCTGTGGCCCTGCCCACCGGGGCATAGCGGGGCAGCCGCAGCCAATCAGCGCTCTGCGCCCGCGCCCAGCAGCCAATGGGGGGCGAGCGCTGCGGCAGGCGGCAACGGCCGGGTGAGCCCGCAGCCAATCAACGCTCCGCACTCGCTCCCGCCTTGGGCCCAGCAGCCAATGGGGAGCGAGGACTCCGGCAAGCGACCGCATGGCAACGCCGGGGAGCGCTCGCAGCCAATCAGCACGCAGCTCTCGCCCCCCCGCCTCGCGAGGAGCAGCCAATGAGAAGCCAGCGCTTCTGCCCGGGAGCACGTGACCGCAGAGCCCTCATTTAACGAACGCGCAGCTCCCGCTCGCTCCGAGTAGGCACCAGGGAGCGCGTGCGCTACGGGGGTGTAGTTGGAGCGGTGAAGGCGGCGGAGAGCGAAGAGGCGTGTGCTCGGCTACTCGGTCTCGCCAGGCGCAATGGTGAGCGCGGGCCCCGCGGCTGGGATCGGGGAGCGCTCGGGAGGCTTCGCTGCGGCGGCGGCCGCTCGCCCGCACGTGCTGGGCGGCGGGGCTGGGCGTGGTGTTACCGCCGCCTCCGCGAGGCCAGAAGGGGAAAGGCAGGAAGCCTCCTCGGCGGCTGTGGGAGGGAGCACGGGGTGGGGCGGAGAAGCCGCGGTGCCTGCGGGCAGCGAGGCGGAGGGGCCAGGCGGGAACGGGGACCCGCGGCGGCCAACATGGCGGCCAATATGGCGGACGCGGCGAGGAACGAGGCGGCGGCGCGCGCTGCGGTGGCAGGGCGGGCGGGGCGGGTGTGGGGGGGGAGTGGGCGCAACCAATCAGGCGCGGGGGGTGTGTCCGTCAACCAATGGGAGGGCCCCGCGGGGGGGGAGGAGAATAGGCGTGACCAATCAGGGGAAGGCGGGGAGTCAAGGGGCGGGCGCAACCTGTCAGAGGGGAGGGGGGCGCACGGCAGCCAATGGGAGGGCCCCGCGGGGAGGGGGGGGGAAATGGGCGCGACCAATCAGGGGAGGGCGGGGGAGTCGAGGGGCGGGCGCAACCATTCAGAAGGGAGGGGGAGGTTGCACGGCAGCCAATGGGAGAGCGAGGCGGTGGGAAGGTTCTGGAAACCGGGAAGAGGCAGGGACACCTTCCCACGGGCCAGGCTGTGCTGGAAGCTGCTCTGTGGTCTCCCGAGAGCTTTCTCCAGGTTGCACAACACCAACCCTCTCAACCTGTCCCTGTAGCAGAGGTGCTCCCGCCCTGATATCATCTTTGTGGCTCCTCTGGACTTTCACCAACAGTTTCATATCTTGCTTATTTTGGGGATTTCAGAACTGGACACGGGACTCTAGGTGCAGTTTCAGGAGCAGCCCAGATGTCATGGTTCAGCTCTGACCTGGCCGGTTTTATCAGTTAAAACCAAGCAGCTGGGCTCCCAATTTCCTTCTTCAGCTCCCAGGGAAAGGAAAATGAGAGGGGAAAACTTGTGGGTTGGAAACGAAAACTACAGTTTTAATGAAATAATGATAAAAATAGTTAAAAAGTAATAGAATATATACACATCGATGAAACTGCCCCCCCCCCCCCCCCCAATGACTCCATCACCACAAATACTGCAGAGTAGATGTGAGGAAAATGGTCTCAGGTATGAGGGGAGTGTGACTTAGGAACTGAATTCAGGAATCATAGAATCGCTGGGTTGGAAGAGACCCAGCGGATCATGGAGTCCAACCATTCCTATCAAACACTAACCCATGTCCCTCAGCACCTCGTCCAGCTGTGCCTTAAACACCTCCAGTGAAGGTGACTCAACTCCCTCCCTGGGCAGCCTCTGACAGTGCCTAGTGATCCTTTCTGTGACATATTTTTTCCTAATGTTCGGCCTGAACCTCCCCTGGTGAAGCTTGAGGCCATTCCCTCTCGTCCTGTCCCTTGGGAGAAGAGCCCAGCTCCCTCCTCTCCACAACCTCCTCTCAGGGAGTTGCAGAGAGCAATAAGGTCTCCCCTCAGCCTCCTCTTCTCCAGGATAAACCCCCCCAGCTCTCTCAGCCGCTCCTCTTCTTCTCCAGCCCCTTCCCCAGCTTCGTTGCTCTTCTCTGGACTCGCTCCAGAGCCTCAACATCCTTCTTGTGCTGAGGGGCCCACAACTGACCCCAGGATTCAAGGAGCGG
Organism: Coccyzus lansbergi; assembly: GCA_033558105.1. Lineage (NCBI taxonomy): Eukaryota > Metazoa > Chordata > Aves > Cuculiformes > Coccyzidae > Coccyzus > Coccyzus lansbergi. The sequence continues at coordinate 161,704 of JAUMJK010000141.1, read as the reverse complement.
CGTCACCAGTGCTGAGTCCAGAGGCGCTGGGCAACCAGGGTCAGTAGGTTCTTGCCAGCAGCAGAGCATTTGATCAGCTAAATTGTCATTTGAGCCACCATTGAATACTGCAGCAGGGAGAGAGGATGGAACCATACAGCCCACAGATTTGCGGTAATGAGGAGAGTAAAATTTAGAATACAGGCAGCTCTGTATCTCATTAACACATTTCTGTTTTGAATTTGCAGCGTGAGTGCATCTCGATCCACGTCGGTCAGGCTGGTGTTCAGATCGGCAATGCCTGTTGGGAGCTGTATTGTCTCGAACATGGGATCCAGCCTGATGGCCGCATGCCTAGTGATAAAACTTCTGGAGGTGGAGATGATTCATTCAACACTTTCTTCAGCGAGACAGGAGCTGGGAAACATGTTCCCAGAGCAGTGTTTTTGGACCTCGAGCCGACCGTAGTTGGTATGTACCCAGCTTTAAACTCAGTGTCAAAAGGGAGATCCCTTCTAGATTCCCTGTGGTCTTTTTTTCTGTGAGAGCATTTTAAAAGATGTCTGTGGATGCTGTTTGGAGATGTGAGGTTATTGTTCTTCAAAATAAATGCTATGTGTGCTTCCTGTATAGTCACTGGGCAGCTCACCCAGAGCTCCACAGATGGAATTGATGTTACAGTGTTTTCTTTCTTCGTAGATGAAGTTCGCACAGGCACCTACAGAAATTTATTCCACCCTGAGCAGCTCATCACCGGGAAAGAAGATGCGGCCAATAATTACGCCAGAGGCCATTATACCATCGGCAAGGAGATTATTGATCTGGTGCTGGACCGCACGCGCAAACTGGTGAGTTTTCGTCCATACTGCGAGCCCATACTGAAAATAATTGATACAGCTCTCTAGCGAGCTCTAATCATACTTTGCTGTGGGTGTTCCCGAAGAATTTTGATTGTTTAAAACAAAACTTTTATGTCCTTGTTCCCCACCAGTTAAATAAAAACACACTCAGTAAATCATGAAATACCAGGTAGTTGGAGAGAGCAATGAGGACTCCCCTTAGCCTCCTTCTCCAGGCTAAACACCCCCAGCTCTCTCAGCCATTCCTCATAAGGCCTGTTTTCCAGACCCTTCCCCAGCTTTGTTGCTTTTCTCTGGACTTGCTCCAGAATTACTCCTCTTCAGAAAACATTCTGCAGAGGCCCTGATACCTTGATGAAAATGGTGTGCAAGAAAGCAGGAGACTGCTTCACGCAAGTGCTGGTTATTGTAGCAGTCTAGAACCACAAATTGCTTTTGAATGATGATTTGAATACTGCTTTCTCCAAAATCATCACTAACTTTATTTTCCTCTTGTTGCTTCCCATCCTGTTCCAGGCTGATCTGTGCACGGGGCTGCAAGGTTTCCTTATCTTTCATAGTTTTGGCGGAGGCACTGGCTCAGGGTTCACATCTCTGCTCATGGAGAGGCTCTCTGTTGACTACGGCAAAAAATCCAAACTGGAGTTTGCCATTTATCCTGCCCCACAGGTTTCCACTGCCGTGGTGGAACCGTACAACTCCATTCTCACCACCCACACTACCCTAGAGCATTCAGAATGTGCCTTCATGGTCGATAATGAAGCTATTTACGATATCTGTCGCCGTAACCTGGACATAGAACGTCCTACTTACACCAATTTAAACCGATTAATCGGGCAGATTGTTTCATCCATCACGGCTTCGCTGCGTTTCGATGGAGCCCTCAACGTAGACCTGGCAGAATTTCAAACTAACCTTGTCCCCTACCCCCGAATCCATTTCCCCCTGGTAACGTACGCACCAATCATCTCTGCTGAAAAAGCTTATCACGAGCAGCTGTCGGTGCCTGAGATTACCAACGCCTGCTTCGAGCCGGCCAACCAAATGGTCAAGTGTGACCCTCGCCACGGCAAGTACATGGCCTGCTGCATGTTGTACCGAGGGGACGTTGTTCCCAAAGACGTCAACGCCGCTATTGCCACCATCAAGACAAAACGCACCATTCAGTTTGTGGACTGGTGCCCCACTGGCTTTAAGGTACGTACGCAGCTTTTTAGGTGCTTGATGTCTGTGTTCTTAGGGGTTGTACAGTGCTCAGAGGTAACAGCCCTTCTACGCTGTTGTCATGTCCCTAGAATCATAGAATTGTTTGATTGGAAAAGACCTTTGAAAACAGGTCTAACCATCCCTATCCGCTACTAAACCAGATCCCTGAGCACCTCATCAACTTGTCTGTTAAACCCCTCCAGGGATGGGGACTCCACCTCCCTGCGCAGCCTCAGCCAGGGCTCCAGAACCCTTGTGGTGAAGAAATATTTTTTTCTGATGTCCAAGCTGAACCTGCCCTGGTGAAACTTGAGGCCGTTTCGTCTCCCATTGCCTGTGGGAGGGGAGAAGAGCCCAGCACCCACCACACCACAGCCTTTCAGGCAGCGATGGAGTCTCCCCTTGGCCTCCTTTTCTCCAGGCTAAGCAGCCCCAGGTCCCTCAGCTGCCTCTCAGAACCCTTGTTCTCCAGCCCCTTCCCCAGCTCCTTTCTCTTCTGTGGATGTGCTCCAGCCCCTCCAAACTTCTCGGAGTGAGGGGAACAAAACTGAACCTGGGATTTGAGGTGTGACCTCACCCATGCCGAGTACAGGATTCCTGTTGTGTATTTGTTCGTGATGGTGATTTTTGCCTTGCTAACAGAGACAAGTCTTGAAGCCTCGGTGCTCATAAGGGAGGTTGTGCTTTGCTTTCTTGCAGGTGGGCATTAACTACCAGCCCCCGACAGTGGTGCCGGGCGGTGACCTTGCCAAGGTGCAGAGAGCCGTCTGCATGCTCAGCAACACGACAGCGATTGCCGAAGCCTGGGCTCGCCTCGACCACAAATTCGATCTGATGTATGCCAAGCGTGCCTTCGTCCATTGGTATGTCGGGGAGGGAATGGAGGAGGGGGAGTTTTCCGAAGCCCGGGAAGATCTTGCTGCCCTGGAGAAAGATTATGAAGAGGTTGGTTTAGACTCAACAGAAGCAGAGGCTGAAGAAGGAGATGAATATTGAAACAGCTGAAGTTGAGGAAAAGTTGAATTGCAGACCCCTGTTCACTTGTTCAGTTGTTTTCAAATACAGTTTTGAAGGTTGATGGTGAAACGTCCAACATGTGCCATTTGTGAGTTAAGTCTTTTTCCAGATCTCTCTCAACTTTATTCTCAGTCTGAAGGAGGCACAATGTATTCCTCAAATCAGAGGGGTTTTTGAAATGGAATTCGTTTGTGCTATTAAAAAATGGAGAGCCCTGTTTACTTGTTCAGTTGGTTTCAAATAAATTTTTTAAAGGTTCTGCCTTTGGTTTTTTTTCCTCCACTCCTGATAGGGAAAGTCACTAAGGTCCATTGGGGTGCAGGATTTGGTTGTACCCAGTGATGTGCCAGTGACAATAAATCAGAGTCATGGAATGGAATGGTTTGGCTTGGAAGGGACCTTAAAGCCCATCCAGTGCCACCCCTGCCATGGGCAGGGTCACCTCCCACTGGATCAGGGGCTCCAAGTCCCATCCAACCTGCCCTTGAACCCCTCCAGGGATGGGGCAGCCACCCCTGCTCTGGGAAACCTGGGCCAGGGCCTCATCACCCTCAGCAAAACATTTCTCCTTAAGATCTCATGTTAGTCATGTCAATCAATCCCTTTCAGCTGCTCTAAGGTCTCCCTGGATCTTTCTCCAGGCTCAACAAGCCCAAGGGACAGGACGAGAGGGAATGGCCTCAAGCTCTGCTAGGGGAGGGTCAGGCCGGACATTAGGAAAAAAATCTTTCACAGAAGGGGTCACTGGGCAGTGTCAGAGGCTGCCCAGGGAGGGGGTTGAGTTACCTTCCTTGGAGGGGTTTAAGGGACAGGTGGACGAGGTGCTGAGGGACATGGGTTAGTGTTTGATAGGAATGCTTAGACTCGATGGTCTGATGGGTGTCTTCCAACCTGGTTGTTCTATGATTCTAACACAATTTGAAGGAATGAAGAGCAAAAAGGAAGTTGTGGTGAGGAGGGAGCTGGTCTCTTCTCCCAAGGGACAGGGGACAGGACAAGAGGGAATGGCCTCAAGCTCCACCAGGGAAGGGTCAGGCTGGACATTAGGAAAAGGAAAAATCACAGAAAGGGTGATTGGGCAGTGGTAGAGGCTGCCCAGGGAGGGGGTTGAGTCACCTTCCCTGGAGGGGTTTAGTGTGCGGTTGGATGTGGTGCTGAGGGACATGGGTTAGTGTTTGATGGGAATGGTTGGACTTGATGATCCAGTGGGTCTCTTCTAACCTGGTTATTCTATGATTCTACGATTCCTTCCACCCCTCCCTAAGGCCACCCCCGGCTCCTTTAAAACCGAGGGGGCGGGACGGGATGAGGCGAAGAGGGAAGCGGAACATTTATTCCGGTGTGGTTGTTTCCCCCGAGGCGGAGAGGCAAGGGGAACGCTCCCCTGTGGTTGCTTCCCCTGAGGTGGAGAGGCTGTGTCTGTGCTCCGGGATGGTTCAGCTGTACAACCTGCACCCGTTCGGGGGGCAGCGGGTGGTCCCGTGTCGCCGGGAGCCCTCCCGCTTCTGCTGCGCCCGCGGGGAGCTGCTGGTGGCCAGCGCCGCCGGGGGGGGGTGCGGGCTGGACGCCTTCGCCCTGCGCCCCAGCGGCCCCGAGCCCCTCGGCGCATTCGCCACTCTGGGACCCGTGAGGAGCATGGAGCACAGCCCCGTCGGTACGGGCACAGGGGCCCAAAGGGGGCAGGGGTGGAGCAGGGGGCGGCCGGGATGGGGCTGGAGGCCCGGGATGGGGAGTAAAGGGGGCCAGGATGGGGTTAAAGGGGTTCAGGATGGGGTAAGGGAGTCCGGGATGGGGCTAAAGGGGTCCGGGATGGGGCTAAAGGGGTCCAAGATGGAGTTAAAGGGGTCCAGGATGGAGTAAGGGGCGTCCGAGATGGGGTAAAGGCTTCCAGGATGGGGTAAGAGGGTCCGGGATGGAGTAAGGGGCGTCCGGGATGGGGCTGGAGGCCCTGGATGGGGAGTAAAGGGGTCCAAGATGGGGTTAAAGGGGTCTAGGGTGGGCTAAAGGGGTCTGGGATGGGGCTAAAGGGGTCCAGGAGCAGGTAAGGGAGTCCGGGATGGGAGTAAAGAGATCCAAGATGGGCTTAAAGGGGTCTGGGATGGGGTAAGGGAGTCCAGGATGGGGCTAAAGCGGTCCAGGAGGGGGTAAGGGAGTCTGGGATAAGAATAAAGGGGTCCAAGATGGGGCTAACGGCATCCGGGTTGGGGTAAAGGAGTCTGGGATGGGGAGTAAAGGGGTCCAGGATGGGGCTAAAAGGGTCCAGGAGAGGGTAAGAGAGTCCGGGATGGGAGTAAAGGGGTCCAAGATGGGCCTAAGGGTGTCTGGGATGGAGTAAGGGGCGTCTGGGATGGGGTAAAGGGGTCCAAGATGGAGAGCAAAGGGGTTAAGGATGGGGCTGAAAGGCTCCAGGAGGGGGTAAAGGAGTCTGGGATAGGAGTAAAGAGGTCCAAGATGGGGTTAAAGGGGTCCAGGGTGGGGTAAAGGGGTCCAGGATGGGGCTGGAGGTCCCGGATGGGTCCCGGATGGGTCCCGGATGGGGAGTAAAGGGCTCCAGGAGGCGGAAAGGGAGTCCGGGATGGGAGTAAAGAGGTCCAAGATGGGGTAGGATAGGATAGGTAGGATAGGTCCCTTTGCAGAGCCTCCCTACCCTCCAGCAGATCAACACTTCCACCCAGCTTAGTGAATTCTATGAATTTCTTTGTGGCTTTGCGGTTGTGCTGGGCTCACGGGGATGCTCTTTGTGATGTCCTGCAGCGGGCGAAGAGCTCAAACCCTGCATTCAGGAGAGGGACCTGGGGGTGTTGGTTGACAGCCGACTGAACATGAGCCAGCAGTGTGCCCAGGTAGCCAAGAAGGCCAATGGCATCCTGGCTTGGATCAGAAATGGTGTGACCAGCAGGGCCAGGGAGGTGATTCTCCCTCTGTACTCAGCACTGGTGAGGCTGCTCCTTGAATCCTATGTTCAGTTGTGGGCCCCTCAGCACAAGAAGGATGTTGAGGCTCTGGAGCGAGTCCAGAGAAGAGCGACGAGGCTGGTGAAGGGGCTGGAGAACAGGCCCTATGAGGAGCAGCTGAGAGAGCTGGGGGTGTTTAGCCTAGAGAAGAGGAGGCTGAGAGGAGACCTCATTACTCTCTACAACTCCCTGAGAGGAGGTTGTGGAGAGGAGGGAGCTGGGCTCTTCTCCCAAGGGACAGGACAAGAGGGAATGGCCTCAAGCTCCACCAGGGGAGATTTAGGCTGGAGATTAGGAGGAAGTTTTTCACAGAAAGGGTCATTGGGCATTGGAATAGGCTGCCCAGGGAGGTGGTTGAGTCACCTTCCCTGGAGGTGTTTAAGGGACGGGTGGATGAGGTCTTGAGGGACTTGGTTTAGTGTTTGATAGGAATGGTTGGACTAGAAGATCCGATGGGTCCCTTCCAACCTGGTGATTCTGTGATCCTCTGTTATTTATTGACCGGTCGGCACCGCTGCTTGCTTTACAGGAGACTATCTGGTGACCATTGAGGAAAAAGGCAAAGCCACGTTCCTGCGCGCCTACGTCAACTGGAGATGCATGTCTGCCGGCAGCGCTCGTGTCTGCGTGCGCATGGTCGGTCACAAGGTGGAGGAGTCGTACAGCGAAGCCTTGAAAGATCAGATGTCCATCGTGGAGATGCCGCTCTCAGATCCTCCGCTCTGCGTTTCCTGCTGTCCTGTAACCGGAGACCTTCTTGTGGGCTGCAAGAACAAACTGGTCTTGTTCTTCTTGAAGTACCGGCTCATTAACGAGAATTTGACTGTGTTAGACTTCGAACGCTCCTTGATTTTACACATCGATAACATCCTTCCTGCTGAAGTGGCGTTTTGTGCCGGACACGTCGCCGTAGCAACAGAGCTGGATGTTCTGATCCTGAAGCTGGAAGTGGTCCAGGAAAGCGGAGATGGGACAGAGGACGGTGCACATGGAGTCAGCGCCTTGGAAAAGCCTGGGGGTGGAGGTACTTTGATAGGAATGGTTGGACTTTGATAGGAATGGGTGGACTCGATGATCCAATGGGTCTCTTCCAACCTGGTTGTTCTATGATTCTATGTAAGCCCAGAAAGTAAATACTTGGATTTCTAAATCTCTACTCACTGATTGCTGTACTTAAAGTAGGCTTAAAGCCTTCAGCAAGTATCTTCAGCTCGTCTCAGCTGGATATCCATAGAATTATAGAATGGTTTAAGCTGGAAGGACCTTAAAGCCCATCCACTCCCACCTCTGCCCTGGGCAGGGACACCTCCCACTGGATCTGGGGCTACCAACCCCATCCAACCTGGCCTTGAACCCCTCCAGGGATGGGGCAGCCACCCCTGCTCTGGTAAACCTGGGCCAGGGTCCTCTCCACTCTCTTTGTGAGGAATTTCTTCCTAATGTCTCATCTAACTCTTCCCCCTTCCAATTTAAAGACATTCCCCCTCATCCTGTCACTCTAGACTCTTGGATTTGAGGAGCGGTCTCACCAGTGCCGGGTCCAGAGGGAGGAGAATGTTCCTGGCCCTGCTGGTCACACTGTTTCTGATCCCAGCCAACCTCCTCTCAGGGAGTTGCAGAGAGCAATGAGGTCTCCCCTCAGCCTCCTCTTCTCCAGGATAAACCCCCCCAGCTCTCTCAGCTGCTCCTCTTCTTCTCCAGCTCCTTCACCAGCTTCATTGTTCTTCCCTGGACTCGCTCCAGAGCCTCAACATCCTTCTTGTGCTGAGGGGCCCACAACTGAACACAGGATTTGAGGAGCGGCCTCACCAGTGCCGAGTCCAGAGGGAGAATCACCTCCCTGGCCCTGCTGGTCACACCGTTCCTGATCCAAGCCAAGATGCCATTGGCCTTCTTGGCCACCTGGGCCACTGCTGCCTCATGGTCATTTGCTGTCACCAACCCCCCCAGGTCCTTCTCCTTCAGGCAGTTTCCAGCCAGACTTCTCCTAGTCTGGAGTTCTCCCAGACAACTCCTGGCTCAGGGTTGTTGTGCCCCAAGTGCAGGATCCGCCATTTGGCCTTGTTAACCCTCGTCCCATGGGTCTCATCCCATGGATCCAGCCTGTTCCGATCCCTTTGGAGCCTCCCAACCCTCCAGCAGATCCACACTCCCACCCATTTCAGTGTCATCTGCAAACTTGCTCAGGGTGCAACAACTTAAGTGAGTTTAAAGTAACACAACTTTCTCTTAGAGCTGTCTTCTCCTTCTTAAAGCCTCTCCAAGCAAATCCTGATGAATTTTGATGGGCAGCAGCACAGCTTGCGTTGAGCTTTCCCTATAACAAACAGCTCACTTGCTCTTGACTCTTTGGTATTCAAGAGTGTTGAGGCCTACGTGAAGGATTGTTCTCACCTTCTAGCACAGTTCCTTTCGAAATTGCGTGGTTTGAGGAAGCCGCGATTGGAGTATTTAATATATTGTCGTATCCTTTTCTTGCTGCTAAACGGAGTGATTTGAACAATTACTTGTTCCTTGTCAAGGTGGAAAAGACGAAGGCCCTTCCACACATAATTTGCAGCCTGAGTTAGATGAGTTCATCATATGTCAGAAGCCCGTGGAGCTGCTCGGGGAAGAAAGCAAGTTCTGCGAGATCCCTGTCACCCTGGAATCCACCGAGTTGCCTACGGAAGACACGAAGCACTTCCAAGTCCGGTATCTGCTTTTCAGGTATCACAGATTTATTTTACTGTTTGATTTCATAGGAGAAACCCCAATGAGGTGTGGTTTGCGTCTTGTTGAAAGAAAAACCCTGGAATTTGAATTCTGGGAGGATTTATAAGCATTTGTTTCTTTGCGCAGAGGAAATATGATAGTAGAGAGAGCCCATTTTTGAAGAGAATAGTCTATTTCAGTTGAAAGGGACCGACAATGATGATGATCCGGTGGGTCTCTTCCAACCTGGTGATTCTATGATTCAATGAACAATGATCAGATGATCAGGTCCAGCTGCCTGAGCACTTCAGGACTGACCCTCCCATCCTTCTTAACTAGAGGTGTCCAAACCCACACACAGCACTGTAGGTTGGCTGCTCAAACGTTGAATCCAGGGGGACGGTCTCCTCTCTCAACCTCATTGATGGCCCGTGTTGTCGCTTTGGGATTTTTTTTTCTGCAGACGTTTTACACCCGACCAGTCACCTTTTGGGTTTTGTGAAGAGACCAAGGTGCACTCGCTTCAATTGCTTCCTCTGTACCAGACAGGTATGTGGAGATGGATGGATGGAGGTGGATGGATGGAGATGGGGAGGAAGGGATGGATGGATGGAGATGGGGAGGGAGGGATGGATGGAGATGGGAAGGGAGGGAGGGATGGATGGATGGAGATGGGGAGGGAGGGATGGATGGAGATGGAGATGGGGAGGGAGGGATGGATGGAGATGGAGATGGGGAGGGAGGGATGGATGGAGATGGAGATGGGGAGGGAGGGATGGATGGAGATGGAGATGGGGAGGGAGGGATGGATGGAGATGGGGAGGGAGGGATGGATGGAGATGGAGATGGGGAGGGAGGGATGGATGGGGATGGGGATGCGGAGGGAGGGATGGATGGAGGTGGATGGGGATGGATGGAGATGAGTGGGTGGTTGGATGGATGGAGATGAGTGGATGGATGGATGGAGATGAGTGGACGGTTGGATGCATTATATTTCTTATTATACATTATTATGCATTGTATCTCTTATTGTTATATCCAGGAAGTTCGGTGAAGGCTGACGAGGAAACTGAGAACAAGAGAGAGCTGCTGAGTCTCTTTTGCTTCTTCTCTTTGCCCCACGTTGGGTACCTCTACTCCATTGGGAAGTCAGTGGAGCTGATATCGACTTACCAATACTCCGAGAAGTCGGAGCAGGCAGTTCTCACTCCGCAGTTCCTGCATGTCATCACAAGGTACTGCGTTTATGATTTTGCTCCCGGTGTTAATTATCATAGAATCACCAGGTTGGAAGAGATCCTCCGGATCATTGAGTCCAACCATTCCTATCAAACACTAACCCATGTCCCTCAGCACCTCGTCCACCCGTCCCTTAAACACCTCCAGGGAAGGTGACTCAACCCCCTCCCTGGGCAGCCTCTGACACTGCCCAATGACCCTTTCTGGGAAAAATTTTCTCCTGATGTCCAGCCTGACCCTCCCCTGGTGGAGCTCGAGGCCATTCCCTCTCATCCTGTCCCCTGTCACTTGGGAGAAGAGGCCATTATGGTTTCTCTTTGCTGCTGTTTTGGGTTTTCCTTCCCCCACTTTCCCCTCCACTGTGTCCTGTTTAGGCTTCAAGCCCCATTTCTCCAAAGGAAGAAGACCTGATGTCCTGTAGTCTTGGCTACTCGATTTTTGACAAGTCTTTATTCTTTTCCTTCGGTGTCGTGGTTTCTTCTTGCCCTGCAGTGAGAGTCTGCAGTGTTTCACCGTGCGCTGCAGTGCGGCAGCAGCTCGTGACGAGGATCCATACATCGATACGACCGTGAAGGTGCAACTCTCGTTATCTTGCTAAAAGGAATGAGTGGAATAACATGGTGCTTAGCTTCCTTATGCTTCCTTCTGAAATCCCGTTAGTTTCTCTTAGCTAGACCGATAAAACAACATCCAGAATCACAGAATCATAGAACAATCAGGTTGGAAGAGACCCACCGGATCATCGAGTCCAACCGTATGAATATTTTACTCCAATCTATGACATATACATATGTGACATAACACTGGGAGCACTGGGGTGGACATTGTGGAACCCTGGGAGGACTGGGATGGACGTTGTGGAACCCTGGGAGGACTGGGATGGATGTTGTGGAACCCTGGGAGGACTGGGATGGATGTTGTGGAACCCTGGGAGGACTGGGATGGACGTTGTGGAACCCTGGGAGGACTGGGATGGACGTTGTGGAACCCTGGGAGGACTGGGATGGACGTTGTGGAACCCTGGGAGAACTGGGATGGATGTTGTGGAACCCTGGGAGGACTGGGATGGATGTTGTGGAACGCTGAGAGGACTGGGATGGACTTTGTGGAACACTGGGAGCACTGGGATGCATGTTGTGGAGTACTGGTGGCACTGGGGTGCATGTCATAGGGCACTGGGAGCACTGAGGTGGCCATCGTGAAGCACTGGGAGCACTGGGGTGGCCATCGTGGAGCACTGAGATGCATGTCGTGGGGTACTGGTGGCACTGGGATGCACGTTGTGGTACACTGGGAGGACTGGGATGCATGTCGTGGGGCACTGGGAGCACTGGGGCGGCCATCATGGAGCACTGGGGTGGCCATCATGGAACACTGGGAGCACTGGGATGCATGTCGTGGGGCACTGGGAGCACTGGGGTGGCCGTCATGGAGCACTGGGAGCACTGGGAGCACTGGGGTGGCCGTCGTGGGGCACTGGGAGCACTGGGGTGGCCGTCGTGGAGCACTGGTGGCACTGGGATGCATGTCGTGGGGCACTGGGAGCACTGGGGTGGCCGTCGTGGAGCACTGGTGGCACTGGGATGCATGTCGTGGGGCACTGGGAGCATTGGGGTGGCCGTCATGGAGCACTGGGAGCACTTGGATGCATGTATGGGATGGTGTGGGACACTGGGAGCACTGGGCTGTGTTTTGTGGGGCACTGGGAGCACTGGGGTGGCCATCACGGAGCACTGGGCTGTGTTTTGTGGCCGTCACGGAGCACTGGGGTGGCCATCATGGAGCACTGGGAGCACTTGGGTGCATGTATGGGACAGCATAGGACACTGGGAGCGCTGGGGGGCATGTTGTGGGGCACTAGGAGCACTGGGGTGGTAGTCACGGAGCACTGGGAGCACTTGGATGTATGTATGGGACAGTGTGGGACACTGGGAGCAGTGGGATGGCTGTCACGGAGCACTGGGAGCACTTGGATGCATGTATGGGACAGCTTGGGACACTGGGAGCACTGGGCTGTGTTTCGTGGGGCACTGGGAGCACTGGGGTGAGCACTGGGTTGCTTTTATGCCCTGGTTGGGTGTCATGGGTTCTTGGATGGGTGTCATGGGGTGCCCAGAATGGGCATCATGGGGTCCCTGGGGTCCCTATGTGCCTCGGGGTGGGTGTTGTGGTATCCACGTGTGGTCCAGGAATAGCTTTGCAGGAGCTCCTCCATCATCCATGGTTGGACTCGACGATCCTATGGGTCCTTTCCCACCTAGTGATTCCGTGATTCTACATTTTATTTTCATGGTCTGCAAACATCTCAGTGAAACAATGTGTTATTGGCACTTGAAATACTAACCTGTATTTCAAACCATCCAAACCATTTGATGCTTTCAAACCATCCAAAGCTATAAAATCATCTACGTTTTAAACTAAACACTGTGTTTTCCTTATATAAATCTGAATTTTTAACCTTATTCCGGCTGATGATGTTGCTGCCTCTCTGGTCTCCTTGAAAAAAAAAAACAGTTTTGCTAAGAAATGCTCAGGGTTAGGGAAACCAGTAAATATTTTTAGTATCAGACGTTGGAAAAAGGTTAAATTTTTTGTGTTTTTTTGAATTGAAAGACTCAGAATACCTACTGACTATAATAAAAGGATGATCCCTTTCTTTTTCAGGTTTGTCCACCTGTAGGACTGGATGTTTGCACATTAAGGATGCAGCTTTTCATCGGACCACGAGCTCTCTGTCACTTCCAAAACAATATAATCCTTTTGACTAAAGCGGACACGGAAGATATTACCGAAAGAAGAAAACCCACACGAAGGATGCTGTGAGGTTTTGTCTTTTGGGGAGATTTGCCTTTAAATTATCGAGGGAATAGGGGTTTTTTGGGACTCGTAGTGTTTTATTCGGACACTGACAACACTTCTCTCTCTCTCTTTTTTCTAGTTCCAGAAAGGTAGAGAGCGTCAAATCTAGGACAGATTCCGAGTCAGAGCCCGGTTGGAATCTCTATATTATAAACACTGTTTCAACCATTCAGCTCTACAGAGAAATGGTATCGCTCAACACCTGCTCTTGTTGTTTGCTGAGTAAAAATGAACATATTCTAATGAATCTGTTCGATGTCTTCATCAATGACCTGGATGAAGGCATCGAGTGCTCCCTCAGCAAGTTTGCAGATGGCACTAAGCTGGGTGGGAGTGTGGATCTGCTGGAGGGTCGGGAGGCTCCAAAGGGATCTGAACAGGCTGGATCCATGGGATGAGGCCAATGGGATGAGGGTTAACAAGGCCAAATGGCGGATCCTGCACTTGGGGCACAACAACCCTGAGCAGCTCCAGACTAGGAGAAGTCTGGCTGGAAAGTGCCTGGAGGAGAAGGACCTGGGGGGGGGTTGGTTGACAGCCGACTGAAGATGAGGCAGTAGTGGCCCAGGTGGCCAAGAAGGCCAATGGCATCTTGGTTTGGATCAGGAATGGTGTGACCAGCAGGGCCAGGGAGGTTCTTCTCCCTCTGGACTCGGCACTGGTGAGGCCGCTCCTCAAATCCTGGGGTCAGTTGTGGGCCCCTCAGCACAAGAAGGATGTTGAGGCTCTGGAGCGAGTCCAGGGAAGAGCAACGAGGCTGGGGAAGGGGCTGGAGAACAGAACCTATGAGGAGCATCTGAGAGATCTGGGGGTGTTTATCCTGGAGAAGAGTAGGCTGAGGGGAGACCTCATTGCTCTCTACAACTCCCTGAGAGGAGGTTGTGGAGAGGAAGGAGCTGGGCTTTTCTCCCAAGGGACGGGACAGGACAAGAGGGAATGGCCTCAAGCTCCACCAGGGGAGGGTCACACTGGATATCAGAAAGAAATTGTTCCCAGAAAGGGTCATTGGTCTGTGTCAGAGGCTACCCAGGGAGGGAGTTGATTCCCCTTCCCTGGAGGGTTTAAGGAACAGGTGTACGAGGTGCTGAGGGACATGGGTTAGTGTTTGATAGGAATGGTTGGACTCGATCTGGTGTGTCTCTTCCAACTTGGTGATTCTACAATTCTCTCCTGTGTCTGTTCCAGGTGGATTATAGCAGAACTTATGAGAATGTAAGGACGGAGAGTTGCATCCATCTCCTCAGTGAGGCGCATTTACTGGTGAGAGCAGCTCTGATGGACCCCAGCGTCCTTACATCGGAGGAGAAAGAAGAGCTGCAAGCAGCATTCAGAGAGAGTTGTGCCTTCCTCGGAGATTGCTACAGCAGGTATGGTTTACCTGTCAGTGGTACAGGTGAGCTTTTATTTCCAATAGCCTAACCTCAGAATGCAAACCCATCATTCTTTGCTGCTTTATGTTACTGTTGCATCTATAATATAATTCTTCATGTTCTATGAAAACAGCAGAATCCACTCATCTTGTCAGGATCCAGTTTGCTAAATGCAGAATGTTGGATTTGCAGCTCCTACTCGTGTGCCTCCAGCTTTGTTTGATGTCTTATTTAGTTCCTCCTAAATAGTTCCTACCAAGTAAGTTAGTTTAGTTCCTACCAAGTAAGTTAGTTTAGTTCCTACCAAGTAAGTTAGTTCAGTTCCTACCAAGTAAGTTAGTTCAGTTCCTACCAAGTAAGTTAGTTCAGTTCCTACCAAGTAAGTTAGTTCAGTTCCTACCAAGTAAGTTAGTTCAGTTCCTACCAAGTAAGTTAGTTCAGTTCCTACCAAGTAAGTTAGTTCAGTTCCTACCAAGTAAGTTAGTTCAGTTCCTACCAAGTAAGTTAGTTCAGTTCCTACCAAGTAAGTTAGTTCAGTTCCTACCAAGTAAGTTAGTTCAGTTCCTACCAAGTAAGTTAGTTCAGTTCCTACCAAGTAAGTTAGTTCAGTTCCTACCAAGTAAGTTAGTTTAGTTCCTACCAAGTAAGTTAGTTTAGTTCCTACCAAGTAAGTTAGTTTAGTTCCTACTACAAACAGTGATGGCAAAAGTGTTGCCCTCAGTGATTTTATTCTTTTTTTCCCCCCTTTCCTGTCTTGTGCATTCAGGTTTGACACAAAGGATTATCACCTGGCTTTGCCCTACTACAGGATGTCAGGTTTATCCATGACCGAAGTCTTGAAGAGGCTTCTTCCCGAAGGGGATGAAATGCAGACGTACGAGAGAGGATTTCTATTCTACTTAACTCACACTCTTAATGAAGACTCAAACGAAGAACTAAGTAAGGTAGAAACAATTTTTTTTTTTCTTAATCTGTTGATTTAGTTCTGATTTTAAGGACTGATTATGGCATTTTAGTTCAATTCCCTTTGAAAATACCGAATTGCATGGTTTTTACTGTCCCAGTTTTGTTGACCTGTGATACTTTGGGCTGCGTTCAAGCCACATATAGAATCATAAAACAACCAGGTTGGAAGAGACCCAGCGGATCATCGAGTCCAACCATTCCTATCAAAAAATGATGGATCTGACCACGCGTATGCATGTTGTTAACAATCTGGTTCTAATTACACGCAGAGACGCTGCTGTTTTACTAAAGTTCTGCCTCAAATTTCAAATTTCTCATTTCTTTAACCAAAGTGCACATTGGCAAACTGTACAGGTTGGTAAAGTCACTGATTCAGTGGTGGATGTTCTCCTGGAACCCCAGAGTATGGGCTGAATCACTGCTGGTTAGAGATTTTTTTACTTTTATCGGTGCTGTGGTTTGATAACTAAGTTGTATTTATCTATTTTATTAAGAACCAAACCCCCAAACCTGCAATATTTTCACAAGCCGTCGAAAGCTGTATATCTGGGAAAGTCTGAGCTATCAAATGGCTTTTCTTTTAACAGGAACTGGCAAATCAGGTTCTCCAAATATTCTGCCTTGCTGACCCCGTGCAGCTGCCTCACATCCTCTGCAGCCCCTGCATGAGGAACGTGTGTCCTTCGACAGCTGCGAAGTATCTTCAGAAAGTGGAAAGGACTCTGCCCTCGGTGGTGCTGACGCTTACGAAGGCTTTTATGGCCCTGAAAATAGGAGACTGGGCCATGTACGAACACGAGATGGAATCCTATAAAGAGGTAAAGTTTGCTGATGATCATAGAATCATAGAACCACCAGGTTGGAAGAGACCCACCAGATCATCGAGTCCAACCATTCCCATCAAACACTAACCCATGTCCCTCAGCACCTCGTCCACCCATCCCTTAAATGCCTCCAGGGAAGGGGATTCAACCCCCTCCCTGGGCAGCCTCTGACACTACCCAATGACCCTATCTGGGAAAAAGTTTTTCCTAATGTCCATCCTGACCCCTCCCCTGGTGGAGCCTGAGGCCATTCCCTCTTGTCCTGTCCCCTGTCCCTTGGGAGAAGAGCCCAGCTCCCTCCTCTCCACAACCTCCTCTCAGGTAGTTGTAGAGAGCAATGACGTCTCCCCTCAGCCTCCTCTTCTACAGGATAAACACCCCCAGCTCTTTCAGCCGCTCCTCTTCTTCTCCAGCCCCTTCCCCAGCTTTGTTGCTCTTCTCTGCACTCCCTCCAGAGCCTCAACATCCTTCTTGTGCTGAGGGGCCCACAACTGACCCCAGGATTTGAGGAGCGGCCTCAGCAGTGCCGAGTCCAGAGGGAGAATAATACAGAACGACACGAGCTATTCATGCTTTGCTAAGCCCCAGTCAGTAGGTTTGTGTTTTACAGTGAAAGAAACTTTCAGTCACTCCTTTTCCTTCAGTTGTGCTGAAGTTGTGCCCCTCTGCTTGTAATTTTTACACACTGTGCCCATGGAAAAAGTGTTTCCCAGAAAGGGTCATTGGGCAGTGGCAGAGGCTGCCCAGGGAGGGGGTTGAGTCCTCTTCCCTGGAGGGGTTTAAGGGACAGGTGGACGAGGTGCTGAGGGACATTGTTTAGAGATTGTTGGGAATGGTTCGACTTGATGATCCAGTGGGTCTCTTTCAACCTGATGATTCCAAGATTCCAAAACACCATCTGTGTGCACACAGCCCTCATCTAGTTGTTCTAGAAGCAGAATGTCCACAGTGCACACAAATCAAAGTTGGTCCCTACAATTTCCTATCTTTTTTTATGGCAGCTGAGGGTGTTTATCCTGGAGAAGAGGAGGCTGAGGGGAGACCTCCTTGCTCTCTGCAGCTCCCTGAAAGGAGGTTGTGGTGGGGAGGGAGCTGGACTCTTCTCCCAAGTGTCAGGAGGTAGAATGAGAGGAAATGGTCTGAGGTAGCACCAGGGCAGGTTCAGGTTGCACATCGGGAAGAAGTTCTTCACTGAAATGGTTCTGGTTTGATCATTGCTTCAGGAGTGTTTTAGAAATCATCCTTTAGCAAAGTTGCTTTTCTTGACTTTCCCTCATTTCATAGAATCATAGAACAGTTTGTGTTGGAAGAGACCTTAAAGATTATCTAATTCTAACCCCACCACGATGAGCAGGGACATTCATCTGTCTATATTCACTGCCTGAGGAAATGTCATGTCTGGATCATGTGGATTTCACTCTTTTCCTGATTTCTCTCTGACTCTTTGTAGACAACGCTGGCTTGTGGCTTCACTGGGCAACCGAAACTCTTGATGCAGCATAAAGACAGGATTGTTCTTCCAACTGAGTTTGCGGTTCATCTGAAAGAGACGCAGCCTGGCTTGCTGGTGGCTGCTGTCGTGGCGTTACACGAGAACAGTAAAATTGAACTGGAGGAAGCAGCTCTCTTTTTCAAGGTCAGCCTGCGATCATTTAGTTTCTTGGTTTTTCTCACAGTGATATTGTTACAGGTAAGGAAAATCAACCTTGGCTGCTCTTTGCTTGCACTTCAGCATTGGTTCAGAGAGAGGGAAATGAGGGTTGAATATGTTCCAGTCATGGTAGGTGACTAGAGTCAAGAGCTGGACCTTCTGGAAAGAAATATCATAGAATCATAGACTCACCAGGTTGGAAGAGACCCATCGGATCATCGAGTCCAACCATTCCTATCTAACACTAACCCATGTCCCTCGGGACCTCATCTACCTGTGCCTTAAACACCTCCAGGGAAGGTGATTAATCAATTTAATCCCTTTAAGTTCTTTGTTTTAACATTGTCATTTGAATAGAGAATGCCCTGATCTCAGAGACGTTCAGCAGTTTCCTAGTAATTTGGCTTCCTGAGGCTCCTGAAATTCAACAGAACTTGGAGAAATCACTTCCATAAGCTCATTTTGAATTAATCCCGTGGACTGAGAGATACTTGCAAAGAATCAGACTTTTATATATATATATATATATGTCTTATATATATATTAGACTTCTCTCTCTATATATATTAGACTTCTCTCTATATATATATATTAGACTTCTCTCTCTATATATATATTAGACTTCTCTCTCTATATATATATTAGACTTCTCTATATATATATATTAGACTTCTCTCTATATATATATATATTAGACTTCTCTCTCTATATATATATATATTAGACTTCTGTCTATATATATATATAAGACTTCTCTCTCTATATATATAAGATTTACTTCTATATATAGAGAGAAGACCTCTCTCTCTATATATATATGACTTCTCTCTCTATATATATATGACTTCTCTCTATATATATATATGACTTCTCTCTCTATATGTATGACTTCTCTCTCTATATGTATGACTTCTCTCTCTATATGTATGACTTCTCTCTCTATATGTATGACTTCTCTCTCTATATGTATGACTTCTCTCTATATATTAGACTTCTCTCTCTATATATTAGACTTCTCTCTCTATATATTAGACTTCTCTCTCTATATATATTAGACTTCTCTCTATATATATATTAGACTTCTCTCTATATATATATTAGACTTCTCTCTATATATATAAGACTTCTCTCTCTCTCTATATATAAGACTTCTCTCTCTCTCTATATATAAGACTTCTCTCTCTCTATATATATGACTTCTCTCTCTATATATATATAAGACTTCTCTCTCTCTATATATATATAAGATTTACTTCTATATATATATAAGATTTACTTCTATATATATATAAGATTTACTTCTATATATATATAAGATTTACTTCTATATATATATAAGATTTACTTCTATATATATATATAAGATTTACTTCTATATATATATAAGATTTACTTCTATATATATATAAGATTTACTTCTATATATATATATAAGATTTACTTCTATATATATATATAAGATTTACTTCTATATATATATATAAGATTTACTTCTATATATATATATAAGATTTACTTCTATATATATATATAAGATTTACTTCTATATATAGAGAGACCTCTCTCTCTCTATATGACTTCTCTCCTTCTCTCTATATATATGTATATGCGACTTCTCTCTATATATATGTATATGCGACTTCTCTCTATATATATGTATATGCGACTTCTCTCTATATATATGTATATGCGACTTCTCTCTCTATATATGTATATGCGACTTCTCTCTCTATATATGTATATGCGACTTCTCTCTCTATATATATGATTTACTTCTATATATAGAGAGAAGACCTCTCTCTATATATGACTTCTCTCCTTCTCTCTCTATATATATAAGACTTCTCTCTATATATATATAAGACTTACTTCTATATATATAAGACTTACTTCTATATATAGAGAGAGAAGACTTACATATATATATAAAAGACATATAAGACTTTCATATATATATAAGTCAATATTTAAAGTCTATATATTTCTATCTTTAAAATGTTCAGACATTCTGTATAAATTTCTGAGAGAAGAACAGGGCTCTGCAGTTCATGAGAAGAAAGATAAACAAGGTGGTATTTTTCTGGTGTCACTGAAGTTTTCTCTGCTTGGATTGGGAAACCGAAAACCTGTTTTCTTTTCTCTGCAATGAATGGATGGGAACGGTCGGACTCCATGATCCAGTGGGTCTCTTCCAACCTGGTTATTCTATGATTCTATGGATAACTTTGGTTTAAATCCATATCTTCTTTACTGTAGGCGCGTTGGCTTGTTAGTGTGAAGCTGTTAGAAACACATCAAGGCAGAAAAGGATCCAAAATTCTGATTGCTGAAGAAGTGGAATCCCTTTCCTCCTCTTTCTTACGGCTTCTACTGTTAGTTGTTATGGTCTGCACTCACTTGCTGACTTTTTTTTGCTGCTTTTGCTCTTAGATGTTGTGTGGCACCAGTGAAAACGCTGCTCCTCAGCTCTTGGTGGACTTCTGGGAAGCTCTTCTGGTCGTGTGCTCGCAGGAAGAAATACTTGAGGAGCTTCTCTTGAAGGTTGCTGCTCAGTATGTTTGGAGAATATTGAAGAAGCAGCTTCCTGAGACAAAACCATTGAAAACGACTGAGGATCTGGTAAGTGTGCTGCTTGGAGGGGGGTTTTATGACTGCCTAGTCCCTCCAAAATCTATCCAAATACTATCCCTAGTGGTTTAACTTTTAACTCTGGGCTATTTATCTCCTAAAAGAAGCAAGAGTTGAAAGAAGGTTGTAGAGAGGTTGTGGAGAGGAGGGTGATGGCCTCTTCTCCCAAGGGACAAGGGACAGGACGAGAGGGAATGGCCTCAAGCTCCACCAGGGGAGGGTCAGGCTGGACGTTAGGAAAAAAAATTTCAGGGAAAGGTCACTGGGCAGTGTCAGAGACTGCCCAGGGAGGGGGTTGATTCACCTTCCCTGGAGGTGTTTAAGGGACGGGTGGACAAGGTGCTGAGGGACATGGGTTAGTGTTTGATAGGAATGGTTGGACTCAATGATCCAGTGGGTCTCTTCTAACCTGGTGATTCTATGATTCTATGATTTACTCTTGGAGAGTAAAATTTTCTTCAGTCGTAGAGGGTTTCGCAGACAGAATATTTTTGACAGAAATATTTATTTTCTTGCAACTTGATTCTTTGTTGTCTAGATAAACTCCTGTAGTCATTATGGGCTGATTTTCCCCTGGGTATCATCCATAATGTCCGCGGTCTCTTCATCCGATGAAGGTTTCCGTGAAGATATCTCAAGACTGCAGGTATGAAACCCTTAAATCTTTGTTTTGACAGCTCGAATCCATTCTCCAAGTGTTTTATGTATGTACGAAGAGCTTTGTTTCACAGACTTCCCTCCTCCTCTCCTGGGCTGTCCAATGTGATTTAAAAGGACCATTAGAATCATAGAATCATAGAACAACCAGGTTGGAAGAGACCCATCGGATCATCGAGTCCAACCATTCCTATCAAACACTAACCCATGTCCCTCAGCACCTCATCCACTCGTCCCTTAAACCCCTCCAGGGAAGGCGACTTGACCTTTTTCTTAAAGGAAATATTATTTCAGAATTATTCTGCTAAGTAAGGGCTTCCGTTCTAATTTATACTTGGCTTTTTTTTTTGGCAAAGACTGTCTTAAATCCAAACAATGCTTTTTCTTCTTGTCTCCAGTCTCTTCTCTGTGGTCAGTCAGTCGATATCGCTTCAGCTCTGCCTGTTGTGGAGCCCCTGGCGGATGCCGGCACTGTCGGCCTCACCATCCGTGTTCTCTGCAATACCCGTCAGGGCAAGCAGGAGGAGGCCCTTGACCATCTTCTCCAGAGGTGTCCGGATGTGGCTGTGCTGTATGCTCAGCACGAGCTGAAAGGTGACAGTCGGGTGAGCTACTTCCTTTCATAGAACCATAGAATCACCAGGTTGGAAAAAACCCACTGGATCATTAAGTCCAACCATTCCCATCAATCACTAACCCATGTCCCTCAGCACCTCGTCCACCCGTCCCTTAAACACCTCCAGGGAAGGTGAATCAACCACCTCCCTGGGCAGCCTCTGACACTGCCCAATCACCCTTTCTGGGAAAATCTTTTTCCTAATCTCCATCCTGACCCTCCCCTGGTGAAGCTTAAGGCCATTCCCTCTTGTCCTGTCCCTTGGGAGAAGAGCCCAGCTCCCTCCTCTCCACAACCTCCTCTCAGGGAGTTGCAGAGAGCAATGAGGTCTCCCCTCAGCCTCCTCTTCTCCAGGATAAACCCCACCAGCTCTCTCAGACACTCCTCTTCTTCTCCAGCACCTTCCCCACCTTCCTTGCTCTTCTCTGCACTCGCTCCAGAGAATTCCCTTAAAATTATTCCTATTTTTAGTGTTTACTCTAACTAAAACGCTCTCGTGTACAGATGGACTCTGGCTCGAACAGTCAGAATTACTTAGCTTCTTTTGAACCTCCTGCTTGGCGTTTAAATTCCATAACTCAGTCCCCACCAATCTTAACGAAGTCTTTTTTTCATTTATTTCCCCTTAGTTTCTTCTGCAACTTCTTATATTCAAAGTCTTGCAGCAGGAAAGACTCATAGAACCATAGAATCACCAGGTTGGAAGAGACCCATCAGATCATCAAGTCCAACCATTCCTATCAAACACTAAACCATGTCCCTCAGGACCTCCCGGACCTCAGTACCTGAGGGACATGGTTTAGTGTTTGATAGGAAGAAAAAGAAGAGAGAAAGGGAGAACTGTGTGTTCATTTTCCTTTGTAAATGGAAACTGAGTTAGTTTGTCACTGATCAGTGTTCAGGGTTCCCGACAACGTGTGTCGAAGAATCATAGAACAATCATAGAATCATAGAACAACCAGGTTGGAAGAGACCCATCGGATCATCGAGTCCAACCCTTCCAAAGAATTCAGGTTCTTTTTTTTTTTTTTTTTTAACTCTGAGAGGAGAACATGGCCTTCAAATACACTTCAGCTCACACTTAAATGTGTACTCTCCTCTCTCAACGCACGAGGGGGCACTGTGTAAAAACATTTGAGTGTGAAAAGTGCAAAGTAGGTGCCCAACCCCTGCGTTTCAAGGCATTAGATAAACTAACGGAGTTGATCGTACCCAACTGAGCTTGGTCGGTGGGTTTGAGGCTGAGCTTTCAGCCTCCTCCCTGCAGTCCTTGTTAATGTACATGTTTGGGTTTTTTTGGTGGTTTAGGCTTTGTGGTGGAAGAAGCTGCTTCCTGAGCTTTGCAAGAGGATCCGGCTGATGGGAAGTGGCTGCCCTGTTCTGATTTCATCACTGAAAGGTAAATCGATTGGTTTCAACTCTGCCTTTGTACCTCGTCTGATGCTGTAAATTCTGCTTAGGCTAAGGGCTACGGCAGTGATAATTGGGAAAATAGAGAGCTGTTCCCTCTGGTCCCAGCTAATACAGCTCAGCAAGCATTCTGCTGTGTACAGAGTGTCACAGATTCATAGAATCACCAGGTTGGAAGAGACCCACCAGATCATCGAGTCCAACCATTCCCATCAGTCACTAACCCATGTCCCTCAGAACCTCGTCCACCCGTCCCTTAAACACCTCCAGGGAAGGTGACTCAACCCCCTCCCTGGGCAGCCTCTGACACTGCCCAATCACCCTTTCTGGGAAAAAGTTTTTCCTAATGTCGAGTCTGACCCTCCCCTGGTGGAGCTTGAGGCCATTCCCTCTCGTCCTGTCCCCTGGGAGAAGAGCCCAGCTCCCTCCTCTCCACAACCTCCTCTCAGGGAGTTGCAGAGAGCAGTGAGGTCTCCTCTCAGCCTCCTTTTCTCCAGGATAAACACCCCCAGCTCTCTCAGACGCTCCTCTTCTTCTCCAGCCCCTTCCCCAGCTTCCTTGCTCTTCTCTGGACTTGCTCCAGAGCCTCAACATCCTTCTTGTGCTGAGGAGCCCACAACTGACTCCAGGATTCAAGGAGTGGCCTCACCAGTGCTGAGTCCAGAGGGAGAATAACCTCCCTGGCCCTGCTGGTCACGCTGTGTCTGAGCCAAGCCAAGATGCCATTTGCCTTCTTGGCCACCTGGGCCACTACTGCCTCATGGTCAGTCGCTGTCACCAACACCCCCAGGTCCTTCTCCTCCAGGCAGTTTCCAACCAGACTTCTCCCAGTCTGTAGGTCTGCATAGGGTTGTTGTGCCCCAAGTGCAGGATCTGCCGTTTGGCCTTGTGAAACCTCATCCCATTGGTCTCAGCCCATGGATCCAGCCTGATCAGGTCACCTCCTGTCAGAACCATAGCATTCACTTGATATTGGAAACAAACAGAGAATTGTATTGTTTCTATACAGATGAAGAAGAGACAACGTTAAAAGAATTACTGAAGAGAAGTAACAGATAATATGTTTTATTTCCCAGTCTCGGGGACTGGGTGCTTCTATGCCCTGACAGCCACCAGGCTCCTGCTGTGCTTGGGAACCCCAGAGGTGTTTACGGGTGTATTGTTGGTTAGGTTAAAGACTGAAAATCTATAATGTCACTGCTAGAAGTGGAGGAACCAACCCTGATAGGTGATGCAGTCCTTGTCTGTAGGAAATCACTAATTCCGAGTGTAGCTGAGGGGTCAGTGTGCTTGTTTTTTCAGAATAAGAAGATTGAATAAAGCACATTATATATATTTTAGAGGTTGCTGTGCTCTAGCAGAAAGTTCACCATTTTGCTACTGTCTGTTTTCCTGTGAAATATGTTTTTTTATGCTGTTCTCGCTTAAAAACATGATGTTAAACAGCTCGGTCGGAGAAGCCACCTGCAGAACATCCCATTTTACAGGGAGAGTTGAGTAGATGTTCCTGGGGCTCATTTTTTAGGTGATGCAAACCCCACGAAGCACTAGGTCAGACCTCATAAGCATTAATGCCACGTGGAGACCTGGTGAGACAAGGTCGAGGTGTGGTTTTAATATAAGACATCATTTCAATTTCCTTGTGGGGTTTCCTAACGTCATATTTGTTCCTAAATGGGTCTCAAATTTCATTCCAGTTGCAATATTTAGATCATTTAATCACTTCAATTTAGTAACTACTTTGTTAGTATTTTTTTTTTTTCCATTTCTTTGTTCCTAACCAAGTTTTTTGTCTCCTTACTCGGCGCAGAAACGTTATCGGTTGTGGCAATGGAGCTGGAGCTCAGGGATTTCCTCAATCTCCTGCCCGAGGATGGATCTGCAGCGTTTTTCCTGCCGCATCTTCTTCACTGCAGTCAGAGGAAGCTGGTGACCTAAACCCCTGCAAGTCTACTCTTCCGATCAGAATTATTCCGTGATTCTATGACAAGAATTGAATGACAGTGAGTTCGGAAGCTGATCCCATTGCTCTCCGAGAAAGGTCAGCGAGGCAGTGATGGAATTGTGGTGGGACGGGTGGAAAACATTTTTATTCAGCTCTTCTGAGAGCTCATTCCTCTCCTCCATGGGGTGAACGTAAAGCCAAAGCAGCTGGAAACTTCCCCTGGACACACGATATTCAAATGGAAAGCAGGGACCCAACCTGCGGCTTTACCGCTTTCTGTGTTCTTTGGCTGTGTCACTGTCCTGGGGAGGAGTTTAAGGTCCACCAGTTGTTGACCTGGGTGAGTAAAAGCAAACGCTTTGCTCTGCCAAGTGGACCTGGGCTCATCTTCCTTCATTTCACAACCCGGAATATTCCCTTGGATTCCAGCTGGCAAAGCCCGGCAGCTGCTCTGGCATCCCAGTTGCTTAACCCTCATCCACGTGTTACAGTGACGCTCGTTCCCTGCAGCAGTTCATAAAAAAAAGCCCATAAATAGAGACAAATGGGAGTGTTTCCAAGGGGAGTGGAAGATGCAAACTACTCTCTGCTTGCTGGATCTCGTCCTCTCTCTTCTCCCGTTGTATTCGGCCAGTAGATGAGCACTGGAAGCATCCTCAGGTCACAAATCCAGCTGAAAAAACTCTTAATTTCTTCTATCTTCTCTGGTCAGCATCTCAGGCACTTCTGTCTTTGCACACTGCTCTTTGTCTTTCTGCTGCGCAGAAAACGTTCTGTTCCTTCTGGAATTCAGGCATAATAAACCATCACAATGTTTATCATCTTCTCATGTGGGTTTTTTGGTTTTGAGAGCCTACTGGAAATAAGACCATGACTCCACGATCCATTAACCATCTAAGATCCTCAGCAGGTGCCACTGCATCTAGAAAATCCATTTTCACTGAAGGTTTCGTGTGATTTAAACCTGTAGAAAGCAGTCGGAAGAGATCTGAAGGTTTCATGTGACTTAAACCTGTAGAAAGCAGTCGGAAGATATCATCTACGTGGCAAGTAAAATATATTAATGTAGAGAAACTAATTTCCTGCTACAACCCAATCAACCACTGACTCTCTTGAAAGATGTTGACTGGATGTAATTATAAAATTTTAATCCACAGAAATCATGGAAGTATTATTTTGGTTTGTCAGCTCTTCAATTAGATGATAGTAGATATATTTTAAATATGAACTGATGTATAAAGTGATAACCAAAGTCCAAGCAACAACTCCTACCCTACCTTGACTGGTGACTAAACCAAATTTTGCTGTGACACAGGATTATGTACAAATGTAAACAAATTAAAAAAAAAAAAGGGAAGTACATTTCATTTGGCTCTTCCCTGTCCCTCAGCAGTTAAATAAAAGGCACTAGCCATCACCTAGTGTATGTTTGGCTTGTAAAATACTATTTTTATTCAGAAAAAAAAGTCATTTATAAGCTGTTATATCCATTTGGCTGTCTCAGTCTCCGACATGTATTAGCTGTGGGTCGCCAAATGAAATCTTCATGGAGATGGATTGTCCAGGAGAGATGATTTCTTAAGAAACATGTTGGGGAATTGCCAAATAAAATGTTCTCATCGTTCTCGGCGTTCCTGTCGTAGCTTTGCATGGTTGAGGATTGAGAAGAAAAACTGTTGAGCTGCAGAGGGGAAAAGAGCTTTTGTTACAGGTGAAAAGAAGAGTTCGCGCACGTGGACGAGAGAGTCCAAAGTGAGAGCAGTGGATCCCGATACATTCTGAGCAGGGGGGGTTAGATTTAAAAGCCAGTTTTAAATGCACTGAAGGGTGTATTTTAACACACATGATGAAAGGTCCAACCTGCTGCGTCAACAAGTTCAAGTCTGTTTCAACATCTGTGTGTTCTTCAATCAGTTTTATTATCTGTGCACGTCTGCACAATTTATTTTGCACATCGGAAGAGTTTATAAAGTAGAACTAGGCTGTGTTTAACATTCCAGTCTGTGCTCTGAGTGCAGGTGCACCTGGATATTCCATAGGTTTGTATCTTTATATCCAGGCGCAGGTTGAAACGGCCTCACTGGGTTTTTTCAGTCACTTATAATAATGCAGATAATAATATATAATAAATTATATAATAATTACATAATTTCAGTCGCTGCATAATAATGCAGACCCGTTTTTCTCTGTCTGATGAGGATGGGGAAACAGCCTTTTAAAACTGTGTTAACTTCATAGATTCATAGAATAACCAGGTTGGAAGACACCCACTGGATCATCGAGTCCAACCGTTTCTATCAAACACTAACCCAAGTCCCTCAGCACCTCGTCCACTCGTCCCTTAAACCCCTCCAGGGAAGGTGAGTCAATCCACCTTCAACCTTGATCCATAGGATCATTGATCATCCATAGGAACGAGAACATTCAAAGTTCTTCAAGATTCAATTTTTTTTCCCCACATTTAATATTGCTAAAGCCTGGTAACAGTGCCTGTAAAGCTAAAAACGGGCCTAAGGAAAGCACTAGTGTAGTTTTTCAGGACTGAAACTGATGAATTCAGCTTTTTTTTCACAGAATCACAGAACGAGCAGGTTGGAAGAGACCCACTAGATCATCGAGTCCAACCATTCCCATCAAACACTAACCCATGTCCCTCAGCACCTCCAGGGAAGGTGCATCAACCTCCTCCCTGGGCCGCCTCTGACACTGCCCAATGACACTTTCTGTGAAGAATTTTTGACTTATGTCAAGCCTGACCCTCCCCTGGTGGAGCTTGAGGCCATTCCCTCTCGTCCTGTCCCTTGGGAGGAGAGCCCAGCTCCCTCCTCTCCACAACCTCCTCTCAGGGAGTTGCAGAGAGCAATGAGGTCTCCTCTCAGCCTCCTCTTCTCCCCTGGCAGAGCTTGAGGCCGTTCCCTAAGCCGTGAGATATTGCTGGAGGCCTGAACTGGTCCTGAGTGCACTTCGCCTGCCTGTGAGCCCCATCCTGCATCTTGAAATGCAGGGAACATACCTGGAGTAGAGGAGCTCCTCCTTTCCCTGGGGAGCACGGTGTAGGTGGCTTCCATGCCCGAGTGGATGTGGTCGGTGACATGACAGTGCAGCAGCCACGTCCCGGGATTCAGGGGGGTCATTTCCACCGTTTGGAAGGTCCCGGGGAACAGATCGAAGACGTCTGCCCGGTAAACCCCTGTTTGCTTCAGGACAGAAAGAAAACAGTGGTTAAACAACACGGATTTATGAATCATGGTAATTTAAGCTTCCTTTTATGCATAATCCCACCAGACTTTTAATCACCATCAAGCTCAAAGACTGACATTGCTACAGAAGCATCGCTTTGTGCATCCACTGCGTGATTAAAAAGTTAATAAAAGAGCAATTAAGTGGGCATGAAGCAAAACTACAGGTGGTATCTTAGCAAAGCCATAAAAATCCACAGTTCCCTTGTCAGAGCAGCTGGTGAGGTTAGTGCTCAGTAAATGCTCCTATTTCTCTCGTATGTTGGTCAAATACAGGTTTGGGGCAGAAAAACTTTACAGTCAAACTACAACTTTACTTAATGTAACATCCGATGGGATGAGGGTTAACAAGGCCAAATGGCAAATCCTGCACTTGGGGCACAACAACCCTGAGCAGCTCCAGACTGGGAGAAGTCTGGCTGGAAACTGCCTTGGAGGAGAAGGACCTTGGGGTGTTGGTGACAGCGACTGAACATGAAGCAGCAGTGGCCCAGGTGGCCAAGAAGGCCAATGGCATCTTGGCTTGGATCAGACATGGTGTGACCAGCAGGGCCAGGGAGGTGATTCT
The DNA here is from genome assembly GCA_033558105.1 of Coccyzus lansbergi. Taxonomy (NCBI): domain Eukaryota; kingdom Metazoa; phylum Chordata; class Aves; order Cuculiformes; family Coccyzidae; genus Coccyzus; species Coccyzus lansbergi. Next base: position 133,022 of record JAUMJK010000141.1, on the reverse strand, counting down.
CCCTCTGGACTCAGCACTGGTGAGGCCACAACTTGAATCCTGTGTTCAGTTGTGGGCCCCTCAGCACAAGAAGGATGTTGAGTGAGTCCAGAGAAGAGCAACAAGGCTGGTGAAAGGGCTGGAGAAGAAGACGAGCAGCTGAGAGAGCTGGGGGTGTTTATCCTGGAGAAGAGGAGACTGAGGGGAGACCTCATTGGTCTCTGCAACTCCCTGAGAGGAGGTTGTGGAGAGGAGGGAGCTGGGCTCTTCTCCCAAGGGACGGGGGACAGGATGAGAGGGAATGGCCTCAAGCTCCACCAGGGGAGGGTCAGGATGGATATTAGGAAAATTTTTTTCCCAGAAAGGGTGATTGGTCAGTGTCAGAGGCTGCCCAGGGAGGGGGTTGATTCACCTTCCCTGGAGGGGTTTAAGGGACGGGTGGACGAAGTGCTGAGGGACATGGGTTAGTGTTTGATAGGAATTGTTGGACTCGATGATCCGGTGGGTCTCTTCCAGCCTGGTGATTCTATGAATGTTTGACTTGACTAGAGATGAGAGGCCTTGGTATGGGGTCTGCCTCACATTCTTAAGGAATAAATGGAAGGGGCAACTTACCTTGTAGTCAAAGCTGTGGCCGTGGAAGTGAGCTGTGTGGATATCGATTTCGTTGCCCATTCCCATCAAATACCAGCTTACTTTGTCCCCAACGTGCATGGTCAGACCATGCAAATTACCAAAGACCTTTCCATTAATGGCTGAAAAGAGGGAAAGAACAAGAGACGGAGAAAACAAATAAGGTTCTGTGTTACTGTGACTCTAAATTTCAATAGAACATAAGCTTTGATAGTGTTTAAAACTAAAACAATTGGATGAGATGATATGAATGGGTCTGATTACATCCCACGTTTAACGTAGCTAAAGGAAAGACCATTGCTAATGGTCTTGCTAATGACATGAAGTGTTTTCAAATAGTTTGAGTGATTTCTTTTAGGTCTTCCTCCTGGAACTGGAAATTTAGAGGGGATGAGCCAGATTTATATTCAGTATTTTCAGATACTTACTTTTATAGAGTTTCTAGAGTTACATTAACCAAATTGGGAAACGTACCATGCATTTTATTACTTTCGAGGAACTCCTCGTCCTCTTTGTCGACGAGTTGGGGGTTTTTGGAGTAGGTTTTAATGTTTTCGTCCAAGTACCACGACTCGTTTTCGTCGAAAACCATGAAGAGCAGCGCAAACTGGACTCTCTTTGTCGTGTGAAACGACGGCAAATAGTGCTTATTGCACACAACAAGCGTCCCGGTCAATCCACTGTAAGTGTCCTGAAATTACAAATGAAAAAAAAAGAAAGAAATGAAAAAAAAAATTACAAGATGTGACTAAGCAGAAACAATTTTACTGCCAGATATGAACCTTCTCTTACTGTTTTTACAGTTCTTTGCATCTGAGGATGAAGGAAACCACTATCTGACCAACAAGGTTATGGATATGTGGATTAATTCAATTAACTACAAACAGTAACTGCCTCTTGTTTCATCTTTTGCTACAAATAAACATTTATTCCATTTTAATTTCTTACTCATCTCCTTCCCACCCCCCAATTATTTTTTTTATTTTGCTATGTTGAGCTTGGTTTCCATTAAAAATACACTTCTGGATGCTTCTTTATTTGTGTTTGTTGAGATATGAAGGGAAGAATAAATTAATTTCCATTAAAATTATTGATCGCATCAAGTTAATTAAGTGTTCATACAAACCCAGCAGAGTTATGTCCCATGGCTGCATGTTTGTTTTTCCACACACGGTTGATCAGATACCGAGCAAGCTCTAAAGCTTTGGGAGTGAAGCCTGAGCAAGGTGATCATAGAATCATAGAACAACCAGGTTGGAAGAGACCCAACGGGTCATCGAGTCCAACCATTCCCATCAATCACTAACCCATGTCCGTCAGCACCTCATCCACCTTCACCTTAAACCCCTCCAGGGAAAGTGACTCAACCACCTCCTTGGGCAGCTTCTGACACTGCCCAATCACCCTTTCTGTGAAAAATTTTTTCCTAATGTCCAGCCTGACCCTCCCCTGGCAGAGCTTGAGGCCATTCCCTCTCATCCTATCCCTTGGCAGAAGAGCCCAGCTCCCTCCTCTCCACAACCTATGCTCAGGTAGTTGGAGAGAGCAATGAGGTCTCCCCTCAGCCTCCTCTTCTCCGGGATAAACACCCCCAGATCTCTCAGCCGTGATCCATACCAAGAGCAGAAGAGCCAGAGAGCAAGAACGTGGCTGTGGCTCTCAACTTCTGGTGAAGGGGCTAGAGAACAAGTCTTATGAGGAGTGGCTGAGAGAGCTGGGGGTGTTTATCCTGGAGAAGAGGAGGCTGAGGGGAGACCTCATTGCTCTCTACAACTACCTGAAAGGAGGTTGTGGAGAGGAGGGAGCTGGGCTCATCTCTCAAGGGACAGGACAAGAGGGAATGGCCTCAAGCTTCACCAGAGAACATTTAGGCTGGACATTAGGGAAAAAAATTTCATGGAAAGGGTGATTGGTCAGTGTCAGAGGCTGCCCAGGGAGGGGGTTGAGTCACCTTCCCTGGAGGGGTCTAAGGGACGGGTGGACGAGGTGCTGAGGGACATGGGTTAGTGATTGATGGGAATGGTTGGACTCGATGATCTGGTGGGTCTCTTCCAACCTGGTGATTCTGTGGTTCTGGCCTGACTCTCTGGTCTTATTCAAGAGACATGGAAATTCAAAGGGAGGTAGGAGGGGGAATGACTTAGATCAAGCCCAAAGTGCACACAACCATGACCGAACCCTTCGAGCTCTATCAGTAACAGACCTTAACCATGTCCACCGTGGAATGATACGCCCACGCGATGCACTGAGAATCTCCCGCCGCAGGACTGGATCTCGCTGGGATTTTCCAGATGTACGTTTTCGTTTCACCTGAATTAAATAAATCGTGATTTAGGCTAGAGATTAGGAGGAGGTTTTTCATGGAAAGGGTCATTGGGCATTGGAATAGGCTGCCCAGGGAGGGGGTTGATTCGCTTTCCCTGGAGGTGTTTAAGGGACGGGTGGACGGGGTCCTGAGGGACATGGTTTAGTGTTTGATGGGAATGGTTGGACTTGATGATCCGATGGGTCTCTTCCAACCTGGTTGTTCTACAATTCTATGAATTTTGGACATTTTCTGTGTGTTGACCTACAAGAGGTCATCCTGAAACAACCATTATCTCCACCTCCAGCTTGTATTTGTCTTAAGCTTCCTCTCCCCAGTTCCTGCACTGGTTGGCTTGGGGTTATTTCCCTTCTGACTCTCCTTGCCAACCTATGTTTTCATGTGACTGCACCATCCGGTTTATCATACTTATTAAAACCAACCCTGCCTTTGATGAAGATCACTCAGGAACTTCTGAAATAACAGCTGGCGCCGGCTGTGCTCCCCCTCACAGCCAAATCTCTTTGCTTTCATCAAAGAACGACTGATCTCCAAGGATCAGGACGCAGAGCAATGGTCAACGGGGCCATAAGGATTGTAGAAATATCTGTCAAAGTCAGCATCAAAAATTTGAAGACATGAAGTAATAACAAACACACACAAAGTGTGTGCCAGGACGAGAGGGAATGGCCTCAAGCTCCACGAGGGGAGGCTCAGGATGGACATTAGGAAAAAAATTTTCACAGAAAGAGTCATTGGGCATTGGGAAAAGGATGTCCAGGGAGAGGGTTGAGTCACCTTCCCTGGAGGGTTTTAAGGGACAGGTGGATGAGATGCTGAGCGATATGGGTTAGTGATTGGTGGGAATGGTTGGATTCAATGACCCAGTGTGTCTCTTCCAACCTAGTTGTTCTATGATATTATGATTCTATAAAGTCTTTCCCACTGTCCTAAAGTACAAGTTCACTGACCCTTGCTGGAAGGCTTGATGTTACCAGGTAGAAATGAAGGAGAAGACTTCCATACCTGGATTCGTTGCAGGTACAACAGAACTGTCTGTTTTCACTCCGTGGGCGTGTATGGAGTAAGGTCTGGATGCCAAGTTCTTGAAAACAATTCTAATTTTATCTCCCATATTCGACATAAGCAGCGGCCCTGTTGGATCAGAAAGAAACGTCAAGTTGGTTTTACAAAAGATCGAAGCAGAGAGCGAGACAGTTTGTTGGGTTCAAATGCACAACAACATTGGCTTATAATTCAACTAAAAACTATATATGGAGAATATCATAGACTATGATGTGCTGGGAGGAGGAGCTGATGTAGATTTAAGGGGCTCCAAGCCTCATCCAACCTGATCTCATAGTATTATTCAAATAGTATTTTCTTGTTTTATTCCACTGCGTTTTTTTCCCAGTTTCAAAACTGAAGTTTCATGATGACTTTACCTTGAATTTCCAGATGCTGCTGCTCCTTGGCTCTGGCTTTTTGAGTACGGAATGTCTCGTCAGTGTACTCCCGATATACCACTTTTTTGTATTTTGAGCCAATGAATTTGTCGCCTTTATTTAAAAATGGATTTCCAGGGCTAGAGAGAGAGAGAGAGAGAGAAGAATATGTTATGTATTTCTTCATGTATTTCTTCAAGTGTTTTCCAACATCTTTCACAAGTTTATCAATTAACCATCAAACAAAAAATGCAGCTCAAGGAAACACTAATCTCATAGCATCTTCAACGTGAAAACAGTTGTGTGAAGTTGGGAGGTTTCTCTTGACCTGTAAGGTTAAAGAAAACACAATAAATAGAATAAATAGACCAAGTCTATATATTATTTGAGAAGCTACTGGGTGCTTCACCTGGCAGGTATTTCAAGTTGCAAGAGGTCATCCAGCAGCTTTCATACCAAAACCTAGAGGCCTCGGTGAAGTCTGTAGATCTGAAATGAAGCCTAAAACTTCTAAAGCTTAAGAACTTAAGAGAAAAGAAAATACAATTAAGTCAATATAGTCTCCTGCTTTAACTTCAAATGAAGCTCATAGAATCACCAGGTTGGAAGAGACCCACCGGATCATCGAGTCCAACCATTCCCATCAAACACTAACCCATGTCCCTCAGCACCTCATCCACCCGTCCCTTAAACCCCTCCAGGGAAGGTGGATCAACCCCCTCCCTGGGCAGCCTATTCCAATGCCCAATGACCCTTTCTGTGAAGATGCACTATCCAGGACTCCTGGATGCCTGCAGCTGCCCCCTAGACGATTTGTGCTGGAACATCTCATGAACATCCTGCTGCCTGGTTCACAGTTAGGTGGCAACGTTACTGGACAAGGACCACAAGCTCAAGTGAGCCTTTGAACTATACATTGAAATAAATTGCACCTAGAAATGCTTGGAGGAGGATAAGATTCAGAGAAGTGAGTCACTCCTTTCATTTTTTGCGTTTTTTTTTTTATCTTGATATCTTAGGGAGAAATGTTTTTCTGTGAAGACAGGGAAGCCCTGGCCCAGGTTGCCCAGAGCAGGGGTGGCTGCCCCATCCCTGGAGGGGTTCAAGGGCAGGTTGGATGGGGCTTGGAGCCCCAGATCCAGCGGGAGGAGTCCCTACCCATGGCAGAGGTGGGACTGGATGATCTTTAAGGTCCCTTCCATCCCAAACCATTCCATGATTCTATATTCCAAAGTACCTTTCCTCGTGGTATTGATGCCGCTCGAATTCCCACGTCCTGTTAGGAGAGTAGTCCCATTCAACTTCCACGGCTGCAATGTAGTAAGTCTTTTCGTGCAAATACATCTCTACACCCACATTCCACCAGTGGCACCGTTTCACTTCGTAGTTCTGCTTCATGCCCCCCGTGTAATGATCCGTTGTCAGGCAGGACACTTCGAAAACTCCTGGAGGTTGTACAAGAAACAAAGACTTGAGGACGAAATCTGCTACTAGTAAATCTTGAGGTCGTATTTCCTAAGTTGATGTAGTGTTTAGAGACTGAGACACAGGCTGTTGTTCATATAAGATCCTAATTCTTAGTGTAATGTGGCTACTTAGAACCATAGGATCATAGAACAATCAGCTGAGTCTAATGGGATGAGGTTTAACACGGCCAAATGTCGGGTCCTGCACTTGGGGCACAACAACCCTATGCAGAGCTACAGACTGGGAGAAGTCTGTCTAGAAAGCTGCCAGGAGGAGAGGGACCTGAGGGTGTTGGTTGACAGCGACTGAGCATGAGGCAGCAGTGTGCCCAGATGGCCAAGAAGGCAAATGGTATCTTGGCTTGGATCAGACACAGTGTGACCAGCAGGGCCAGGGAGGTTCTTCTCCCTCTGGCCTGGGCCATGGTGAGGCCGCTCCTTGAATCCTGGGGTCAGTTGTGGGCCCCTCAGCACAAGAAGGATGTTGAGGCTCTGGAGCAAGTCCAGAGAAGAGCAAGGAAGCTGGGGAAGACCCACCGGATCATCGAGTCCAACCATTCCCATCAAACACTAACCCATGTCCCTCAGCACCTCACCCACCCGTCCCTGGAGACGGGGCTGGAGAACAGGCCCTATGAGGAGCGGCTGAGAGAGCTGGGGGTGTTTATCCTGGAGAAGAGGAGGCTGAGGGGAGACCTCATTGCTCTCTGCAACTCCCTGAGAGGAGGTTGTGGAGAGGAGGGAGCTGGGTTCTTCTCCCAAGGGACAGGGGACAGGATGAGAAGGAATGACCTCAAGCTCCACCAGGGGAGATTTAGGTTAGAGATTAGGAGGAAGTTTTTCACGGAAAGGGTCATTGGGCATTGGAATAGGCTGCCCAGGGAGGGGGTTGATTCACCTTCCCTGGAGGAGTTTAAGGGACAGGTGGATGAGGTGCTGAGGGACATGGCTTAGTGATTGATGGGAATGGTTGGACTCAATGATCCGGTGGGTCTCTTCCAACCTGGTGATTCTATGATTCTGTGATTCTATGTTGGAAGAGACCCACCGGATCGAGTCCAACCATTCCTATCAAACACTAATCCATGAACCTTAGATGTAGAAGCTCAAGAAGTGAAGGCTTTAGCGTGAAGAACTTATGCCCTATGAACCTTTCAGAGCCTGAAGGGGCTACAAGAAAGCTAGGGAGGGACTGCTCACAAAGGTTTGGAGTGAGAGGACTATAGGCAATGGGTATAAACTGGAGAGGGGTAGATTTAGACTGGACGTAAGGAGGAATTTCTTCACCATGAGTTTGGGGAGGCCCTGGAAGAGGTTGCCCAGAGCAGGGGTGGCTGCCCCATCCCTGGAAGGGTTCAAGGCCAGGTTGGATGGGGCTTAGAGCTCCAGTGGGAGGTGTCCCTGCCCATGGTAGAGGCTGGAATGGGATGTTCTCTAAGGTCCCTTCCAACCCAAACTATTCTATGACTCTACGAACACTTTTAGCATCCAAAGCATCCAAAGCAACAGTGACTGAAACATTACTCAAAGTATAAAAAGTTCATCGGTAGTTACTAAACCACTAACAGAATTTTACTTTTGCCTTCAGAACAGAACAGAACAGACATTTACCTTCGACATCAGGCTTCATAATAGCTGTGAGAAAGGTGTGTGGGAACAGGTTTGCTGTGTCCCTTCTGGTTCCTTTAGTTACGAATGTGTTTTCGGAGAAGTAGATCCCATGGACATCAACTTCGGAGCCCACGCCCATCAAATGCCAGGAAACCACACTTCCTTTGCACATCTCCAGCCCAGGCTGGTTTCCGTACATGTAACCGTTAATGGCTGTAGAAGATTAGAGGAAGAAAAACACATCTTGACTAGCTTAAGTCTGCAATACCGATTAAACGATCCACACTTTGGATCATAGAATCATAGAACAACCAGGTTGGAAGAGACCCACCGGATCATCAAGTCCAACCATTGCTATCAAACACTAACCCATGTCCCTTAGCACCTCGACCACCTGTCCCTTAAACACTTCCAGGGAAGGTGAATCAACCCCCTCCCTGGGCAGCCTCTGACACTGCCCAATCACCCTTTCTGGGAAAAAGTTTTTCCTAATGTCCATCCTGACCCTCCCCAGGTTGAGCTTGAGGCCATTCCCTCTCGTCCTGTCCCTTGGGAGAAGAGCCCAGCTCCCTCCTCTCCACAACCTCCTCTCAGGCAGTTGCAGAGAGCAATGAGGTCTCCCCTCAGCCTCCTCTTCTCCAGGAGAAACCCCCCAAGCTCTCTTAGCTGCTCCTCTTCTTCTCCAGCCCCTTCCCCACCTTTGTTGCTCTTCTCTGGACTCACTCCAGAGCCTCAACATCCTTCCTGTGCTGAGGGGCCAACAACTGACCCCAGGATTCAAGGAGTGGCCTCACCAGTGCCAAGTCCAGAGGGAAAAGAACCTCCCTGGACCTGCTAGTCAAGCCATTTCTGATCCAAGCCAGATGAGATTTGATGTCTTAGACTGGCAGAAATATTGGTAATAAAATACTTCACTCTCTAATTTCGCTGATGTGATAAAGTCAAGCAGAATAAAACCATTCAAAACCAATTTCTGAGTGTTCTCCTGTCCCTAAAACACAAACAGGTGATGATCCGATGGGTCTCTTCCAACCCGGTTGTTCTATGATTCTATAACCAACTGGAATTTTCATTGCTTTATACCATCAAGCATGCAGGATGCATTGCTTTATACCCTCCAAGACCCTCCAGCCTCATGGTAGAGACAACCTGAGGTGGTTTTCAGTTTGAGATACTCATCTTTCCTCCCCACTCCAGCACAAAGCTTCCCAAACCTGAGCCTCACAGGTACCTCAGAACACTCAGTATCAAAACTCCGTAGTTTCCCAGGCTCTGACATGAGGTCACAAAAGCAAAATCCTTATTGTAGAAACAAATATTTGTCTAAATCACAGTTTTCTTACAGTGCATTTTGTTAGACTCTTGGAAGTCCTCGTCCTCTTTATCAATTTTATCAGGATTGAGCGTAAACATCAAAATATTCTCATCCAAGTACCAGCTCAGATTCTCATCAAATACGGTGGCAAGGAGGAAAAACTCCATGTTGACATTTTTCTGCGGAGAAGAAATAGCACAGAGGAAAACAGAAAGGAGTGAACAGAAAACATCAGGGAAAAAAAAAAATTCCATGTGCATAATAACGATGAGTATAGTTCAAAAAATAGGATGAATCATAGAACAACTAGGTTGGAAGAGACCCATCGGCTCATCGAGTCCAACCATTCCTATCAAACACTAAACCAAGTCCCTCAGGACCTCATCCACCCGTCCCTCAAACACCTCCAGGGAAGTTGAATCAACCCCCTCCCTGGGCAGCCTATTCCAATGCCCAATCACCCTTTCCGTGAAAAACCTCCTCATGGAATGGTTTGGGCTGGAAGGGATGACCACAGCCCTGGGCAACCTGGGCCAGGGCTTCCGCACCCTCAGCATCAATAATTTCTTCCTAATGTCCAATCTAAATCTTCCTCTTTTTAATTTAAAGCCATTTCCCCCAGTCCTATCACTACAAGTCCTTTATAAAAAGCCCCTCCCCACTTTTCCTAGAACCCCTTTCAGCGCTGAAAGCTGCTCTAAGGTCTCCTCAGAGACTTTTTTCTCCAGTTTTCAGCCCTTGGATCATCTTTGTGCATCGATGCATGCATCAGTGCTTCATTCTGATAATCTCAGAGCCCTCTGATCATAGAATCATAGAACAACCAGGTTGGAAGAGACCCATCAGATCATCGATATCTGAGTGGTGACTGGGTAGGTGCTGCTAACGCTCTTACTACCAGCAGGAGCCACCTCTGAAAATTAATGTGTGCAAATCACAGAATCATAGAATCACCAGGTTGGAAAAGACCCATCAGATCATCGAGCTCAACCCTGCTTCCAATTTTCTCCTGTGACTGACCTGTTTCCCAGAAGGCAGCAGAGCTCCTTTCCTGCACACCAAGAGAGGACCCACCAGCCCAGAGCTGGTGTCTCTGACGGCATCCACCGCCGAGTAGTAAATCCAGGTTAAACAATCCGGATCTTGGTCTGTGGGGCCCACGTCTTCCGGCACGTTCCACTCGTATGTGAACGTGGCACCGGGACTCACGTGAGAGGCTGGAGATTTGGAACCTGCAATAGAAGACAACTCAGCACTGGTGAGGCCACTCCTTGAATCCTGTGTTCAGTTGTGGGCTCCTCAGCACAAGAAGGATGTTGAGGTTCTGGAGAGAGTCCAGAGAAGAGCCACGAAGCTGGTGAAGAGGCTGGAGAACAGGCCCTATGAGGAGCGGCTGAGAGAGTTGGGGGTGTTTATCCTGGAGAAGAGGAGGCTGAGAGGAGACCTCATTACTCTCTCCAACTACCTGAGAGGAGGTTGTGGAGAGGAGGGAGCTGGGCTCTTCTCCCAAGTGACAGGGGACAGGACAAGAGGGAATGGCCTCAAGCTCCACCAGGGGAGATTTAGGCTGGAGATTAGGAGGAAGTTTTTCACACAGAGGGTCACTGGGCATTGGAATAGGCTGCCCAGGGAGGTGGTTGAGTCACCTTCCCCGGAGGTGTTTAAGGCACAGGTGGATGAGGTCTTGAGGGACTAGGTTTAGTGTTTGATAGGAATGGTTGGACTAGAAGATCCGATGGGTCCCTTCCAACCTGGTTGTTCTATGATTATATGAGGCATTACGCCTAAAGACCGGGTTTAATTTGCCACTGTTAATTAATCACCAGGCACGCCAGGCAGTGCTGGCAGTGCCCCCGACCGCAGTCGCACCTCTGGAGGCGGCACCGTAGGCTGCACCCTCGTCGCTCTTGCCGTAACTCACACCGTGGGGCTGAAGGCTGAAGGGGCGGCTGGCGTTGTTGCGGAAGGTCACCTTGATGCAATCACCCACTTCAGCCTTGATAACAGGTCCTAGGAAAGAGCACACAGGCTAATCATGAGCTGCTTCTAGCAAGAGATGTGCAGATCACCATGAGCTTACGTCAGCCAGCGGCTCCATACAAGAAGTAGTTACTATTGAAGGGATCGGAACAGGCCGTATCCATGGGCTGAGACCAATGGGATGAGGGTTAATGAGGCCAAATGGCGGATCCTGCACTTGGGGCACAACAACCCTGAGCAGCTCCAGACTAGGAGAAGTCTGGCTGGAAACTGCCTGGAGGAGAAGGACCTGGGGGTGTTGGTTGAACATGAGGCAGAAGTGACCCAGGTGGCCAAGAAGGCCAATGGCATCTTGGCTTGGATCAGAAACTATGTGACCAGCAGGTCCAGGGAGGTTCTTCTCCCACTGGACTCGGCACTGGGAAGACTGCTCCTCGAATCCTGTGTCCATTCCCAATTCCTCCTGGAGGCCCAGTGACACATAGGACAGTTCTTCCCCTAGGAAAGGGACCTACAGACCTGAGCACCAAACTCAGACCCAGTCCAGAGTGCCCCATCACAAGCAGCCAAGTGATAGTAGGGCTGGACCTGCAGAAGCAATAATTTACTCTCATAAATCCTTGACATGGAATCATTTTAGATATCTTACCTAGGAGTCCAAGGTGTTCTTCTTCTGGGAGTCTTTCTTTATGTTGGGTGAAGGAACCATCTGTGTATTCTCTGTAAATGGCTTTTTTATAAGAGCCACCGATTCTTGTCTCGCCTTGTTCAAAAAAGACTTGAGATTCACTGCGTAAACAAAATTGCAAGAGATACAAACAATTCAAGTTGAACAATTCAAGTCAAGCTCAGCTTGACGAAGGCAGTCAGAACCTCAACTCTGTTTTCCAAGAGATATAGATATAAACACCAAGACTATGAAATGTCTAAAGAGAATGCGAGAAGATTCACTTGAAACTTGCTCGTCTACACTTTCGCTCTTCAAAAAGGACCTTTCAATGCTTTATAAGGAGAGTTCAAACAAGGCAGAGAGGAGGGAGTTGGGCTCTTCTCCCAAGGGACAGGGGACAGGACAAGAGGGAATGACCTCAAGCTCCACCAGGGGAGATTTAGGCTGGAGATTAGGAGGAAGTTTTTCATGGAAAGGGTCATTAGGCATTGGAATAGGCTGCCCAGGGAGGGGGTTGATTCACCTTCCCTGGAGGTGTTTAAGGGATGGGTAGATGAGGTCCTGGGGGACATGGGTTAGTGTTTGATAGGAATGGTTGGACTCAATGATCCAATGGGTCTCTTCCAACCTGGTTGTTCTATGATTCTAAGGAACTGTGCCTTGTGGAGGAGGTGAGTGTCCTTCAACTCACGGATGAGACTAATTCAGTGAATTAGTTTGGGTCTTAAATAGGTAAACACAGAGCAAAGGGCAAAGCTACCTCGTGCAAGTTGCTCACTAGCTAAGACACAGTTAGAGTGATTTTCATAGAACAACCAGGTTGGAAGAGACCCACTGGATCATCGAGTCCAACCATTCCTATCAATCACTAACCCATGTCCCTCAGCACCTTGTCCACCCATCCCTTAAAAACCTCCAGGGAAGGTGACTCAACCCCCTCCCTGGGCAGCCTATTCCAATGCCCAATGACCCTTTCCATGAAATTTTTTTTCCCTAATGTCCAACCTGACCCTCCCCTGGTGGAGCTTGAGGCCATTCCCTCTCGTCCTGTCCCCTGTCTTCTTAAACAAGGAGCATTTACCTGTCGGCAATTAGTTCTTCTCCGGTAAAACGGTTTGTTGCAGATGGACCGTAATTCCAGATAACCTCTTCAGCTGCAATGAAGAACTGTCTTGTCTTTGAACACTCACTGGGACCTGGGGTGGATTTCCTACAATCTTCTACTTTAAAAAGAGCCTGCATGCCCCCTGCAAAGAAAATGAGAATCATAGAATCATAGAACAACCAGGTTGGAAGAGACCCATCGGATCATCGAGTCCAACCATTCCCATCAAACACTAACCCATGTCCCTCAGCACCTCATCCACCCGTCCCTTAAACCCCTCCAGGGAAGGTGAATCAACCCCCTCCCTGGGCAGCCTATTCCAATGCCCAATGACCCTCTCTGTGAAAAGCTTCCTCCTAATCTCTAGCTTAGAGGAGGTGGAGATGAGTGGGGAGAAGGAATCACGCTTAGTTTTCTCTTTTCTTGCTTCCAGGAGCTATTTTCGCATCTTCCCTCTAACCATGACTCTGATGACTCTTTTACCTTCCCTGGAGGGGTTTAAGGGATGGGTAGATGAGGTGCTGAGGGACATGGGTTAGTGACTGATGGGAATGGTTGGACTTGATGATCCGGTAGGTCTCTTCCAACCTGGTGATTCTATGATTCCATGACTGAAGTTTCTTCTGTACCTTCGATGTGGTCGTTGACTTGGCAGCTGAGCATCCACTCCCCGGGGCTCCTCGGTATCATGACGGCGTCGACGAAGGTGGCCGGGAAGAGGTTGACGGTGTCGACTCGGTGATGCCTTTCTACTAAGGTCTGGCCGTGGAAGTAGGCTGAATGGATATCAGCTTCGTTACCCATGCCGAAAAGATACCACTTCACCTTGTCTTCCACGCACATTGTGAGGTTTGGGAGGTAGCCGTACATGTACCCGTTGATGGCTGAAAGAAATGTCGTTTAAGTTATTGTCACAGATCTTAGGATCTTTTCTTCAAAAGTAGTTGCCGTACGAGCATTGCTCTGTTCTTCTACATAGAAAGAGGCTCAAAAAAACCCTAAATCTTTGAAAGTGAGACATTATCAGCCACACGTTTCATCTTTAGTGAACTTCCAGTACCTGAAGGGGCTACAAGAAAGCTGAGCAGGGAAGGATTGTGGTGATAGGATGAGGGGGAATGGGGATAAACTGGAAAGGGGCAGATTTAGACTAGACATAAGGAAGAATTTCTTCACCAGGAGAGTGAGGAGGCGCTGGAACAGGTTTCCCATCCCTGGAGATGTTCAAGGCCAGATTGGATGGGACTTGGAGAAGCCTGATCCAGTGAGAGGTGTTCCTACCCTTGGCAGGGGTGGGACTGGAGGATATTTAAGGTCCCTTCCAACCCAAACTAGTCTATGATTCCATGATCCTATGATCTCTGCACCTACCAGCAGGACCAGCAGTTCCTGGTGTGATTCTGGAATCTATCTCAGAGCCAAAGGTATCTCCTTCGTTACACTAAAACCTATTTTTCTAAACTGTGATATTATACTACAGAGTCCAGAACCTGGAAACAGAACAAGGTAACCCAACTCTGTTAGAGCATCTGGGATCATCTTTAAAACAGAGACAACACACAAAACTCCTACTTCAACGCATCAACGACAACCAACACAGTATCCTGGTCTCTCACAGTGCATTTTATTGCTTTCCTGGAAGTCCTCGTCGTCTTTGTCCACGTTGGAAGGGTCCGAACAGTACGTCCTGATATTCTCCTCTAAGTACCAGCTGAGATTTTCGTCCATCACGGAAAACATTAGGATAAATTCGGCATCAAAGTGCTTATCGTCGGTGCCATTATTAATCATATCTGGAAAAAGAAAGCGTCATATTCAAAGTTTTTGGCAACTGATATTATATTTTCACCAGTTTTAAGTGTAGTATCATCAGGGTTGCTCACTGCTTACTTCATGTTTTGCAACTTTTTGTGAGTGTGAGGATAGACGTAAACTCACAGACACAAAAAAAAATCAGTTTTTTACAGATACTATAAAGCAACTTCACAAGAAACAAACATTATATGTGGTAAATTACCTTAAATCATCAGTATTTACTCAGCCTGTTGTATTACTAGCACGAAGACATCTCACTTGTGGATTTGTGGACAAAGAATTCTGCAAATCATCGTTTCGCACACGAAAGAAAACTCCCTCCTATACTACGAAAGGCTGAGAAGATGAAATTCTATTGCAAAATTAACTGTCTTCTCCTCTTCCAGTAAGATATTTCCACTGATATTTGTCAACGATCGTTATCAATCACTTCACATATGTAATTTTGCTTAGTTATTTACTTATTGTTTACCTTTCCTGCAAATTATTAAGGGCCCAACGAGCCCCGAGGCGACGTCTCGTGGAGCATCTATGTGGGAGTGGTAAACCCTGGTGATGCAGTCTGCGTCTCCCTCGGCTGGACCCTGATCTTCCGTCACATCCCACGTGTAGGTGTAGTGGCTGCCAGGCTCCACGGCGTCGTCTCTCTTCTGCGAATCTTTGGTGTTGTCCGGGTAAAAAGCCCCTGGAGGAGGTAACGCAGACACTGTTGACGCAACACATTCACAAGAAGGTGTCAGGATGGCACCTGCAATGCTACTGGGTCCTGGAATGGGTCCAGGAGGATGATGTAGCCTAGTTGTAACCAACCTCCCAGCTGTTTCTCTCAGTGTGGGAATCACAGAATCACCAGGTTGGAAGAGACCCACCAGATCATCAAGTCCAACCATTCCTATCAAACACTAAACCATGTTCTAACCGTTCCCATCAATCTCTAACCCATGTCCCTCAGCACCTCATCCACCCGCACCTTAAACCCCTCGAGGGAAGGGGAATCAACCACCTCCCTGGGCAGCCTCTGACACTGCCCAATCACCCTTTCCATGAAAAATTTCTTCCTAATGCACATCCTGACCCTTCCCTGGTGGAGCCTGAGGCCATTCCCTCTCATCCTGTCCCTTGGGAGAAGAGCTCAGCTCCCTCCTCTCCACAACCTCCTCTCAGGGAGTTGCAGAGAGCAATGAGGTCTCCCCTCAGCCTCCTCTTCTCCAGGATAAACACCCCCAGCTCTCTCAGCTGCTCCTCATGGGGCCTGTTCTCCAGCCCCTTCACTTCTTAGTTCCTATTTTCATAGAATCATAGAACAACCAGGTTGGAAGAGACCCACCGAATCATCGAGTCCAACCGTTCCTGTCAAACACTAAACCATATCCCTCAGGAAATTTAAATCGCTCGCAGCCTGGTTTAAATCTCTATTTACTCTACCACTTCTTATTTTGATGAGAGAACATCGCTTACATGCAGAGGACTGACTGACTCGTGATAAATGTTGACACAAACCAGACTCAAACTCACCTTCATTTTCCTTTGTGTACCTCACGCCGTGCGGATGAAGCGAGTAGCTTCTGGAAGCAAAGTTTTTCAGGTGAATAATAATAGAATCTCCAACTTCTCCCTTAATGATGGGGCCTAAAACACCCAGCCAGGAAGGTTTGTCCACTGTCTCGTCGTATAAACCATTGGTGTACTGAGCATAGACGGCCTTCTTGTAAGTGCTTCCTATCTGGTGTGGTCCTCTTTCTAGGAAGACTCCAGCCTTCCTGGGAAGAAAAGACACATACCTGTGGGGTCAGGCATTCATTTTATATTTAAATACGGTTAATTAGCAGGGTCTAACACAAACAGAAAGGGTCATTTGGCAGGGGCAGAGGCTGCCCAGGGAGGTGGTTGATTCACCTTCCCTGGAGGTGTTTAAGGGACGGGTGGACGAGTTGCTGAGGGACATGGGTTAGTGTTTGATAGAAATGGTTGGACTCAGTGATCTGGTGGGTCTCTTCCAACCTGGTGATTCTAGGAATTCTGTGATTACATATGCAATTGGGAGCAAACCTCTCTCTTCCCATACAGAGTTAGGAAGTCCTACAGAGATTAAACATGAAAAAATCAGGTTGGAGCATAATATTAAATGAGACTAAAGGAGATGTTTGTTCCTTTTACCACAAGAAGGATGTTGAGGCTCTGGAGCGAGTCCAGAGGAGAGCAATGAAGCTGGGGAAGGGGCTGGAGAAGAAGAGGAGCAGCTGAGAGAGCTGGGGGTGTTGAGACTGGAGAAGAGGAGGCTGAGGGGAGGCCTCATTGCTCTTTACCTGAGAGGAGGCTGCGGAGAGGAGGGAGCTGGGCTTTTCTCCCAAGGGACAGGGGACAGGATGAGAGGGAATGGCCTCAAGCTCTCACCAGGGGAGGGTCAGGCTTGATATTAGGAAAAAATTCTTCACAGAAAGGGTCATTGGGTAGTGTCAGAGGCTGCCCAGGGAGGGGGTTGATTCACCTTCCCTGGAGGGGTTTAAAGGACGAGTGGACGAGGTGCTGAGGGACATGGGTTGGATGATTGATGGAAATGGTTGGACTCGATGATCTGGTGGGTCTCTTCCAACCTGGTTATTCTATGATTCAGCAGCCTCTCCCTTTCTCATCTTACACAACGAGAAACCCTCCTTGGTTTCATACCCCCAGCAAGGCTCTATTGGCAAGCAAACTACTGCTGCCCAGAATTGAAAACTATTTCCCAGAACACGCAGGGAAGGAATTGTTCGTACTCTGGCAAGCAGAGAACTCAAATGCAATTAAAATGCCGGCTCAGAACTTCATGAAATTTCGAGAGCATAAGACCTGGCTGCAAAGGCTCAATTACTGGAAGAGTGAATGCATGAAAGTTTTAGCCACAACACTAATGAAGCAAACATCATATGGTTTTTCTCAGACTGATTAACAAGCTACAATTTAATTACAGGTTAATTCCTTCTAGCAAATACACTGCACTCTTCATTTCTTCTGCTTTTCCCTGCCTGAACTCAGTGATCTCAGAGGTCTTTTCCACCCTAGTGATTCTATGGGGACTCTATGGTAAATACCAGTCTCTGTATTCCCACAGCCTCTTAGTTAGAGGGTTCAGGAGGAGAGGAAGAATCAGAGAAGGTGAAAACAAAAAGCACAATCAAAGGGACCAGCTCCATCGCAAGCATCCAACCTCTGAAGAACTGGAATTAGTTTAACACACTGCAAGTTGTGGCAGAGCAAAGCAATCATAGAATCATAGAACAACCAGGTTGGAAGGGACCCACCAGATCATTGAGTCCAACCATTCTTATCAAACACTAACCTATGTCCCTCAGCACCTCATCCACCTGTCCCTTAAACACCTCCAGGGAAGGTGAATCAACCACCTCCCTGGGCAGCCTATTCCAATGCCCAATGACCCTTTCTGTGAAAAATCTCCTAATCTCTAGCCTAAATCTCCCCTGGTGGAGCTTGAGGCCGTTCCCTCTTGTCCTGTCCCCTGGCACTTGGGAGAAGAGCCCAGCTCCCTCCTCTCCACAACCTCCTTTCAGGGAGTTGGAGAGAGTAATGAGGTCTCCCCTCAGCCTCCTCTTCTCCAGGATAAACAACCCCAGCTCTCTCAGTTGCTCCTCATAGGGTCTGTTCTCCAGCCCCTTCACCAGCTTCGTTGCTCTTCTCTAGACTCTCTCCACAGCCTCAACATCCTTCCTGTGCTGAGGGGCCCACAACTGAACACAGGATTCAAGGAGCGGCCTCACCAGTGCCGAGTCCAGAGGGAGAAGAACCTCCCTGGCCCTGCTGGTCACACCGTCTCTGATCCAAGCCAAGATGCCATTGGCCTTCTTGGCCACCTGGGCACACTGCTGGCTCATGGTCAGTTGGCTGTCGACCAGTTTAACACTCTGCAGGTTGTGGCAGAGCAAAGCAACAAAAACACAATGAACAGAGTGGGGTTTGCTGTATGACAACACTGCTCTGCAGTTTTCAGATGAGAAACCCTGTTTCCATCCTTTAGCGGAGTGCCCAGCCTGCTGAGTCACCGGCAGCATCTCCTGCGTAACTCGGTTAGCGAGTAAATAAAAAGGGGTTGTCTCCTTTACCTCATTCCCGATGAAGCAGCAGATGATGGCTGAGAGAGTGTTGGCTCTCAATAGAGAAAACAAACCGCAAGAAAACACCTAATCCCTCACATACAGGCTAAATGATAATAATAACTCACAAAAAAAAAAAAAACCTCACAAAAAAATCTGCTTACACGTTCCAATTTTAATTGGCAGAGCATTGGAATTGGAATTCCCCTTCCCTGGAGGGGTTTAAGGGACAGGTGGACGAGGCGCTGAGGGACATGGGTTAGTAATTGATGGGAATGGTTGGACTCGATGATCCAATGGGTCTCTTCCAACCTGGTTATTCTATGATTCTATGAATTCAGTTCTCAAGCAAGTCAGGAAAAATAATCAGAATTCCCTGTGACATCAAATCCTCTGGTAGCAACACAGTCCCTTTCTCTGCCATCCCCAGGTTTTCGGTCTGTGGCTAGAGCCTCAAGCAGACAAAATCAAACTCAAGCAAGGTAGAATATTTCACTTACTCTTCGTCTGCAAAGGGTTGTCCCGAGATGACATCGGTGCTGCCGGGCGCGTAGTTCCACTCTGTCTCAATAATTCCGATGTAATATTCCCTGTTCACTGCCCCAGCCTGGCAGCAGCAAGAAGCCAGCAAGCAGCTTAGGAGGAAAAGCTGCATTTTGCGTTCCCGAACCTCGTGGAAAAATGTGAAATAAAAACACGAGAGCAACCCATGCAATTTCCCTTTATATGTCCTCTCCCCCCAACCTTGCCTCCCCCCCCCTCCTGCTCCTGTTTGCTTTGGAGAACACAATAAAAAAAGTTGCACAATGTCTCTGTGTGTGGAGAGTACACAAAAGATTCTGGTAACCTCGTCAGCTCCGATAATCTTCAAAGAAATTCTTTCAGTGTCTGCCAACCTTCTATCGCGCAAATTGCCATCCAGACCGTTATCAGGCTGTAAACGTCGCAGCCCAATTGAAAGTCGTGTGTCGCTTTAAATGGATTTACAGACTTCAGCTTAATTACATTCTGCGCTATAGAATCAGAGAATCACCAGGTCGGAGGAGACCTCGAGTCCAACCATTCCCATCAAACCCATGTCCCTCAGCACCTTAAACCCCTCCAGGGAAGGTGACTCAACCCCTTCCCTGCGCAGCCTCTGCCACTGCCCAGTGACCCTTTCTGGGAAAAACTTTCTGTGAAGACTTGGGAGTAAAGGCTATTTCTCTGCCTATTTCTCTTCTCCTTCTGAACCTACAGATCCCTGCACAGCGTCCACCGCACCGTTATGACCCAGATGAGGGAGGACTGAGGTCGCTGGTGGCAGAGAAGAGTTGACACACCGATGGGGTCATAGATAAAATCTGCGAAGCCACCAAAGTTCCCCTGGAAACACTGGCCCAGGTTGCCCAGAGCAGCAGTGGTGGCTGCTCCGTCCCTGGAGGGGTTCAAGGCCAGATTGGATGGGGCTTGGAGTAGCTTGATGTAATAAGAGGTGTCCCTGCCCATGGCAGAGGTGGGACTGGATGGGCTTTGAGGTCCCTTCCAACCCAAACCGTTCCAGGATTCTGTGACATTTTGATAGGAACGGTTGGACTCGATGATCCTATGGGTCTCTTCCAACCTGGTTGTTCTATGATTCTATGACTCCTTTGGAAATGTGGTTTCAGAACAGAATGTGGCAGCAATAGCTAGAGATGAAAAGGACTGGCTGCTCCCAGATGGAGAAAAGGGGTTTTCACGTCTCATTTCCAAGCAGTTTCGATCTTGCCGGAATGGAAATGAGGGTCAGAAATAAATCCACACAATGAACTCCTTATGTTATCTTGCTCCTGGTCTGTCACCAGAAAGCTAAGCCACATTCTTCAATAATTAAAACCCTAATAGATGTATAGAGCTCTTAATCTTAACTGCTAGCACTACCTAAACATACTACCCAGAGCAGAGGGCTGTGCTTCTGCTTTATTCAAGCTCCATCTCTGTTGATCTCATTGAAAAATAAGAACAAGATTGGTCCTTAAACACTGGATGTTTAAAAAACAACTAACAGAATCAGTCCATAAACATTGGATGTTTAAAAAACAACTGACTAAAGTTTGCAATTGCATTTTTTTTCAGGCATAGATCCATTATATTGTTGTGCTTGAAGATTTACACCTATAAACCTGCAAATTGTAAAGATTTGTATTAAAAAAAGTCATAGAATCATAGAATAACCAGGTTGGAAGAGATCGACTGGATCATTGAGTCCAACCATTCCTATCAAACACTAATATATATCTTCATCACTGGGGAGTTCCTAAATAAATCTCTTCTGAGTGTTGACACATCCACACTTAATCTAAATAAATATTTAATTGTATTGCAACTTAAGAGCTTAATCACAGTCTTCACATTTAATCAGAAGAGTTGTATTTGCTTTGGACAGAGGAATAAGCTTCAGGATATAACTAAAGCACAAGAGGTTTCTTTAACGATCCGCAAATCTGAACCTTATAGTGAGATATACAGATCATAGAATCATAGAACAACCAGGTTGGAAGAGACCCACTGGATCATCGAGTCCAACCGTTCCTATCAAATATCAATATAAATTAACAATTCTAATTTCTATTCATACAAAAAAAAAAGAAAAAAATCAGGTAACGTCAGAATACTGATGTTCATAATCTCACCTTGTGGAGCTCACTGCACATCTGCATTAAATGAAGATTCTGCTTCTGTCTAAACGACTGGAGCCGAAGCCAAGTTTTTGAAATCCGGCCAAACCTGTGATGAAATTCTGGAGTTTCCCAGATCGGCACCACATGCTCAAAATTATTCCTGGAGGGATTTTTTTTTTTTCCCCCTTTTCCACTTCTTACGGTCAGTGTTTCAGTGAAGAAATCAGCACATGTCCCATCTGTGAATTAACTGAGGCAAAACTGAATCATAGAATCACCAGGTAGGAAGAGACCCATCGGATCATCGAGTCCAACCATAAGAGTGAGAAAACGTTCACCTCCTTTTACACAACTTAAATTCAAAACCAATCCTTTGCGCTCAGCTAAGAGGGTTGTTCATGGATATATGAGCTATTTAACCCCGAGCAGGGGTGGCTGCCCCACCCCTGGAGGGGTTCAAGGGCAGGTTGGATGGAGACATAGTTTTTATTTAAACACATAATATTTAAATTGGTTTTATTTAATATAAAAACTTCTGACAGGCAAGATTTTTCTATTACTGCTTCTAATCACACTTCAGCCAAACTTTATGATATTCGTGTGCCTGAGAACAGTGCTTGTATCTATTTTTTTTTTAAGGAACTCAAAACCCAGAAGTGACCGAGCTTCCCAAACCTGTTTTCTTATCTTTAGCGAGTGATGGAAGAGCAGGAGCTTCTCTCCTGTGGTGAAAAGGGAAGAGAAAGACCAAGCAACTAATTTAACTGATTAAATTATGAGTCTGCACTTTGGTATCACGATTATCTCCTTTATTGCTTTAAGCCCCAGGACCTCATTTCTCATACTGAGGATGCTGAGATGCTGTGACTCTTCTGAAAAGCGTCAACGTCGAATTGAAAACATAAAGCCAATCTTTCAATTCAAAAATTTTCCTTGAAGAAAAAAAAGAAACAAACAAAAATGAAATATTATTGCAAAAAAAAAAAAAAAAAAAAAAAAGGCTTCCAGTGAGATTGAATTGAAACCCTGCAATTTCAGAATTCCCTGATCTGAATGAGGTTGGACTCGATGATCCGATGGGTGTCTTCCAGCCTGGTTGTTCTATGATTCTATGATGCTGTTCTGACCTCCTGCAAACCTCTGGAGGTGAAGACCCTTTAAGTTCTGGAGAGCTTCCTTCGTCCTCTGCCTCTCTATTTGGTTGTAATGTTGGAAAAACCTTCCATGTCGCAAACGAGGAACTAGCGCTTGGGAGACTGTACTTCAGCAAGATGAATTTTAATCTACATGATGAATAACATGCCCCTAAAATGCAGAGGTGGATGGGGCACTGCAGTATTTCACTTCAAATCATAGAATCATAGAACAACCAGGTTGGAAGAGACCCATCGGATCATCGAGTCCAACCATTCCTATCAAACACTAAACCATGTCCCTCAGCACCTCATCCACCCGTCCCTTAAACCCCTCCAGGGAAGGTGAATCAACCCCCTCTCTGGGCAGCCTCTGACACTGCCCAATCACTCTTTCTGGGAAAAACTTCCTCCTAATGTCCAGCCTAAACCTCCCCTGGTGGAGCTTGAGGCCATTCCCTCTCATCCTGTCCCCTGTCCCTTGGGAGAAGAGCCCAGCTCCCTCCTCTCCACAACCTCCTCTCAGGGAGTTGCAGAGAGCAATGAGGTCTCCCCTCAGCCTCCTCTTCTCCAGGATAAACACCCCCAGCTCTCTCAGCCGCTCCTCTTCTTCTCCAACCCCTTCCCCAGCTTTGTTGCTCTTCTCTGGACTCGCTATGGAACAATCTGTCACGCTTGATACTGTTTGTTGCACCTCCTGCCTGCCAGAGTCAAGACTTTCCATGATCTAGATTATCTTTAAAGTCCCTGCCAACACAAACCATTCTATGATCAGAGACAGAAGTTATTGGAAAGAGGAAAGGTCACATAAAGGAGAAAAATAATGTGTTAAGAGCTTTCAGGTGTAACTTCAGGGTATATGTCACCACTGTCATCCAGCAGAGCAGGATCTGTCTCGATACGTCCTGTTTCCCTAAAGATAAACCTATATTTTCCTGGTGGTTGAGCTGGAGTGTGAACAGAACTCACCTTGTTCTCTCTCTTCAGTGAAGTGGCACCGTTCCCCCTCCAGAATTATTTCGCAATTCTAGGGGCTTTCTGCTTTGAACATCTACCCCACACGTGTACTCTCTTTCAACCAAATAACCAAAACCTTCATTTGAATATTTCCAACGTCTTCAAAATAAGCAGCTCTACGATTTGCAGGCACAAAGTCATCAAGATTCCCCAAGGTGTTTGGTAGGAGCACAAGTTGATTGGGGTTTATTTTTCGCTTCGGGCCGCAAACAAGATCCACAAATGCATAAGAATATAGGATAATTATCGAAGTATATAAATATATCATAGAATCATAGAATAATAGAACAACGATGTTGGAAGAGACCAAACGGATCATCGAGTCCAACCATTCCTATCAAACACTAACCCATGTCCCTCAGCACCTCGTCCACCCGTCCCTTAAACCCCTCCAGGAAAGGTGACTCAACCACCAACCTGGGTAGCCTGTTCCAGTGCCCAATGGCATGATGGGATGCCTACTTAAACATAGAGAAAACCAATTTTGCCTTCGCAAACAGTTCCTGTTTTGTAATCACACTGGTTGATCATGCACCTCTGAGCATCCATGTCACCTTGAACCATCTCCCAAAAGACCAGCTCTGTTCTTAAACCCCATTTCTTTATTACTTCTTGTGAGTTAATAGAAGCTAAGCAATTAAAACGGAGGCATTCTTCAAACCCTATAGGAAGAAATCAGGTTTTCAAACCAATCTGAGATGATAGAACCACCAGGTTGGAAGAGACCCACCAGATCATCGAGTCCAACCATTCCTATCAAACACTAACCCATGTCCCTCAGGACCTCGTCCACCCGTCCCTTAAACTCTTCCAGGGAAGGGGAATCAACCCCCTCCCTGGGCAGCCTCTGACACTGCCCAATCACCCTTTCAGTGAAGAAGTTTTGACTTATGTCCAGCCTAACCCTCCCCTGGTGGAGCTTGAGGCCATTCCCTCTTGTCCTACCCCTGTCCCTTGGGAGAAGAACCCAGCTCCCTCCTCTCCACAACCTCCTCTCAGGGAATTGTAGAGAGCAATGAGGTCTCCTCTCAGCCTCCTCTTCTCAGTATGAGCCCCACACCCACTTTATCCTTGAATTTCCACTGGAAATCACTTTTTTTTTACAAATTAAAAAGACTATTTAGGAGCTAATTCAAACCAGTTTATTCTTTTTTTTTTTTTTATCTGATTATTGTCAAGAACTTAGCCTTCCTTTCCGCAATGTCAGGGAATTGAGAAGAGTATTAATAAGCTAATACCGGATGCTTACAAGGTTCTCTCACTTAAGTCCCTCAAGTCACATAATTCTTGGTAAAAGAAGACGTTTTCCTCTGAGTATAAAATAAAAAGAAATCATATCTTCATCCAACACATTAATTCTCGAGGGAATGAAGCTTCCTGACCCACTGGGCTTTGATTCAGGTTATTTCAGAACAACCGATATTCCTATATTCTGAACAAAGAAAGTAGAGTATAAAAGCAATTCTATAGAAGTTTATTTAAAAACAAAAAAGGTGATTCCAATGAAAAAAACAGCTCCGGGGTATCCAAACCTTCCTATTGTCAGAACAGGGTGAAGGGTAAAAAAAACTGGAGTCCCTCCTAGGGTTAACTGGATGGGTTAGAAAACAAGAGTCAAAACCGTAGATGCCAAACTCTTCAAATAATTTCATCTGAAATAGAGACGAAGATTCAAGACAAAGGTTTCAATTGTCTTTGCAGCAGGTAAATCTACCATGGGAAATGGTGGAGAAGCCATTTCTCTTGTTTTCTAGGAAGTGGTGAAGGTTTTCTTGCCCTTTTTTTTTTTTTTTTTTTTCAGAGAATCCTGGCCTGCAAATGAAAAAGGAAGGATGTAATCGCCCTCTTTTTCCAATTCAACTTAGAATGCACCAGAGAAAATGCATAAACCCAAAGGGTAGGTCTTCAACTGAAACTGTTGAAGCTAAACTGACTTGGAGATGCTGAGGAATCATAGAACAACCAGGTTGGGAGAGACCCACCACATCATCAAGTCCAACCATTCCTATCAAACATTAAATCATGTCCCTCAGCACCTCATCCACCCGTCCCTTAAACCCCTCCAGGGAAGCTGACTCAACCCCCTCCCCTGGGCAGCCTCTACCAGTGCCTAACGACCTTTTCAGTGAATAATTTTTGACTTATGTCAAGTCTGACCCTCCCCTGGTGGAGCTTGAGGCCATTCCCTCTTGTCCTGTCCCCTGGGAGAAGAGCCCAGCTCCCTCCTCTCCACAACCTCCTTTCAGGTATTTGCAGAGAGCAATGAGGTCTCCCCTCAGCCTCCTCTTCTCCAGGCTAACCCCCCCCCTCCAGCTCTCTCAGCCGCTCCTCTTCTTCTCCAACCCCTTCACCACTGAGAAAGATCACCCTTCACTGAGGAAGTCCCCTCAGATGGTTTGTTACCTGGACAAAGACAGAGTAGGTCCCACAGAGCGTCCGTTTCAGCTCGGCAGCCACTTTGAGAGAGCAGATGATCAGCTGCAGCCCACTGAGAGCTATGAGGACAGAGAGCAGAATGATGTTCCACTCCACGACGTTGGGAGGTTCTGTGCACCGAGACCAAGCAGAGTAATCGGTGAGGTACCTGTGAGAGAAACAGTCATGTGAAGTCAATTAGATGTGATGGAGTCAACTCAGTTGAAATACACATTATTTTACCTTCAGTATATTAAAAAAAATTGGGCTTCATATATTTCAAGAGTGATGCTCTAGACTCTCATTACAGCAGAATAACTCCTGCACAGGTTTGTGAAACTCTGCTGAGTGAAAAGACTTATTTTCCTCGAATACATGTTCATTACATTTTAATTTTCCTTACAAGGAGGCAAATAATTTCCTAGAATCATAGAACAACCAGGTTGGAAAAGACCCATCGGATCATCAAGTCCAACCATTCCTATCAAAATAATAATTCCTATCAAATAAATGATAAATAATTAATAAAAAAATAAATAAAAATTAAAAATAAAAAAAAATTTAAAAATTTAAATTAAGAAATTAAGAAATTAAAAAAATTAAAAATAAATAATAAATAATTCCTATCAAAATAAAAAAAATAATTTCTTAGGGGATTCTGTTCTCAGTAAAGAAGCTGAAAAGCCTCACTTACAGGTAAGGGTCTTGTGTCTGAGAGACTGTGGAAAACTCAGAGAATTTGGCTATTGTTTTGGTGAACAATTGCTTTGAGAAAAATTATCTTGAGGTCTCTTACCCTCCAGCAGTGTCTTTGAAGATATAATCCCATCCGCTTGATGAATTGCAGAAAGGGCCTTGGATCAACCCCAGTGTGAAAACGATGAGGCTGTAGCCAGAGAAAGCCGCTCCGAGCAGGGCCAGGACGATTGAAATAAAACTCTGGAGTAAGAGAGAGAAATATTATGGGATGTGGACAGTGTCCACAGAAAATATATTCAACACATCTTAGCTACTGCCTCGGGGATGGTATAAAATTCATAGAGTCATAGAATCATAGAATCACCAGGTTGGAAGAGACCCACTGGATCATCGAGTCCAACCATTCCCATCAATCACTAACCCATGTCCCTCAGCACCTCATCCATCCATCATATCCCTCAGCGCCTCGTCCAGCACCTTAAACGTTCTTATTTTATTTCACAAGGACATTTTTTGTCATGTTTTTTGTTTGCTTGTTTGTTTTTCTTTCTCCTCTGCTTATGCACCAGAAGGAAGGAGCTATGCTCTTCATGACCTCTCCACTCGAATCCCTCTTTGTGGAAGGAAGCAGAGGATGTGTTGGAAACGCGGGAGCAGGAAGGCTCTGAGAACGACCTTTAGGCACAGAATTAAAACGCAGACTCACCCTGTAGGTTTTGTTACAGCTCTCACTCTGGCAGCACCGATAGAAGACGCTCCACTCCAGGGCTATTAGAATCACTGCCAACAGGAGGATCTGTAAGGGGATGGATAAGGTCAGTGAGGTGACTGCAGATATTAAATCAGTCTCCTTTGCCCGTGGAATCATAGAACAATCAGGTTGGAAGAGACCCACCGGATCATCGAGTCAAACCATTCCCATCAAACACTAAACCAAGTCCCTCAAGACCTCATCCACCTGTGCCTTAAACACCTCCAAGGAAGGTGAATCAACCACCTCCCTGGGCAGCCTATTCCAGTGCCCAATGACCCTCTGTGTGACTCCTCTGAATACTCAAGGCTTACAGTTCTTAAAATCATCTGAACAGTAATAAGCAGGTTTTTTAGGTTTTGCTTCATTTTGTTCTGCTAAAAGAGCTCTAACTCAACCTCCCCAGGGGATTAAATCAACTTAGTGCCTCTATAATACGAACATCAATTACACAGGAACAAAAGGCCAGCAGGACAAAGAGAAATCAACCCTACAAAATCACTGACGTGAAATTAAACAGTGCACACAGCGTATCATTCACTATATTAACATTTTTTTCAGTTTGATTGAGTGTTTTCTGCCTGCAGTGGTTTTCACCACAGTGATTGCTGTTCAATTAGAAGCACAATTAGCTCGATTCCATCATTGCACAGGAACACAATGTTATTTAGAATCATAGAACAACCAGATTGGAAGGGACCCATCGGATCTTCTAGTCCAACCATTCCTATCAAACACTAAACCAAGTCCCTCAAGACCTCATCCACCTGTGCCCTAAACACCTCCAAGGAAGGTGAATCAACCCCCTCCCTGGGCAGCCTGTTCCAATGCCCAATGACCCTCTGTGTGTAAAACTTCCTCCTAATCTCCAGCCTAAATCTCCTCTGGTGGAGCTTGAGGCCATTCCCTCTCGTCTTGTCCCCTGTCCCTTGGGAGAAGAGGCCAGCTCCCTCCTCTCTACAACCTCCCTTCAGGTAGTTTGCACCAGTAATTCATGGCAAACCCGTAGAGTCGACACTTACCAGCACACCTGAGAAGCAAACCCCTTCAAAATGCCACACGAAGTTGGGAAGCTGGTAACTGGCAGCGTAGGAAGCTTTCCCGTTGGGGAAGTATAAGAGGATGTTAACGACAATACTCCAAAGAGCAAGAGGGATCAGCAGGCAACTCAAACAGCTTCCACACGTCTCTAAAGCCATTTCTCTTTGTGATAGGAGCGGTTGGACTTGATGAGCCGGTGGGTCTCTTCCAGCCTGGTTGTTCTATGATTCACAAGAACTTGAGCAGTTTCGTTCTTCTAAGCTAACAGAAGATCACAGAACGTTGAATATGAGATGCGTTTTAACCTCCTCGGTTTGGTTGAGTCATTTCATATTCACAGGGACCAAGACTGGGTATGAATCCAGAGCGAGATGTTTAGCAGTTAGCAAGAAAACAGAGGAATATCATTCTTTAAACTCATTGTCTGTTCTAAGCGTATGTCTTTAAGTAGCGGTTTCCCTTCTAAGGGATCCTCCTTTGTGATCTTCCAAATGAAATATGTCTGGAAGTCAGACTCAGGAAGGAACTCCCGAAGTCTCATTTCCTACGGACTGCTTAGAAATGCACTCCTCCCGAGAACACGGCTTATGCTGCAGATACTTGGTGGCGTTAGGCAGCTTGCCCAGACTTGCTGCAGCTCAGATTGTCCCCCTTACAGAGGGAATCATAGAATCACCAGGTTGGAGGAGACCCATCGGATCTTCTAGTCCAACCATTCCCATCAAACAATAAACCATGTCCCTCAGAACCTCATCTACCTGCCCCTTAAACACGTCCAGGGAAGGGGAATCAACCACTTCCCTGGGCAGCCTATTCCAATGCCTAATGACCCTTTCCATGAAAAACTTCCTCCTAATCTCTGGCCTATATCTCCCCTGGTGGAGCTTGAGGCCATTCCCTCTTGTCCTGTCCCCTGTCCCTTGGGAGAAGAGCCCAGCTCCCTCCTCTCCACAACCTCCTTTCAGGTAGTTGTAGAGAGTAATGAGGTCTCCTCTCAGCCTCCTCTTCTCCAGGATAAACACCCCCAGCTCTCTCAGCCATTCCTCATAAGGCCTGTTCTCCAGCCTCTTCACCAGCTTCGTGGCTCTTCTCTGGACTTGCTCCAGAGCCTCAACATCCTTCTTGTGCTGAGGGGCCCAGAACTGAACACAGGATTCAAGGAACAGCCTCACCAGTGCTGAGTACAAAGGGAGAATAACCTCCCTGGACCTGCTGGTCACACAATAGAATCAAAAAATCACCAATCACACATGTAGAATCATAAAATCACCAGGTTGGAAGAGACCCATCGGACCATCGAGTCCAACCATTCCTATCAAACACTAACCCATGTCCCTCAGGACCTCATCTCTGCTTTGCAGAGAGCACAGAAGCCCTAATAACACTGGTTAAGAGCTGCCAGGCTGACCGACTCATCAATTAATTTTTCTTTTCTGCAGCATTACGGAACTGGATTGTTTCAGGAGTCAAACCCTACTGCTTCTCCAGTTGTTTCACTCTGAGCTGAATAGAATCACAGAATCACCAGGTTGGAAGAGACCCACTGGATCGAGTCCAACCATTCCCATAAATCAGTAACCTACAGATTTGACCAAAACACATGTGACTTCTTATACAGGTCTGTGTTTTTTTGGAAATACCTGCTGCTCTGCGCTGTGCAGAGCCAACCCCAGGCAGTTACCCTATTTTCACATGTCATCATTCCCTAAATGAGTAAACATCCATCCCAGTATCGCAAAGCACAGGCTGCGTGAGTGCTCGCAGCACAACCCAAACCTTCTTCCCGTACCCCGTGAGTCATCAGAAAGTAACTCAAGAAGCAGCTTAGGGTTTACTCAATAGGAAAGTCGCTGTCAGAGAACAAAAAAAAAAAAAAAAAAAAAAAAAATCTGGGCTGTATCAAAAGCGAGAAAGCTGATTTTAGAAGCAATGATGTCAGGGAGTATATTCTTTCTCATTTCCTCATGAGCTGTTCTAGGCTTTGCACACGAGCCTTCACTCATGATCTCATAAAAAGCTGTTTATGTTACACATTTCAACAAATTCCTTCTTATTGCTTGAAATGAGATCAAGCAGGGAAATGGACACGGTGATACTTGTGTGATCACACTGGTTTTCCACCTCTCCTCTGCTGTGACTCCTCTGTTTCCTATCCCACTATTTTCTATGAGGTTTCATTCATTGAGGTGCTGAGGGACATGGTTTAGTGTTTGATAGGAATGGTTGAACTTGATGATCTGATGGGTCTCTTCCAACCTGGTTGTTCTGTGATTGTATGGTTGTTATTTGTCTTCCTGATACATGCAACTAATAAACAAACTGAAACAGATTTATAAATTGTAATGGACAGAATGATTAGAGCTTAGAATTTAAACTTCACCTTGGATCCATACTCAGCATCAATGCTCACTGTTTACATCATCTTTTAAAATACCTGTTGATTTTTTTTTTTTTTTTTTTTTTTTTTGCCTTGTGTGTAAGACTATTTTGGGAGTTTTCTTTATAGAGAAATGATTGATTTAGGTTAAATTCATTTCAGTTAGCAGAGAATTCATTCATCCAGAGCAAACATGGCTTTTCGGTAAGAGGCTTGGCATCAGCTCATGGGTATCAACAGCAACAGGAAAGCAGCTCTTGCAACACTTGGTAAGGGATTTGAGAAACCGAGTGCCACGTTTGCTTAGTATAAAACAGTTATTTCCTGTTCTAGCAGTATCGCCAGGTGGCCAAGAAACTCCACAACATCCTGGTCCACATCATAGAATCATAGAACAACCAGGCTGGAAGAGACCTACCAAATCATCGAGTCCAACAGTTCCTATCAAACACTAACCCATGTCCCTCAGCACCTTGTCCACCTGTCTATTAAACACCTCCAGGGAAGCGGAATCAACCCCCTCCCTGGGCAGCCTCTGCCACTGACCAATCACCCTTTCTGGGAAAAATATTTTCTCCTAATATTTAGCTTGTACCTCCCCTGGAGGCCCTTGAGGCCATTCCCACTCTCCCTGTCCCTTGGGAGAAGAGCCCAGCTCCCTCCTCTCCACAACCTCCTCTCAGGGAGTTGCAGAGAGCAATGAGATCTCCCCTCAGCCTCCTCTTCTCCAGGATAAATACCCCCAGCTCCCTCAGTCACTCCTCATAAGGCCTGTTCTTCATCCCCTTCACCAACTTCATTGCTCTAGACTGCACTCAATTACTTCTATATACTTGATTATGAATAAATAGTATTGCAGGAAGCAGACATCCTCAGATTCTAAACAAAGCTTTTCCCATCCTAGAATTTTTTTTTTTTTTTTTGCTGTGGAATTGTGTGTGATTGCATTTTTATGGTTGATTTCTTTCTTTCAGCTATATATTTGCACTAGACGGACCTGGTTGGGAGGATGGATACACCTCAAGCTTCCGGCTGCCCCATCCCTGGAGGGGTTCAAGGGCAGGTTGGATGGGGCTTGGAGCCCCTGAGCCAGTGGGAGGTGTCCCTGCCCATGGCAGGGGTGGCACTGGATGGGCTTTGAGATCCTTTCCAACCCAAACTATTCTATGATTCCTCCTTACCTGTTTTCAAAGACGTCATCAACCGTTAGGTTCCTCAATTGATTGATAATGGCAATCAACCTCATTTCTTTGTTTTTCGCTGCCATTCCCAGCAGCAAACCGCCCCAACCAGCACTCTGCTGGCAACATGTAATTCAGATTTACTTTACCTTGTGACAGAACATCTCGTTGTATCATCCCACAAGCCACGCTTCGGAGGTTCTTGCCCAGGATCTCAGAATATCGCCTCCAGGCTGCTTACTGGCGAAGATAAATATTTCAGATTAATCCATCACTGCTGACCTGAGTTTGAACCATAGTTTCTCAACACTGAGGCAAAAAGGCAGGACCCAAATCCATGTTTTGGTTTGTCTTCACACTCTAAGTAGTTGGGAGGAGATCAGCAGACAGGACACAGCAGCTACATGGGAACATCTCTCTGGACCTTGAAAGGACCATCAGCAATGAGCTTCTAGCCCAGACCCAGGACTAAGACTCCACATACACAGTTGTATCTCTCACAGAGCTGTCCTCGCACTATCGTTTCCTTCTTGCCTGACTCAGGTAAACAATCTAAACCAAACAGTGAAGCAGTTCCCATTCCCACTCTGACAGAGCCTGCTGGAGAGGAGAAGTAGGTTAGAACCTGACAGCTTTATATCCACATTCTCCTGTCACCACTGCCACTCATTCTAACACCAGGAAAGCCACGGATCAGGGAAAGAATCACTGACACCTGCTGGGTGTTTTAATACAAATCTTTATTTGTGAAATAGGGGAGAAGTCCAGAAAAGTCCTAAAAACTTGAATTTTGCATCTCTGCCCTCGATCATCCACATTATACTGCTTTTTTTTCTGTTTGTTTCTCTCTAGCTGAGTTTTCATTTAATCTGGGCCAGACTAAACTGGGCTTGTGTTCATTCCACCATCAGAATGAAAGCGCAACTTTATTGGGAAAGCACCATAAAACACAGAGATGGTTTTTGCAGTAGTAAAGAGAGAAAAAAAATACACAAAATAAACCCACAGCTTTAGAGGTGTGTTCAACCAGTTGTCTGTACTAAGAGGGAATAGCTCTGTTCTTGGGGTCAGTTCCCATTTAACATCATTGGCACATTGGGCACAAACATCATTTAACATTGGGCACAAACATCATTTAACATTGGGCACAAACATCATTGGCACATTGGGCACAAATGCTGATTTTCTTGAGGAGAGGGAGGCTCGACAGAGGCAGGATAGACCAATAGGCTGCAGCCAATAGGATGAGGTTCAACAAGGCCAAGTGCTGGGTTCCTCCACTTGGGTCACAACGACCTCATGCAGTGCAACAGGCTTGGGGCAGGATGGCTGGGAAACTGCCTGGTGGAAAAGGCCCTGGAGGTACTGGCCGACAGTAGCTGAATATGAGCCAGCAGTGGCCCGGGTGGCCAAGAAACTCCACAACATCCTGGTCCACATCATAGAGTCATAGAACAACCAGGCTGGAAGAGACCTACAGAATCATTGAGTCCAACCATTCCTATCAATCACTAACCCATGTCCCTCAGCACCTCGTCCACCCGTCCCTTAAACACCTCTAGGGAAGGGGACTCAACCACCTCCCTGGGCAGCCTCTGACACTGCCCAATGACCCTTTCTGGGAAAAATTTTCTCACTCCACAGCCTCAACATCCTTCTTGTGCTGAGGGGCCCACAACTGACCCCAAGATTAGAGGAGTGGTCTCACCAGTGCCGAGTCCAGAGGGAGAAGAACATCCCTGGCACTGCTGGTCACACCATTTCTGATCCAAACCAAGATGCCATTGGCCTTCTTGGCCACCTGGGCCACTGCTGGTTCATGTTCAGTCGCTGTCAACAAACACCCCCAGGTCCTTCTCCTCCAGGCAGCTTTCTAGACAGACCTCTCCTAGTCTGTAGCACTGTCGTATGAGGGGCAGTTGAGGGCCCTGAGGTTGTTTAGTCCAGAAGAAAGGGGAGACCTTATCACTGTCTACAAAGCCCGGAAAGGAAGTTGTAGAGGTGGGGGTTGGTCTCTTCCCCCAAGGGACAGGACAAGAGGGAATGGCCTCAAGTTGTGCCAGGGGAGGGTCAGACTGGACATTAGGAAAACTTTCTTCTCCAAAAGGGTCATCGGGCACTGGCAGAGGCTGCCCAGGGAGGTGGTGGAGTCACCTTCCCTGGAGGGGTTTAAGGGACAGTTGGATGAGGTGCTCAGGGATCTGGTTCAGTAGTGAACAGGGATGGTTCAACTCTACGATCTCAAAGGTCTTTTCCAACTAAACGATTCTATGAAATTATTATAAGTATTCAGAATACATTTTGCCTTTACATAACAGGGACATAAATGGACAACCTGAACATGACTCCAACAACAAAGCCTGGACCACAGTCAGGTAAATCAATAGCAACAGCACAGTCTGACAACAACCAATGCACGTTTTTGTACGCATGGGATATAAAACCCCACAAAATACTTAATACACCACAAATGCACCGACATCAACACGTTGTCTGGTTTCTAGCAAGCGTATGCCTGTGGGGGGAACAAAAAGAAAGAAAAACATATTAAGAAGAGTTCTAATATCGTATATAAGGCCTAAAATTAACCAGACAATATTTAGAGAACCATAACATGGCTCATTTGTACTGCAGTTACAGTTACTGGAAGATAGGACAGAGAAGACAGTATCATGAAATCATGGAGTAACCAGGTTGGAAGAGACCTACCAGATCATAAAGTCCAACCATTTCTATCAAACACAATAATAAAATATCAAACACAGTAATAGAATCACAGAATCTATGAAAAGTCTTAGGAGGAGTAACTGAGAGAGCTGGGGGT
Organism: Coccyzus lansbergi; assembly: GCA_033558105.1. Lineage (NCBI taxonomy): Eukaryota > Metazoa > Chordata > Aves > Cuculiformes > Coccyzidae > Coccyzus > Coccyzus lansbergi. The sequence continues at coordinate 98,530 of JAUMJK010000141.1, read as the reverse complement.
GTTTAGCCTAGAGAAGAGGAGGCTGAGAGGAGACCTCATTACTCTCTACAACTACCTGAAAGAAGGTTGTAGAGAGGATGGAGCTGGGCTCTTCTCCCAAGTGACAGGGGACAGGACAAGAAGGAATGACCTGAAGCTCCACCAGGGGAGATTTAGGTTGGAGATTAGGAGGAAGTTTTTCACAGAAAGGGTCATTGGGCATTGGAATAGGTTGCCCAGGGAGGTGTTTGATTCACCTTCCCTGGTGGTGTTTAAGGGACGGGTAGATGAGGTCCTGAGGGACATAGGTTAGTGTTTGATAGGAATGGTTGGACTCGATGATCCGGTGGGTCTCTTCCAACCTGGTGATTCTATGATTCTATGATCTCCAAAGGACTTACCTCCTCATGACTGCAGCACAACCCTCCAAGGATGCCATTGATTATCTGTATGAAGCACAGGATGAACTCTATTACTCCCACGACAAGGAGGATGGAGAAGAGGGTGACGTTCCAATGCACGATGTTGTGAGGTTCGTGACATGCAGACCACTTGTTGTACTCAAACAAGTACCTACGAACAGCAATTAAAAACATATTAACATCGTGACAGAGTAGGATGCTTACCTTACTCTAGAACCAGGCTGCATCTAGTCTGTAACTGCATCAATGATAAACGTTGTAAGTGGGAACGGAAAATGCAATTGTTTAATCTTAGCAAAGTTTGTTGTGTTTAAGAACACGTTGAACGATCAACGAGATATTTTTAGGTCTTAATTTCTGTTAAAAAAAAATACAAGCTGTAAAAGCAGAATTAAAGTGAGATTAAAAGTGAGACAGAAGGTCAAGAAACCTGAAAGAGCAAAATGATTTCTTAAGACAACTGCAGAGCATTTCAGGACTGAGCCTATATTCTAAAGACAATAATTAGTGATCTGATGCAAACTTCATCCCTTCTCCTCCCTGAGAGGAGGTTGTGGAGAAGAGGGTAATGGCCTCTTCTCCCAAGGGATAGGATGAGAGGGAATGGCCTCAAGCTCCACCAGGAGAGGGTCAGGATGGACATTAAGAAAAAATATTTCACGTAAAGCATCGTTGTGCAGTGTCAGAGGCTGCCCAGGGAGGTGGCTGATTCACCTTCCCTGGAGGGGTTTAAGGTGTGGGTGGATGAGGTGCTGAGGGACATAGGTTAGTGTTTGATGGGAGTGGTTGGACTCAATGATCCAATGGATCTCTTCCAACCTGGTTATTCTATGATTCTATATTAAGTCATAGCTGGGGACAAGGAGGATCCCCCCCCACCCAAAGAGGTGCAACAGAAATGTAAAATTCAAACTCTCTGCCGTGAAGGAGCTCTGCGCTGCTCCTTAATACTCAAGTTGTCTGTCATCAGTTGTAAACTGTTACCAGAATCAGCCCCAAGGTTGCCAAGTGCACACACATTGTAAAAACACATCATGATCCAAACGAATCCTCTTCCAACCTGTAGGATTCGTGGGGATTAATGAGGAATAGCATACAATTCAGCTACCCAGGCTTGGCTTGCTGGAGAACTCTAATTAGGGCTAATGAAGAGCTCCTGGCCCTCCCCACCCTGCAGCATAAAAAGAAGATTTTATGAACCTTTTCTATTTTCATTTAGAGAGGTTCTGTGCCGTTGTCACTAATGAAGTTACACTGGTGTAAAGCAACTTCAGAAGGAAGCGTCACAAAACCTGTTCCTACACAACGGGACAAATTTTCTAACCACTATTCATAGTTTGTAAGACCCTCAGATTCCCCAAACTTTGAACTTCATGTCAGAGATGTTCCTAAACATGAATTATATGGATTATATAGATATCATTACTCATATAAATACGTTCAGGTCCCTTTTTGTAGGGCAGAGGATTTGGAGAAGAGGAGGCTGAGAGGAGACCTCATTACTCTCTACAACTACCTGAAAGGAGGTTGTAGAGAGGAGGGAGCTGGGCTCTTCTCCCAAGGGACAGGGGACAGGACAAGAGGGAATGACCTCAAGCTCCACCAAGGGAGATTTAGGCTGGAGATTAGGAGGAGGTTTGTCACAGAAAGGGTCATTGGGCATTGGAATAGGCTGCCGAGGGAGGTGGTTGATTCCCCTTCCCTGGAGGTGTTTAAGGGACGGGTGGATGAGGTCCTGAGGGACATGGTTTAGTGTTTGATAGGAATGGTTGGACTCAATGATCCGATGGGTCTCTTCCAACCTGGTTGTTCTATGATTCTATGATTTAGATCTCTAGCAGGGTGGGTAGCTGACAACATCTATTTAGGTTTTAGTGAATGCGAAGAGGTATAAACTTGGGAAATGATCTTGGTGCACGGTTCCTGGATATCACTGAAGAGCACTGGAATGAAGACCAAGAATACACAGGGGGAAATACAACATCCTCCTGGATGGACAACTTACCCTCCAGAGGACTCGGTGAAAGGATAGATCCAGTTCCTTTCTGGGTGAGTAGAACAATACGGTCCCTGAGACAAGCCCAGCGCTGAAATGATTATACAGTATCCAGAACCAATGAGCCCAATAACAGCTGCCAGAACCGAGGAGAGCGTCTGCAAAGCAAACATAGACATGAAATTTTAACAGACCAATCACCTTGCTTTGGGGATTTTCTCAGACTGGAACACAAAGCTGGGGAAGGGGTTGGAGAACAAGTCTTACGAGGAGTGGCTGAGAGAGCTGGGGGTGTTTATCCTGGAGAAGAGGAGGCTGAGGGGAGACCTCGTTGCTCTCTCCAACTCCCTGAGAGGAGGTTGTGGAGAGGAGGGAGCTGGGTTCTTCTCCCAAGGGACAGGATGAGAGGGAATGGCCTCAAGCTCCACCAGGGGAGGCTCAGACTGGATATTAGGAAAAAAATTTTCATGGAAAGGGTGATTGGGCAGTGGGAGAGGCTGCCCAGGGAGGGGGTTGAGTCCCCTTCCCTGGAGGGGTTTAAGGGACAGGTGGATGAGGTGCTGAGGGACATGGCTTAGTGATTGATGGGAATGTTTGGACTCTATGATCTGGTGGGTCTCTTCCAACCTGCTGATTCTATGTTTGAGACTCTCTTACCGCACAGCTTTTCCCGCAGTTGGCGTGGCCGTAGCACCCATCGCGGTGAAGCCCAATGAAAACTGCAGCTGGAATGAGCACCTAGGCAGGGAGCAAAGAAACCACAGTGTCCTCCTTTGTTGCATTTCAGATAAAACACACCACATTTCATTTTCATCGCTTCTTGGTCGGGGAGATGGGGGTAGCCTGTAGGCCTTGTTCAGTTTTACATGGTAGACACCTCTACCAATAGCAGCAACAACAACATCAGGACAGGCACATTTCTATTTTCTCTGAAGAGCGTAGAGAGCCTGTCGATGAAGAGCCTGCTAACATTTAAAGCACTTCAAGTTTTAAAGTTTTTATTCACTTTAAAGGCTACATCCTGCAAATAAAATGCTTTCCAAAAAAAATTTTTTTGGCACAGGTAGATGAGGTCCTGAGGGACATGGGTTAGTGTTTGATAGGAATGGTTGGACTCAATGATCTGATAGGTCTCTTCCAACCTGGTGATTCTATGATTCTTTGAGGACTACAAGATAAGTCTCTCAATTATTGGTTAAAAATCCCAACTACTATGAATATGTTACTGAAGTGTTATCACTGCCTGTGTGACAAACCAGTCTGAGCAGGGTGGAAAGTCTAGAAATCCTCCTCCTGCCTCAGGCGAACATCTCGCCACAGGCATCACTTTTTGTAGGTTTTCACAACCAACTTTCAGGGACAGAAAAGCAAAGCAAGAGAGTAGAAGTTCTCTGTAAGAGCCTTAAGTCATCCATACTCCAGAGCTTTAAGTCATCCACACTCCAGAGCTTTTAGCACAAAGTCAAGAAGGAGCAGAGTGGTATAAGGAGAGTATTTCCCTTCAGCATTAACAGGACTTAATAGTTTGTGCCTATAGAGACTCTACACCCACGAGTAGCTAAGAAAACCATGAAGATCTGCCTCCAATTCCTAAGCAGTACTTTTAAAAGTGAGTGAAAAAGGAAGTCAGGGAACTTAAATAGGCTACAATGTGGTCTACAAAGTTGGAAAGGCAGGAAAGAAGAGTTTCAGGTGAACAATTTCCTATGATAAACACACTCAAATCTTCCCCCTTTGCTGTTGCTCGAATGCAAAAAGGTTTGAGCAACTGCCACTCGATTCCTCTGAATAAAGAGCTAAGGCAGAGAAATCATAGAATCAAAATTAAATCAAAAAATCAAAATAACTGTAAGCATCTCAGATAAGAGGAATTAAGGAATCGCAATGAAATGCTATCTAGGTATAAAAAAAGGAGAAGGGTTCAATAATAATAGAAATGTAAGAGTGAACCCTTTACACAAGCCATGACCCAGTGTGAGGCTTGGTTCCAGTTTTGCATTTGGATTCTACACCCTAGACCCTGCGATATTCTCAGCTCTAAAGCTGCATAATATTATAAATAAGATAACTAATTGTAACTAATAATACCTATGGGGTAATAGAGCTAATTTAGACAGACACAGCTCCAGAGATTCCTGCAGATAAGAGATATGATCAATCCATTAGCGCAACTGGTAAAGAAACATTAATACCAAGTAGCTCCAACACAAACTTGAAAGAAAGCGCTAACCCATTACTTACCAAGATGCCTCCGCCTAGAATGCCGTGAAGGCACTCGACGTATCTGCCGAGACGATGCTCTGAAGCGTATCTTGTTTCGCCATTTGGAAAATAAAGTAAAATGTTCGCGATGATGCTGATCAAGGCAAGGATGAGCAACTTGCAACCGATACACCTGGCGCGGGCCCCAAAACACATGGTTCTCAGCTTTGAAAAAGTCCTTCTCTCACTAGTCCAATTCAACTTCTGTCATACCTGTCCGCGCCTAAAAGGAGATCGGCTCTTCTTCTCCCCTCCTTAAATATTCACGGTAGCCTAGCTACCTGGATGACGTTTACACCTCTTGGTAAGCACCATCCCCAATTGCAGAGTGAGGGAGCAGATGGCAGAACGCCACCACCACCCTTCTTAAATGCAATAATTGCCGTCAAACCAAACGCAACCGAGGAAGGTAATTTCACTCCAGCGGATGATGCATGGAGTGGTCACCGCTGAACATGACTAGACACGAACGACAGGCTGAAAACCACAACACAAGTTCTGTTAGGAACTGAAGGAAAAAAGGGTTTGTTTTCTTTGTTAGGAGCACCTTTAATTTTTAGGTTTATAGACTGATTCAGAGCAACTCCAAGCCAGGGAAAGACTCGGTTGACTTCAACAACATTGACTCAGAGTCTGGTGTATAAATACAATAAGTTCTTCAGTAATGAGGAGTATGTAGAGCAACCACTCGCTTTGCTATCCTGTTCTTGGAATAAGAGGAAACCTCACCAGGAAGGTGAAAAACAAATAAAATGGGCAGGTAGGCTTCTAAGGAGCGTCCTTGTTCTCACTATTAGAAGTCAAACTGAATTTAGATTAACAGCCACGTGCTGGAGCTAAACCAAGCAAACAGTAATGAAAAAAATCTGCTTCAAAAATAGGATTAGGGGATGGAATCATAGAATAAGCAGGTTGGAAGAGACCCACCAGATCATCGAGTCCAACCATTCCTATCAAACACTAACCCATGTCCCTCAGCACCTCGTCCACCCGTCCCTTAAACCCCTCCAGGGAAGGTGACTCAACCCCCTCCCCGGGCAGCCTCTGACACTGGCCAATCACCCTTTCCAAGAAAAAATTTTTCCTAATGTCCATCCTGACCCTCCCCTGGTGGAGCTTGAGGCCATTCCCTCTCGTCCTGTCCCTTGGGAGAAGAGCCCAGCTCCCGCCTCTCTACAATCCTTACATTGAAATTTCTTGTGTAGAAATACAAAACAGAAAAAGCCCAAACAGAAATTTATTACATCACAGGTTTCCAACCTGTGTTACCTGTGCCAGTAACATCAATTTGCATAATAAATGGAAATGCAAAGTTAACAGGAAGAATTAGGATCTAGAGGTTTCTTTCTTTTCCCTGATGCAAATTTTCATAGAATCCTAGAATCACCAGGTTGGAAAAGACCCACCAGATCATCTAGTCCAACCATATTTTTTTTGTTTAGGCATATAGAGCATATTAGAAAACTGTACTGAGATTTTTTTTCAGTTATTTGGGGTGTGTGTGAGTATTCAGGTTTTTTTTTTTTTTCCTTGCAGGGTGTGTATGGTTTGTTTTGTTTTTTTAAATAGGTAGATGACACTGTAAACAGAAGTCCAGACCAAATCCCTCATATCCTTGGAAGTGATGTGAGCAACACTTCAACTGAGAGAGAGGGCACATGCACACAAAAAAGGGGGTGTGGAAGGGAAAAGAGAACAGCCTCGCGCAGATGTGGGTTTGTGATGTAACTTCTCCGGGTATTGTAGCCGTTGACCTTGGAGACTTCCTTCGCCATGAGAAATATCCTCTAATTGTGGAAACACGGGCTTGGCAGTATTGTGCACTTCGCCTCCGATGACTAAAACGAGCACAAACTTCATCCTGCAGGTTTCCTCTGCAGAAGGAGACGGCTGCTCGACTGAAAACTCCCTTTATTGTGTTATGTTAAAAAAGCCCAAAACCACTGCCCCTCCAACAACCACACCACACACATGGCCATAAGGAAGCAGATGTAAAAACCGTTCTATTTATAGTCTATATAATTGCTTACTAAACTCTTGATTGGAAATAAATTCCACATGGTCTAGATCGTCCTATATTTCAAATCGATTCTGTGCATTATCAAGCACGTGGGGCACTGCAGTCACCCCCAACAATACAATAGGAGTTCAGATCTCTCCCGTGTAATCACAAGGATTGCAAAAATCTGAACTTTGTTTATTTCTCATGCCTATTCACTTCATAAATATCATAGAATCATAGAATCATAGAATCACCAGGTTGGAAGAGACCCACAGGATCATCGAGTCCAACCATGCTGCTTAGCAAAGTAGAGCAGCGGTGGATTTTTGGAATGTGTTGTGGAGTTCTTGGTGCTGAAACCGGTCCAGAGTTGTGGAATTATAGAATCACAGAATGGTTTGGGTCACAAAGGACCTTAAAGATCATCCAGTCCCAAACCTCATTAGCCAGACTTGAGCATCTCATCAACCTGGGGCCAAACTCCAACTTGTGTCATGCTCCAGCACCATGAGGTGGCAGAGTTTATGTTATTGTAAACGGGATTAGAACTGGGGTTTGTGCCTTTTATACAAGAATTGCAGTGTTTGCACTTAAAGACGTAAGATAACTTCTTACTCATTCACAGGTGCTTCCCTGTTGCCCATGGGGAGCTCCAGTTTCCCACAGAACTATTCCTGCAGCTCTGATGCCTGTCCTGGTCAAAGAACTTCAATTAAAAGTCATAGAATATGTTGGGTCGGAAGGGACTTTAAAGATCATCTAGTTCCAACCCCTCTGCCATGGGCAGGGACACCTCTCACTGGATCAGGCTGCTCCAAGCCCCATCCAACCTGGCCTTGAACCCCTCCAGGGATGGGGCAGCCACCGCGTCTCCAGTTTATATCCATCGCCCATCATCCTATCACTACAAGCCTTCTGTTGATTACGATGAATCACTTGGGGAATCTGGATTAGGGTGGAGGTGCTAGGCAAGGCTGGAGCAGAATTGATTTGGAGTTGTTGGAACAGGTCCAGAGGAGGTTACCAAGATGATTCAAGGGCTGGAGTACCTCCTGTGTGAGGACAGGCTGAGAGAGTTGGGGTTGCTCAGCCTGGAGAAGAGAAGGCTATGAGGAGACCTTTTAGTGACTTTCCAGTATCTGAAGGGGCTACAAGAAAGCTGGGGAGGGACTGTTCACAAAAACTTGGAGTGATAGGACTAAGGGAAACGGGGATAAACTGGAGAGGGGCAGACTGTGACTAGACATAAGGAGGGATTTCTTCACCATGAGGGTGGGGAGGGACTGGAACAGGTTTCCCAGAGCAGGGGTGGCTGCCCCATCCCTGGAGGGGTTCCAGGCCAGGTCAGATGGGGCTTGGAGCCCCTGATCCAGTAGGAGGTGTCCCTGCTCATAGCAGGGGGGTTGGAACAAGATGATCTTTAAGGTTCCTTCTGCCCAAAACTGGGTATGTCTTGGCAACACTAACATACTCTCTACAACTACCTGAAAGGAGGTTGTAGAGAGGAGGGAGCTGGGCTCTTCTCCCAAGTGACAGGGGACAGGACAAGAGGGAACAGCCTCAAGCTCCACCAGGGGAGATTTAGGCTAGAGATTAGGAGGAAGTTTTTCACACAGAGGGTCATTGGGCATTGGAATAGGCTGCCCAGGGAGGTGGTTGATTCACCTTCCCTGGAGGTGTTTAAGGGACAGGTAGATGAGGTCCTGAGGGACATGGGTTAGTGTTTGATAGGAATGGTTGGACTCAAAGATGTGGTGGGTCTCTTACAACTTTGTTGTTCTATGATTCTATGAACACAATATGCATATCGAGACAGATTATGACTCCACATTTGTGCTCCCCTACAAACTATTGTCATTTGTTGTTCTCCTGCTGTTTCGTAGGTTGCAGCTCACAGAGGCAAACAGTGGCTCACACAACTGCTCACAACATGTGATGAATACGCAGTTCCCGGTCAGCTAAAACAAGGATGGCTCTGGGCCAGATGTTCAGGCAGAGCTCTTGGTGACCCACGACTTCCCTTTAATCAAGCGGAGAAACACCCATCCATGTCTCAGTGTCCAAGCAATACATTCCTCATTTTCCAGCCATCATCCACAAAAACACCAGGTCGCAGCTATAATTGCCCTCATCTAATGAGCACACGTCGATCGACAAACTCCACCTGGACAAGTCACAAGAGGAAACTGCTCCCCTGAAATCCTTGGTGTCCACGGCCTTCTGGCTCCAGCGAGAAGAAAGTTTCCACATTACCACTATTAATTACGTGACAGCTCCTTGGGTGAAGTAATGAGCTACTTCTGAGGAGGAGCAATCACCTGTTGCCGTGAGATAGAGCACTGAAAACAAAGCCAATCACTCCTTACTCTGCTAGAACACACTCACATGCTTATTCGCTATCTCCAACATCACCGAGAGACAGAAAACTGCTCCAAACCATAGAAGAAATCAGCTTGAAGCAAGTGTCCAAACTTGTGTGCAGCAACACACTGACACATATAGAGGAGACTGAATTTATTAGCAATAATATTCACCTAAGGAGTCAGCAATGACGCAACAAAAGTATTTTTTGACACTTAACCAACCAGCTCAAAGGTTCAGAAGCTTCCAATCAGGGTGGAGCTACCACAAAATGAGCGCAGAGCAATTGCTCTCTCTGAAGAGCCCATAAACCTTGCTTAAGAGCAGCAATTACTGATCCGAGGCTTACAAAGCGACTGCAATGTCATTCCACAATCAAAAAAACCACTTCAAAAACCACCTTTTTTCTGGTGACATATAAAAACCGAAACGTAGCTGCATTCATTACTTCCTGCAACAACATTATTATCATAAAAGTAGGACAGAAGACAAACAAATCCTATTTCTGTCGCAGCCTGTGGGTGAAGCCTCAGCAGTGCAAAACAGTTAAAAAAAATGTTTGTTTCCCTTGGACTGTAATGTTTGCACACGGGTTTGCATTCTGTACCCCTGGAACGGTGACTTTCCTCCAAAAGTTAAGCCTGAAGTGCTACCATCACTGCACAATAAGCTTATTTCATTCTATACTGGGTGTATGTAATGGTTGTGTGAACCTGAAAACCAGAACGATCATAGAATCATCAAATAGATTTGGGTTGGAAGGGACCTCAAGCCCCATCCAGCTTCATCTCTTCGATGGGCAGGAACACCTCCCACTGGATCAGGGGCTCCAAGCCCCGTTCAATCTGGCCTGGAAGCCCTCCAGGGATGGGGCAGCCACCGCTGCTCTGGGCAACCTGGGCTGGAGAACAGGCCTTATCAGGAGTGGCTGAGAGAGCTGGGGGTGTTTATCCTGGAGAAGAGGAGGCTGAGGGGAGACCTCATTGCTCTCTGCAAGTCCCTGAGAGGAGATTGTGGAGAAGAGGGAGTTGGGCTCTTCTCCCAGGGGACAGGACAAGAGCGAATGGCCTCAAGTTCCACCAGGGGAGGGTCAGGATGGACATTAGGAAAAAGTTTTTCACAGAAAGGGTGATTGGTCCCTGGCAGAGGCTGCCCAGGGAGGGGGTTGATTCACCTTCCCTGGAGGGGTTTAAGGGACAGGTGGATGAGGTGCTGAGGGACATGGGTTAGTGTTTGATAGGAATGGTTGGACTCAATGATCTGATGGGTCTTTTCCAACCTGGTGATCCTATGATTCTATGATTCAATTGGATCCCATACAATGCCATCAGAACAGCACATCAGACATGACTCTTTAACGATGATTTCCTAAGCTGAACTCTCACGCTTCCATTGACCTTTGCTGTCATCCTTTAAAACTGGAACTCCAAAGTCCACCTAACAACATGCATTGATTGCACTGAATTATCACCGTCATCAAGCCCTTAAAAGAGCTGTCAACCCCACAGCCAACTATTTCATGGTCATGTTCCTCCATGTCAAGACCTCAAAGATTCTGATGATCATCTCCCAGAGTCTTCACACACATAGAACATGTTCTATTGGGAAATATTTTCTCACTTGAAGCATAAAACCTCAACCTTCTGGAACCAGCCCCATGCCCAAACCTGAGCACTTGTACCTGATGAATGAGCTGGCATTGCCAGAGGGATCCCTCACAATGAGTTCTCAGTTCTAACAACAAGACAAGTTCTGAACTCAACTTCTTACTGCTCTGAAAAGCTGAAAATAATCAAGTTCAAGCACACAAAAATTCTGGCTCAGTAAAAAACAAACCAACCACTCTATACCTAGATGATGTAACTCATCCTGTATTGTGAACTGTCCAGAGGATGCATTCATACAGACAAATGAAAAATATGATCCTAATTCATATTTGCTTCATTAAAGCAAAGGGTTGGATCAGCCTAGACCCCTCACATTGGAGAAAATTAAGGAGAGTAACTCCAAATTGGTTGTATACGGCATATTCTGAAATAAATGCGATGCAGCTAGTTTCAGATGGACACTTTGACATGACAGGTGTTGTCTTTCATATGATAAAGTACTGGATGGAGCCAAAGTCCTCTTATGGGCACCTAATGTCTATATCAACAGGGCATTTCAACTTTATAACTGGTGTGTGGCTAAGTTCAAACACAATCCTGTCAATAAACTTAAGTAAACAACCCTATCAAAGGTACACACAAACAGACTAACACAGCCTGGTACTTAAACATGTGGGAATGTCAGTTTATGCATGAATAATTTCTGTGCTCACTAAGGCTCTCCTAATTTCTTTCAGTAAGGTTGACATTGGATAAAACATTAAGATGACTTTTAGCTACAAGATCTTGCTAAGCATGAACTGAATGTGAGCAGACAGCAAACTCCATCATAGAATAATCAGGTTGAAAGAGACCCACAGGATCATCGAGTCCAACCATTCCTATCAACTACCAAACCATGTCCCTCAGCACGTCGTCCACACGTCCCTTAAACCCCTCCAGGGAAGGTGAATCAACCCCCTGCCTGGGCAGCCTCTGACACTGACCAATCACCCTTTCTGTGGAAAAAAAAATTAACTAATGTCCAACCTGACCCTCCCCTGGTGGAGCTTGAGGCCATTCCCTCTTGTCCTGTCCCTTGGGAGAAGAGCCCAGCTCCCTCCTCTCCACAACCTCCTCTCAGGGACTTGCAGAGAGTAATGAGGTCTCCCCTCAGCCTCCTCTTCTCCAGGATAAACACCCCCAGCTCTCTCAGCCAATCTTCTTCTCCAGCCCCTTCCCCAGTATTGTTGTTCTTCTCTGCACTTGTTCCACAGCCTAAACATCCTTCTTGTGCTGAGGGGCCCACAACTGACCCCAGGATTCGAGGAGCTGTCTCACCAGTGCTGAGTCCAGAGGGAGGAGAACCTCCCTGGCCCTACTGGCCACACTGTGTCTGATCCAAGCCAAGATGCCATTGGCCTTCTTGGCCACCTGGGACACTGCTGCCTCATGGTCAGTCGCTGTCACCAACACCCCCAGGTCCCTCTCCCTGAGGCAGTTTCCAGCCAGACTTCTCCTAGTCTGGAGCTGCTCAGGGTTGTTGTGCCTCAAGTGCAGGATCCGCCATTTGGCCTTGTTAAACCTCATCCCACTGGTCTCAGTCCATGGATGCAGCCTGTTCAGATCCTTTTGCAGAGCCTCCAATATTTCATTTCTTCCCTTCAAACACACTAAAGAAACCCCCACAAAATCATTAAATAGGATCATAGAATGGTTTGGATTGGAAGGGACCTTAAAGATAATCTAGCTCAAACCCTCCTGCAATGGGCAGGGACTCCTCCCACTGGATCAGGGGCTCCAAGCCCCATCCAACCTGACCTGGAACCCCTCCAGGGATGGGGCAGCCACCCCTGCTCTAGGCAATATAAGTATAAAGTCCAAGGCTGCCGGCTGACCCGTGGGAAGCAGAGACACGTGGAGTGTGTTTGCAGAGCTTTACTGCAACATTCCCGGGTTCAACTTCCACTTTCTGCTCCACACACCAGTGCGGTTCCTGTCACACTGAGCTTTCAATTTGGGGCAGAAATTCAGGGTCTGAATGTTTGCCAGAGAAAGCAGAAGGGCTCCTGGGAGAGCTGCAGGATCTTTGACCAAAGGGAGGTCCTCTCCCCACCCACTGCCTGAGGGAAACATGCTGCTGATACTGCGTTTATGGCCCCTGGGAGATCCCTGAGTGGGAGGGACTGTTTATAAAGGCTTGGGCTGATAAGGAAGAGGAGCAATGGGTATAAACTGGAGAGGGGAGATATAGGCTAGATATAAGGAGGAATCTCTTCATGATGAGAGTGGTGAGGGACTGCAACAGGTTGACCTGGGATGTAATAGCTGCCCCATCCCTGGAGATGTCCAGGACCAGGTTGGATGGGGCTTGGAGCCCCTGATCCAGCGGGAGGTGTCCCTGCCCATGGCAGAAGGGTTGGAGCTAGATGATCTTTAAGGTCCCTTCCAACCCAAACTATTCTATGATTCTATCTTGCTAAGCCTACAGAATACCTGTAAAGCTTTCTGTCTGCTTCCAACACTGCAACTTAGAATCATAGAATCACCAGGTTGGAAGAGACCCATCGGATCATTGAGTCCAACCATTCCTATCAAACACTAACCCATGTCCCTCAGCACCTCATCCACCCGTCCCTTAAACACCTCCAGGGAAGGTGAATCGACCACTTCCCTGGGCAGCCTGTTCCAATGCCCAATGACCCTTTCCGTGAAAAACTTCCTCCTAATCTCCAGCCTAAATCTCCCCTGGTGGAGCTTAAGGCCATTCCCTCTCGCCCTGTCCCTTGAGAGAAGAGCCCAGTTCCCTCCTCTCCACAACCTCCTGGATGTTTCGTCTTGTATTACTCAGCACATGGATTTTCCTGCTTTGGAAATAGGGAATTCACTAGCCTAATAGGCAGCACGTTAGTTCTCAGAGTCTCTTCCCTGTTGCTCAACTTGGGCACAACTCCCATCGATGCAATTAAAACATTTCCTCGAGTAAAGGCTTCAAGGATGGGGAGGGGGGCAGCCAGGTCTTTAAAAAGAGTGTCTGTGAGCCACGCTGGGGACTTCTTTCTAAAAATATTTCTCAATAGGCCACGGGTGTGCCCCTGGAGACTGACTAATGACTTTTTCCTGTAATCCCTGGATTAGTCTCAGAGCTTGCTCCTGGGAGTAAGAAGCATTATAGGATTACAGGTTGCTGTGTCTAACAGGTGGGTGTGCAGAGGATGCTGACCTACCTGCCGAGGCAACGCAAACAGTAACATCTTCCACAGCAAGAATACAAACCTTCCCTTTCCCATCATGTTTTGCAGGCCAACAATTCTTTCATTATATCACTTCAGAGCTATACGAGTTTTCAGAAGCCTGAGAAATATTAGGAAGTCAAACTTGAAAGCTCAACTGTCTAATCAGCAAGAAATTAAATGCACAACTATGTTTTCCTGTGCATAATAGTCCTCTCTTGTGAGACCTTATCTGGATTATTTTGTCCAGTTCTGGAATCCTCACCACAAGAAGGAGACGGAGCTGTTAGAACAGATCCAGAGGAGGCTACAAGGACGACCCAGGGACTGGAGAACCTCCCGTATGAGGACAGGCTGAGAGAGTGTGGAACCAGCATAAGAATCAAAAAAATACTTAACAAAACTAACCATAGAGGTGATGGGAATGAGAGGAAGATTTCTGTGTGAGGTCTTTTCCAAACTGGTGATTCTACAATTAGGTACGATCTAACTGAACTGTGGCATGAGGATGACCTTCCCTAGAGCAGAGAATATCAGAGAATATCACCCCACGATTGCTCACCAGCTGAGCAGGGGTTGGGCAAGCAAAGGGGGCTGCTCGTGGATATTTACCCCAGTCACACCACACAGGGACATTCAGGGATAAAAAGAGCATCTTGAGAACAAACACAACTTACATATTTCCACCACCAGGACAAGGAACAGGCTTCATCCCACCCTCTGGAACAGCAGTGGGAACAAATTGCACTGAACGCATCGAGGAATTCCTCTCGTGAGCAAAGAGCTGGGAGCAGCTCAGCACACCCCTGCGTCCCCAGCAGGGCACAAACTCCCTGCAGGCACCAAGCTCTCATTCATATGTCAAAGCAGCTCAATTCCACCAGGGTCAGCAACATCCTCCTAATGAAGCCTCTCATTAATTAGGCCAGATTCAGACCTCCTGTGCAAAACAAGCACAGCCAGCATTGCCTGGTTTGTCTTAAAGTCACAGAGACTAAGTAAACACGACTGGGGGAAAGTTATCTTAATGAAAAGAGCCATCCAGGATGCCTTAAAGTTACTGACTACTGTGTGGAAAAGCCCAACACCTCCAGTCAGCCCCACAGGCTCAGAGTGCAGCTGAATTAAATGGATCTAACTGCAAATTGCTGTTGGGGATCCAGCCCCATCCTCTGCTTGCAGCTTGGATTCTTCTGTAGCATTGGTCCTGGCATTCCTGTGGCCTTGCCGGGAGCAGATCACAGAATCATAGAATCACCAGGTTGGAAGAGACCCACCGGATCATTGAGTCCAGTCCTTCCCATCAATCACTAACCCATGTCCCTCAGCACCTCATCCACCCATCCCTTAAACACCTCCAGGGAAGGTGAATCAACCCCCTCCCTGGGCAGCCTCTGACACTGCACAATCACCCTTTCCCTGAAAAACCTTTTCCTAATGTCCATCCTGACCCTCCCCTGGTGGAGCTTGAGGCCATTCCCTCTCATCCTGTCCCCTGTCCCTTGGGAGAAGAGCCCAGCTCCCTCCTCTCCACAACCTCCTCTCAGGGAGTTGCAGAGAGCAATGAGGTCTCCCTTCAGCCTCCTCTTCTCCAGGAGAAACACCCCCAGCTCTCTCAGATGCTCCTCTTCTTCTCCAGCCCCTTCACCAGATTTGTTGCTCTTCTCTGGACTCGCTCCAGAGCCTCAACATCCTTCTTGTGCTGAGGAGCCCACAACTGACCCCAGGATTCGAGGAGCAGTCTCACCAGTGCCGAGTCCAGAGGGAGAAGAACCTCCCTGGCCCTGCTGGTCACACTGTGTCTGATCCAAGCCAAGATGCCATTGGCCTTCTTGGCCACCTGGGCCCCTGCTGGTTCATGGTCAGTTGGCTATTGACCAACCCCCACCGGTCCCTCTCCTCCTCGCTGCTTTCCCGATCAGAGGGCCAACATGGATGAAAACTAGCTCAGTGGTGGAAATGAAAACAGAGTGAACAAACAACTAGTTTTCAGCCAGGCAAGTCCCTCAATCCTCTGCACAGACGAATGAGGATTGTTCCCAGTGAGTCAGAGCCATGTCTCCTCCTCCTCTTGGGTGGGTGGAAGCCCAGGTGGACACAAGCCAGTGGCCAAGCTGCGTGTGTGGCCACAGAGAGGAGCCTGAGCTCTGCTGCTGCTCTCTGTGGGGAATGCACTTGCTGACCTCTTGTTGATGTGCTGAAAAAATAAAAGGAGATCGGGGAGAAATCGAAGCTTTGCTATCTGCCAAAAAGGTTAAGAGACTGTAAATCATCATGGTGCTTCTTCATATCACTGTTTCTGCAGCACAGAAGTGTTTTCTTAGGTACTTCCCCTCTAGGTGATATAGAATCATAAAATCATTTAGCTGGAAAAGACCTTTGAGATCATTGAGTCCAACCGTCCCTGTCCATGACCAAACCAGATCCCTGAGCACCTCATCCACCCGTCTGTGAAACTCCTCCAGGGATGGGGACTCCACCACCTCCCAGGGCAGCCTCTGCCAGGGCCCAAGATACCTTTCTGTGAAGATTTTTTTCCTAATGTCTAATCTGAACCTGCTCTGATGCAGCTTGAGGCCATTTCCTCTCATCTCTCGGAAGGACTCTCATCTCTCACAGAAGGACTGTGGTTTGTTGAGCTAGTGTGGTTATAGGCAAGGGCCAGGGAAGAGGCAGAGCCCAAGAGCAGGGAGGCAGCAGCAGCAAGCAGCACACCTGAGAGGTGTAGCTGAGATGTAGGAAATATAGGGGAGGGACAGCTTAAAAGAAAGACATGAGAAAAAGTGGAACACAAAGACTAAGGGCTGCTGCTGTCCTTTGATCTCAGGGCAACTTGGAAAGGGTCAGCTTATTCTTCATAATGAGATACAGGACACTAACTAGAATATGAGGCCAGGCTAAGAGACTTGGGGTTGCAGCCTGGAGAAGAGAAGGCTCTGAGGAGACCTTAGAGCAGCTTCCAGTGCTGAAAGGAGCTAAAAGAAAGCTGGGGAGGGGCTGTTTGCAAAAGCTTGGAGTGGTAGGACAAGGGGCAATGGGGATAAACTGGAGAGGGGCAGATTTAGACTGGACATGAGGGTGAATTTCTTCACAATGAGTGTGGGGAGGTCCTGGAACAGGTTTGCTAGGGAAGCTGTGGCTGCTCCATCCCTGGAGGGGTTCAAGGGCAGGTTGGATGGGGCTTGGAGCCCCTGAGCCAGTGGGAGGTGTCTGGGACTGCATGGGACTGGGTGATCTCTAAGTTCCTTTCCAACCCAAACTATTCTATGAGTCTATGACCATTTCTAATGTAATTCTTTCCCCTCCTTCCCTAATCAAATTTATTTTTAACTTTTTACTAATCATAGAATCATAGAACAACCAGGTTGGAAGAGACCCACCGGATCATCGAGTCCAACCATTCCCATCAATCACTAATCAAGACAAACAAGACCCCAGTTAGGCTTTTGGAATCATGACGTTTGCAATGTTAAGACCCATCAGAGCCTTTATGCAAAGCCAAACGCAGCAGAGGCAGCAGATGAGGTCACGCAGCATTCTCTATCCCTAATACTAAAGCAGGAGATGCATTATCTCCCAGAACAATATGGGAGTGTTCGGAAAGTATCAGGGTACAGCCTGGTACCACACCATTAAATATTAACACAAGCGATAACTAATCTAGCCGAGGTGAGTCAACTCTGACCACAATTTTAACCATTTACAAAAAAAAAAAAAAAAAAAAAAAGAAGTTTAACAAGTGAAATTTAAGGACATAAGTTATCATAAGACATGCTACATTATAGTTTTCAGAGGAAAGGCGCATGGGAGAAAGATCGGGATTTTATTTCACAATAATGATTTTGCAAAATAATTTTTGCAACCAACCCTGAGCTTGCAGATCTTACGGTTTTATAGAATCATAGAACAACCAGGTTGGAAGAGACCCATCGGATCATCGAGTCCAACCATTCCCATCAAACACTAAACCATGTCCCTCAGCATCTCATCCACCCGTCCCTTAAACACCTCCAGGGAAGTTGAATCAACCCCCTCCCTGGGCAGACTATTCCAATGCCCAATGACCCTTTCCGTGAAAAAACCTCCTCCTCCTGTTTATGAAACAACCAAGTCTTGTGCATCCAAACTGGTTTACTCCTGTGCCTTTCAGACAAATAAAACAAAAGATTAGACACATAAGGGATATACTCCTGAAATAAACTGTGTCCTGGCAAATTTCTCTCTGGGCCTCCTAATTTCATGGTACCCAACGTCAAATTTGAAGCAGAAAGAGGGGTAAGAGGGATTTTTATAGAATCATAGAATAACCAGGTTGGAAGAGATCCATTGGATCATTGAGTCCAAACATTCCGATCAATCACTAACCCATGTCCCTCAGCACCTCATCCACCCATCCCTTTAAACCCCTCCAGTGAAGGTGAATCAACCCCCTCCCTGGGCAGCCTCTGACACTGCACAATGACCCTTTCCTTGAAAAATTTTTTCCTTATATAATCATAGAATCACCTGGTTGGAAGAGATCCATTGGATCATCGAGTCCAACCATTCCTATCAATCACTAACCCATGTCCCTCAGCACCTCGACCACCCGTCCCTTAAAACCCTCCAGGGAAGGTGACTCAAACCCCTCCCTGGGCAGCCTCTGACACTGCCCAATCACCCTTTCTGGGAAAAACTTCCTCCTAATGTCCATCCTGACCCTCCCCTGGTGGAGCTTGAGGCCATTCCCTGTCATTCTGTCCCTTGGGAGAAGAGCCCAGCTCCCTCCTCTCCACAACCTCCTTTCAGGGAGCTGCAGAGAGCAATGGGGTCTCCCCTCAGCCTCCTCTTCTCCAGGATAACCCCCCCCCCCAGCTATCTCAGCCGCTCCTCATAAACCCTAAGTCAAAAACAATGCTCTTTTTCCCCCAGCTGAGGCGCTGGGTGTGCTTCTAGCATGGATGATCTGGCACTATCAACAGCCTCTCACCCTTAATTACCGATTTATTTTTGCTGACATTTGGTTCTCAGCAACCCTTAACATTACATTCCCTGCACAACAAGGTTAAGTGCCTATATTTATCTGTTCATGATGTGGAAATTTATTGTACTTGCCCACATATTAGTACACAGAGAGGCCGATCGTCCACTCAAGCCAGCCTTACGTTTACTGAAACGAAGTTATCCAGGAAGCAGAAAGAGTTGCCATAGAAATAAACCCAATTTAACAGAGGCTGCTGCAAACCCTCCATTAATTAACCTATTTAAGGCAAGACCATTTCTCCTCTCATTAAGTGGAGTTGGTATCATCTCAATGACACAACAAGAAAAACGCAACTGCTCTTCCCTTCTTGCATATTCCAGGTTTAGAGAGAAACGCAGCAGCTTGAACACTTGCTCCACTTTTTTATACTTCATGATAGAATTTAAACTGAAGAGGTGAAAAGGAACTCACGGTTTGCATCCTCATTGTGCACACAGGTGAAGGTCCATCTATAAAACTTAGCATCATAGAATCATAGAATCACCAGGTTGGAAGAGACCTACCGGATCATCGAGTCCAACCATTCCTATCAAACACTAACCCATGTCCCTCAGCACCTCGTCCACCCTTCATTTGTTAAACTTCTGTTTTTGTGGTCACAGGTAAACTGTGACAAAACTAAATATAACTTGTTTCTGGAGAAAAGCAATAAAGATTTTATTGCTTGTTTTGAAACTGAACATGAGGCAGCAGTGGCCCAGGTGGCCAAGAAGGCCAATGGCATCTTGGCTTGGATCAGAAATGGTGTGACCAGCAGGGCCAGGGAGGTTCTTCTCCCTCTGGACTCAGCACTGAGAAGGTCGTTCCTAGAATCCTGGGGTCAGTTGTGGTCTTCGATAGGAACCAGCTGCAAACAGTATGTGACACAAAATGGTTTGTATGTTTTAGATCATCTGGGCGTCTGTTTACAGAGCAACCAATTTGTCGCTGCGCCTAATGCAAATTTCATGACTGCCTGGGGATGTGGTGGAGGGTGGGAGAGGAAAAGGAACAGGGACACAGGGTGAGCTTCTCAAAAATGGAGCAGCCCAGAAAGAACTGAATCATAGAATCATAGAATAACCAGGTTGGAAGAGATCCATTGGATCATCGAGTCTAACCATTCCTATCAAACACTAACCCATGTCCCTCAGCACCTCGTCCACCCGTCCCTTAAACCCCTCCAGGGAAGATGAATCAACCACCTCCCTGGGCAGCCTCTGACACTGACCAATGACACTTTCTGTGAAAAGGTTTTTCCTAATGTCCATCCTGACCCTCCCCTGGTGGAGCTTGAGGCCATTCCCTCTCTTCGTGTCTCTTGTCTCTTGGGAGAAGAGCCCAGCTCCTTCCTCTCCACAACCTCCTCTCAGGGAGATGCAGAGAGCAATGAGGTCTCCCCTCAGCCTCCTCTTCTCCAGGATAAACACCCCCAGCTCTCTCAGCCGCTCCTCTTCTTCTCCTGCCCCTTCCCCAGCTTCATTGCTCTTCTCTGCACTGACTCCAGAGTTCACAAAAAGAATACAAACTTCCACAGGATTGGTGAGAAATTCGACTTTTGCATGATCGACTTCATTTTTTAATTTATTTGTTAACTGAGAGATAAATTAACAATGACAATAGCTCAAAGGCAAAACTCTCAGATTCTGCTCTCTGCTAGC
Organism: Coccyzus lansbergi; assembly: GCA_033558105.1. Classification (NCBI taxonomy): domain Eukaryota; kingdom Metazoa; phylum Chordata; class Aves; order Cuculiformes; family Coccyzidae; genus Coccyzus; species Coccyzus lansbergi. The sequence continues at coordinate 78,026 of JAUMJK010000141.1, read as the reverse complement.
AGTGACCAGGGAATAAATCCACTGCAGGTAAAGCCTCAGACACGTAGCCAGAGGTTGCCCACGAGAGTGAGGTATAAGTGAAAATGAAATGTTTTATTTCTTCTGGAGAAGCAAAGAAAAGGTCACAATTGTGAGTTCTAGGCATCCAAAGCTAAAACCCCAATGGGCTTCTTCATTTATTACTTCTTGATTCATAGAATCATAGAATCACCAGGTTGGAAGAGACCCATCGGATCATCAAGTCCAACCATTCCCATCAAACACTAAACCATGTCCCTCAGGACCAAATTTTTGATTCTTGCTATCAGAGGAGTTCAGGGTGGAAGAAAATACTTTTCTTTGGTCATGAAAAAAATCTCTCTTTGGAATACAATTCAAGCCGAGACTAGTTAAATAAACAGTGAAAGAGGAAATAATGTGTAAATATGGACTCTGACCCCATTCTTAACAAATGTCCCCAGTGAAATCAGCCTGGGAGGTGGACTAGCCAGCTGGAAGCACGTTCGTAGTTATCAATAAGATAAATACGAGGCATTAAGCATCCCAGTCTCACACCAATAGGATTAAAATGAATGAAGTACAATAATAGACTTCTTGTTGACAGTTAAAAACTGCCCATGAGGCATACAGCTTGGAGGAGGTGATCCACAGCATTTCTAAAACGTGAACAAATTCAACACAGCAACAATCTGTCAAATGGAAACAGGAACCATCCGCTTCCACTTCCACAAGGAGAAACAACCTTTCTTCACTCCGCCTCCCCACACAAGCAGGAATTTACAACCCGTAATAAGAATTATCCTCATTTCAGGATTACCCTCATTTCAGACAATTGATCCTGAGGTGAAACCGAACCTACTTATACCACCCAGATCATAGAATCATAGAATAACCAGGTTGGAAGAGACCCACCGGATCATCGAGTCCAACCGTTAGATATTCCAACTATCAATATCATAACGTACGATTAGCATCTTTAACACCAGAGGAATTCTTTCCTGCAAACCAAGGCTCATTATTTCCCTCTGTGACACATGAACCATTTCCACATAAGGGATTTGAGAAGAAAGATGTTTTTAAGGTAGACACATCCCTTAAAGGAAGATGAGTGGGAGAAGCACAGCTCCTTTGCACTGTGTAGATTTATCCATAACCACAGGGCATGGAGCTGTATTTATAATTATCCTTTGTATCTATCAGATTATCTGTTCCTGTCATTTCTCATAGTTCTCAGACCATTGCTTGTCTGTGTTTTAAGAAACCAGGCAAAGAATTGATAAGGTAACATCATAGAATCATAGAATCAGCAGGTTGGAAGAGACCCATTGGATCATCGAGTCCAACCATTCCTATCAAACACTAACCCATGTCCCTCAGCACCTGGGATGTAGTGGCTGCCCCATTCCTGGAGGTGTCCAGGACCAGGTTGGATGGGGTTGGAGCCCCTGATCCAGTGGGAGGTGTCCCAGCCCATGGCAGAAGGGTTGGAGCTAGATTATCTTTAAGGTCCTTTCCAACCCAAACTATTCTATGATTCTATCTTGCTAAGCCTACAAAATACATGTAAAGCTTTCTGTCTGCTTCCAACACTGCAACATGGAATCATAGAATCACCAGGTTGGAAGAGACCCAACGGATCATCGAGTCCAACCATTCCCATCAATCACTAACCCATGTCCCTCAGCACCTTGTCCACCCGTCCCTTAAAGCCCTCCAGGGAAGGTGAATCAACCCCCTCCCTGGGCAGCCTCTAACACTGCCCAGTGATCCTTTCCATGAAAATTTTTTTCCTGATGTCCAGCCTAAATCTCCCCTGGTGGAGCTTGAGGCCATTCCCTCTCGTCCTGTCCCCTGTCCCTTGGGAGAAGAGCCCAGCTCCCTCCTCTCCACAAGCTCCTTTCAGGTAGCTGCAGAGAGCAATGAGGTCACTGCTTACATCCTCCTGAAACTACCAAAACTATCTGAGAGGCTTCCCATTCCTATTATTTCTCCATGGGAGAATACATCATTTCACCTTTCCCTGCACAGTATGGACTCTGTATGACTTAGGGCATGAGGAGAGAAGGAAACACCCTGTCACAGCCCATCCGAAAGGAGTGTCTTCCATCATGACTCCACAATCGCTGGGAAAATGCTGTTGAACAGGACAGGATGACCCAGCATTCAAAGACCAGCTCCACCCCAGCCCTTAGAACCTCCACAATGGAGTTTTTATTCCAGGACAAGCTGTTGTGGCTACTGCTTGACAATGGGCTCACTGGTCCTCCTCCTAGATCGAGGTCCAGAGCTGGAAAACAAGGGGTGGGACAGAAGGTTCCTCCCTTTGGCAGGAACCGAGTGTGCGAGTCGCTCAGTTTTTCCCTGGAAAAAAGATTTGAGTCAATCTGAGTTGGTTTTACAGCTCAGGCTGGATTCCCCTTCCCTTAAGTCATCCCTGATGATGATTAAGTGTAACTTAAACCCTCACACGAAGGCTGGCAGTGGTTTAAGAAGTCCGTGCATAAATAATAGTTGAAGAGAGGAGTCTGGCTGGGTTTCTGTGGCACTGACAATGCTGGGGAGTGGAGTTAGAGGGGAAGAGCAGGGTTGTTGTGAAGCTCAGCTTGAAAGCCTGGTAGAAGCATCTACCTTGGAGCCACTTGCAGTAAATCAGGATGGTAGGTTGCTGGCTGCACTATGATTTAAACCTTTTCATAGAATCCTAGAATCATAGAACAACCAGGTTGGAAGAGAATCATCGGATCATCAAGTCCAACCATTCCTATCAAACACTAACCCATGTCCCTCAGCACCTTGTCCACCCGTCCCTTAAACCCCTCCAGGGAAGGGGACTCAACCCCCTCCCTGGGCAGCCTCTGACACTGCCCAATGATCCTTTCTGTGAAATATTTTTTCCTAACGTCCATCCTGACCCTCCCCTGGTGGAGCTTGAGGCCATTCCCTCTCATCCTGTCCCCTGTCACTTGGGAGAAGAGCCCAGCTCCCTCCTCTCCACAACCTCCTCTTAGGGAGTTGCAGAGAGCAATGAGGTCTCCCCTCAGCCTCCTCTTCTCCTTTAACACATCAGGAGAAGCACAGAATGTTTTCAAGAATCACTGAATCACCAGGTTGGAAAAGACCCAGTAGATCATCATGTTGCATTAGATACAAACTTGAGAAGCCTCTCAAATTTGTCTCAGAATCATAGAATCATAGAACAACCAGGTTGGAAGAGACCCATCGGATCATCGAGTCCAACCATTACTATATACCTGGGGAAAAAAAAAAAAGTCTTTTTACTAAGTAAAGTGTGATTTTCTGAGGAATCACAAGTCCGCTCTGCAACACAGACATCAGCACTACAGACATGTTTGTTCCTAGGAGTTCTCCTTGGAAAGGAACCGTCCTCCGGTCTTCTTAACACACAATAATTTCTTGCCAGTCTTTACTGAATGAGCTTAAGTCCGAGAATCTTAGACTCATAGAATCATAGAATCACCAGGTTGGAAGAGACCCACTGGATCATCGAGTCCAACCATTCCTAATAAGTGATATGAAACGTTCTCCTTTTAACCCAAAACTTGTAGCATGTAGCATATGCCACAGTGTCAAAATACTGTCTATGGAAGATACAATCAAGTTTTGATTCATCTTCAACATACGGCAGCATTTCAGCCAAGAGGACTGTTAGAAACGAGAGAATTTCTAACTCATTCTGCTGCAACCCAAGAACTTTGCCGGGTTTGCGGATGCACATCTTTATCAGCCTGTAAAGTCTCGTCTGGTTTATCTGCTGTTGCAATTAGAGAGCCATCTCATGACGTGTAAGGAGAATTTGGACTATGAAAATGCAACTGCAACAGAAATAACTTATCAACTAGTTAATAACCACAAAAACTCACTAAACCCAACTCGCCTTCCCTGGAGGTGTTTAAGGTGTGGGTGGATGAGGTGCTGAGGGACATGGGTTAGAGATTGGTGGGAATGGTTGGACTGGATGACCCAGTGGGTCTCTTCCAACTTGGTGATTCTATGATTTCGTCTCTGGTGTGTATGTATCCAACAGAAAGTTGCCTCCTGAAACATATTTGATTGAGATTCTGAACTGTGCTTTTATGCACTGAACTGTGCTTATATGCAAATTTTATAAACCTACAAACGTCATCGTTGGACACAAACCCTTCCACATAATTCACCTGGAGATCCCCGTGGGCTGCAGCTGAATGAACGGCACAGGCTGATCAGATACGTCGTTAAATGAACGACAAAATATTCACCTCTCATTCCAGTGTGTGATTCATAAAAGGTGTTTCATGCCAAAGTGCAATGGCACAAAGTCAGCACCCAGCAGGCAGGTCATGAAACAAAAGGGTATGATCCCACCAGAGTAAATAAACTCCTGCCTATAGGAAGGGCTTGATTCTGCCCCTCTATTCCTCTCTTGGGAGATCTCACCTGGGGCCCTGTATCCAGGTCTGGTATCCTCAGCACAAGAAGGAGATGGAGCTGTTGGAAGAGGTCCAGAGGAGGCTACAAGGATGATCTGAGGGCTGGAGAACATCCCGTATGAGGACAAGCTGAGAGAGTTGGGGTTGTTCAGCCTGGAGAAGAGAAGGCTCCAAGGAGACCTTATAGTAACCTTCCAGTACCTGAAGGGGCTACAAGAAAGCTGGAGAGGGACTGTTCACAAAAGCTTGTGGTGATAGGATGAGGGGCAATGGGTAAAAATTGGAGAGAGGCAGATTTAGACTGGACATAAGTAAGAATTTCTTCATTATGAGAGTGGTGAGGCACTCAAATATGTTTCCCAGAGCAGTGGTGGCTGCCCCATCCCTGGAGGGGTTCAAGGCCAGGTTGGATGGGGCTTGGAGCCCCATATCCAGCGGGAGGTGTCCCTGCCCATGGCAGAGGGGTTGGAACTGGATAATCCTTAAGGTCCCTTCTATCATTCTATGAAAGGAAAATTCCTTAAGAGCAGTTTTGGAGAGTTTGTTTTGGTTGGGTTTTATTGTTTGCTTTGCGTTTTTATAACCGTCATAAATGTGTGGAAGATATTGTGTAGGACTGGACTATGGGTCTGGCATATTCAGGTGTAAAATGAATCCCTACATGAACCAGACGGGTTTCTACTGTGGTTCTAGATAAGCTAGGGTGGAAAAGAGACGGATTTGTACTTCATGGGATTTTGGGGTTGTACAAGGTAAAATTATCCTAGAGTCATAGAACAACCAGGTTGGAAGAGAACCATGGGATCATCAAGTCCAACCATTCCTATCAGACACTAAAACATGTCCCTCAGCACCTCATCCACCTGTCCCTTAAACACCTCCAGAGAAGGTGAATCAACCACCTCCCTAGGCAACCTGTTCCAATGCTCAATGACCCTTTCCGTGAAAAACTTCCTCCTAATCTCCAGCCTAAATCTCCCCTGGTGGAGCTTGAGGCCATTCCCTCTCGTCCTGTCCCCTGTCCCTTGGGAGAAGAGCCCAGCTCCCTCCTCTCTACAACCTCCTCTCAGGGAGTTGTAGAGAGTAATGAGGTCTCCCCTCAGCCTCCTCTTCTCTAGGCTAAACCCCCCCAGCTCTCTCAGCCGCTCCTCATAGGACCTGTTATCCAGACCCCTCACCAGCTTCCTTGCTCTTCTCTGGACTCGCTCCAGAGCCTCAACATCCTTCTTGTGGAGAGGGGTCCACAACTGAACACAGGATTCAAGGAATGGCCTCACCAGTGCTGAGTCCAGAGGGAGAATCGCCTCCCTGGCCCTGCTGGTCACACCATTTCTGATCCAAGCCAGGATGCCATTGGCCTTCTTGGCCACCTGGGCACATTGCTGCCTCATGGTCAGTCAGCTGTCGACCAACACCCCCAGGTCCCTCTCCTCCTGGCAGTTTTCCAGACAGACTTCTCCCAGTCCTTACAAAGAAGTGTTTTGTCCTATGAAGGACTGTGTGTCGTGAAAACCGTCATCTAGACACTAAGGCGGCTACCTACCCCTGACCCGAGCCCAGATAATGAAGTGGCTCATCCGCATGAGTAAAATATTAACAGGGGTTATTGGTTGTCATAGTAAAATGAGGCTGCGCTGAACGTAATTTCATTTACGGACTCTCAGAAAGTCGACATCACGGCTACGAACGTATAAATACAACCGGTGCAGCTGCCCTTCTGAGAGACCACAGCAACAACTCCGGGGGGAGCGTTCGACAGCCTTGGCTCCTCCAAAGGCACAGCAGAAACTGGATTTCACAAAGCACTCCGAGAAGCTCCCTTTTTTTTTAAGCAGTTCTGAGAACAACTGAGAGAATTTTTTTTTTTTTTAATCTGCCTTTGACTGCGTTTGCCACTTCTTTACGAAACCATGTGCACGGGAGGCTGTGCCAAATGCCTGGGAACCACTCTTCTCCCCCTGGCCGTGCTCTGCACCGTCGCTAACATCATGTTATTTTTCCCTGGAGGGAACGTGCTCGACAACCACCTACACATTTCAGACGAGGTTTGGTACTTCGCGGGGATCTTGGGATCTGGCGTAGTGGTGAGTAGAGAAATTCCGACATTCCCACCTTTCCCCCCCCACTCCTAGTCCAATCCATGATTTTGCATTGTTGAATTTCCCTCAAGGGCAGGTTCCAACACTGCAAACCCTCCTCTAATAAACAAGTTACAAATCATCCAAGCTGCAAATTCTCCTCTGATAAACAAGTTACGAATCATCCAACCATTTTCATAGAATGGGTTGGGTTGGGTTGGGTTGGGTTGGGAGGGACCCCCAAGATCATCCAGCTCCAACCTTAGAGAGAAGGAGGGTGGGATAGAACTATTCTATTTAAAAGCAAATCTAACAGGAATTCATCCCAATTCAAACTGTACTTCTGTCGTTGGTAGATGTTGTTCCCTGCCTTGGTATTTCTGGGCCTTAAGAACAATGATTGCTGTGGCTGCTGTGGGAATGAGAGCTGTGGCAAGAGGTTTGCGGTAAGTGAGAGGAATCATGGGAAAAATAAAAAAGGAAAAGCTAAATTATTCCTGATATGATATATATGTACGTTCTGTTCACGGCATCGAGACCAGACAGATGCCGATTGCCTGAGTGCTGGAAGGTGGAAACAAAAGGCTGGATTTATGCCTTTGATGTCATAACTATTTTGCCATCACAAGTTACTTACGTCGCTATCACAATTAATACTGGTTTCTGGAAGATCTACACTCTGCTTCGCAGAGCGGAACTGTTCCCTCTTCACTTTATTTTTAAAAAATAAATTATTCTGGTGGGTGAGCACAACACTGCAGACCCACGCGATGGGCTGGGAGCATCTCACTAGGTTCGTAGGAAATTTCAGGTTGGAAGAGACCTCAGGAGGTCGCCTCATCCAACCTCCTGCTTAAAGCTGTGCAGATTGGGCTCCACTTTGAATTTACATCTTCCTTTCACCACTAAATGTGAAAAGTTTCCTGTGGAAACCTTCCTAGACTGGTAAATATTTCAAGCAGTTTCGTTTAGAAATGAGATTAGAGAAGATATAAATGCATTTCTACTAGGGAAGTCTGTCGTTTTGGAAGAAATAGTTCGGCTCAAGTGGATCATTCCACTTTTTTTTTTTTTTTTACAAATGAACGTATTTTCAATTAAAAAAAAGGAGAAATCAGATAGGGTAAAGAATTATGGCTGTGAGGTTAACAAGGAGCCTTCCCTAAACCTTCCTCTCTTTGATGCTGTCTTCATGCAATCCCCACAAAGCAGGTAGAATTTTTGAGAGGTAGGAAATGGATCCACATGTTTGTGGTCACTGCACCAACCTGTCAATTTTCTGTTAGCCCCGAGCACATCTCAGTGTAGTTTTGAGGACCATGAGTAACTCAGCAAGGACCCAGTGAGAACCTCTCTGCTGCTGGGTGAAGGCAGCGGCACGGAGCATGTGGCGGTCCCGGTGGGAGGCTCAGCCCTTTCTGCAGGGTGTGTCCAGCCAGCAACCACCATCCTGCAGCTCAGAACCTCACCAACTCCTGTTAGCTCACGGAGACGCTGGGAGGAGCAAGAGTTGCAAGTCCCAAGGACAGAGAATCACTAGGTTGGAAAAGACCTCTTAGATCATCGCATCCAACCATTCCCATCAGCCACTGAACCATGTACAAGAGCCCTGCTGGTCTTACTGGGAAGAGAATTTGTTCTGATCTGCTTGCATAGAATCCTAGAATCAGAGAATCAGAGAATCCTAGAATCATAGAATCACTAGGTTGGAAAATACCTCTTAAATCATTGCATCCAATCGTTCCCATCTGCCACTGAACCATGTACAAGAGTCCTGCTGGTCTTACTGGGAAGAGAACTTGTTCTGATCTACTGGCACAAAATCATAGAATCATAGAATAAATAGGTTGGAAAAGACGTCACAGATCATTGCATCCAACCGTTTCCATCTGCCACTGAACCATGTACAAGAGCCCTGCTGGTCTTACTGGGAAGAGAATTTGTTCTGATCTACTGGCAAAGAATCATAGAATCAGAGAATCATAGAATCATAGAATCACTAGGTTGGAAAAGACATCTTAGATCATCACATCCAACCGTTCCTATCAGCCACTGAACCATGTACAAGAACCATGTCCTGCTGGTCTTACTGGGAAGAGAATTTGTTCTGATCTCCTGGCATAGAATCATGGAATCATAGAATCACTAGGTTGGAAAAGACCTCTTAGATCATTGCATCCAACCATTCCCATCTGCCACTGAACCACGTACAAGAGACCTGCTGGTCTTACTGGGAAGATAAATTGTTCTGATCTACTGGCACAGAATCATAGAATCATAGAATCACCAGGTTGGAAGAGACCCATCGGATCATTGAGTCCAACCATTCCTATCAAAATGACTGGCATGACAGGGAACTGGATTTTTCTCGTCTCTTATTACGTTGCCTACTACCTAAAGATAATATTTAAGTTAGCCCCATCACATATTATCAACACAAAAATGCACGTCAATACTCCAGGCAAGAGGTTCGTGAATAAAAGCTCACAAACCTGAAAATACACAGTATTTTCCCCCTCCACCTACATAATTTTGAACCAAAAAACCCCACTGCCTGTACCTACAAACTGCTGTGGCTACACATGATTCAAAATTCAAGGATGGTATTAGCTTTTGGATTATCATAGAAGCATAGAATGGTCTGGGTTGGAAGGGAACTTAAAATCATCTAATTCTACCTCCCCTGTCAGGGGCAGGGACGCCTCCCACTGGATCAGGGGCTCCAAGCCCCATCCAACCTGCCCTTGAACCCCTCCAGCCACCGCTTCCCTGGTTACCCTCATTGGGAAGAATCGCTTCCAAATGTCTAACCTAAATCTTCCGCTCTCCAATTTAAAGTAATTATTTAATTACGTGTGAAATATAGATGAAAATGCGGTAATGGAAAGGCAGAACAATAAAGACATCCTTTCCAATCCACTCCAATTATTAGATTAGATCAAATTCTTAGATTTATATTAGATTTATTAGATTTATATTATTAGATTTCTATAGACTATATAGATTTCTATAGATTATATAGATTTATATAGATTATATAGATTAGATTTATATTATTAGATTTATATTAGATCAGATTAGATCAGATTATTAGAGCTAATAATGGCAAAGACCTGCGAGGAGATAAAGGACATGAACATGAAACCTTAGGGGGAGACTCAGGAAGGAAAAATATAATTACTTGTTCCAAATAGGACAAAGATACCAAAGTGAATCCGCAAAGAATACAACAGATTTTTTTTGGTTTTAATGCCTTGAGTGGTCCAAGATGACTTCAACCTTGCTTATAATCTCGAGAAAGGTTTCGCTTCAGTGAAATCCAGGACCTTGAACAACAACAACAAGGTCCATCAGATAAATACTGTTGAAAGGGGAGTAGTGCCATCTACTGTGTCCACATGGACCTCTTTTATATTCAGGCAAATGGTGTAAACTCTCTTATAGCTCCTCAAAAACCAGGGTTGATATGTGTGCTACATAGGATAGGAATGGTTTGAATCGATGATCCGGTGGGTCTCTTCCAACCTGGTTGTTCAATGATTCTATGATTTATTATATATTTGGAAATGAATATATTTTAGCTGTTCAGGATTAGACTGTTTGGACGATTAAGAGCTGAATTTAAGTTATGTACATTCGCATTAATAAGGTGCATTTCATTGTTTGAACGAGAACGGAAAATAACCCGATTTTTCTCTTCCTCAGATGTTTTCCTCAATAATATTCGCTGGAGTTGGAGTTGTGGGAGCTGGATACTGCTTTATTTCGTCAGCAGTAGCCATAAACAGAGGCCCCAAATGCTTCACGGGAAAAGAGTGGAAATATCCTTTCGTGGATGGGTAAGACAAAACAATCGGGGGGAAAAAAATGTTATACATGATAGGAATGGTTGGACTCAATGATCTGGTGGGTCTCTTCCAACCTGGTTGTTCTGTGATTCTATGTTTTACATTTGTGATATGATTTAACTTCCAATTCAGTTGTATAAAAGCAGGAATTAGAGTTTGCCTATGACTCTATGAAAGCAGCAGTACGAATACGCAGAGGAAATAAATACAGTGAGCAGTTAAGCAGGTCACGATTAAATCAAAATGTGAAGGTAAAAATGATGAAAAATACTCTTACCTAGTCCTGCTGTTCTGTAGACGAAGCATCTGGAGCAGCAAAAGTTGTTATCTTCTTCTCCCTGGGCTGGAGGTGACCAGTCTTCTAGCATGTGAAGTTTTGATAGGAAAACCAAGTTCATAGAGTCATAGAATCACCAGGTTGGAAGAGACCCATCGGATCATCGAGTCCAGCCATTCCCATCAAACACTAACCCATGTCCCTCAGCACCTCATCCACCCATCCTTTAAACCCCTCCAGGGAAGGTGACTCAACCCCCTCCCTGGGCAGCCTGTTCATCCATCTTTTATTGTGTTTTGATAACACATTTGTTTTGTTTTCATTATATGTGACAGAATATATCAAGACAAATATTTAGCTGTAGACACACCAACCCAAATCACACGTACACCCACCTCAGGCCTGGGTTTCTGCCAAGGAGGAGCAACAGAAGGTTCCCAATCCCAAGGAGACCGTGCAGGAGAACCTCTGTGGTGTATCATATGCTGCCAGACACAGGCACTGCTTCATTCAGGAAAAAAATTTTCCCAGAAAGGGTCATTGTGCAGTGTCAGAGGCTGCCCAGGGAGGGGGTTGAGTCCCCTTCCCTGGAGGGGTTTAAGGGACGGGTGGATGAGGTGCTGAGGGACATGGGTTAGTGATTGATGGGAATGGTTGGACTCGATGATCCGATGGGTCTCTTCCAACATGGTTGTTCTATGATTCTGCAATGATGCTATGATTCAGCAAAGAACTAAAATATCATCAGCAAAAATTCCTTCAACAGAAGACACTGACATGGACTCACACCTGCTCGGCACATGCTTGGCTAAGATCTCTTCTGTCCAAAATATCAGAAAATGTTCAGTTGTACCTCATGCTCACTCACCTCTCATTGTTCCCTTCTGAGGCCTTGTCTTTTCAAATCAATCATAGAATCATAGAACAACCAGGTTGGAAGAGACCCACCAGATCATTGAGTCCAACCATTCCTATCAAACACTAAACCACGTCCCTCAGGACCTCATCCACCCATCCCTTAAACACCTCCAGGGAAGGTGAATCAACCACCTCCCTGGGCAGCCTATTCCAATCGTTTCAATTGATCTAGAAAGTCAAAGTTAATCACGTTCTAGATATGTAGGAGCAGTATGATAACAAGAATTCTTTCTCGCGGTCCTGAAGCTACCAAAGCACCACAACAGTGACAACTTCTCAGCCAGCACAGTGCCCCTCTCTGCAAGCTAATGTTGTCTTCTTCAAACACTTCTGTTCTCCTCCAGGGATTACCTCTTTAACCACACACTGTGGGACACGTGTCAGTCACCTGAAAACATCATCCCATGGAACCTGACCCTCTTCTCCTTGCTGCTCATCATGAGTGGGATCCAAGTGGTGCTCTGCGGCATTCAGGTGGTCAACGGCCTCTTCGGAACAATCTGTGGGGACTGCAAATGCTGCGGGTGTTGTGGGGTGAGCAACCGATGGTTTCCTTTCATTGTTTTGTGTCTCATGATCACAACATTTCCACTGATCATGACATATCCGTACAGGACTTATGAGGTGCAGCTGAGAGAGCTGGGGGTGTTTATCCTGGAGAAGAGGAGGCTGAGGGGAGACCTCATTGCTCTCTGCAACTCCCTGAGAGGAGGTTGTGGAGAGGAGGGAGCTGGGCTCTTCTCCCAAGGGACAGGACGAGAGGGAATGGCCTCAAGCTCCACCAGGGGAGGTTCAGGTTGGACATCAGGAGGATGTTTTTCCCAGAAAGGGTCATTGGGCATTGGAATAGGCTGCCCAGGGAGGGGGTTGAGTCCCCTTCCCTGGAGGAGTTTAAGGGATGGGTGGACGAGGTGCTGAGGGACATGGTTTGGTGATTGATGGGAATGGTTGGACTCAATGATCCGGTGGGTCTCTTCCAACCTGGTGATTCTATAATTCTATGAGATAGCTGAGAGCCTGGAAGACCAACCCGGCCTTTGTTCAGTGCCATGATTATGTTTCCTGAAGTACGGCTGAAACCTTACAGAATGGCCAAGGCACTGAAGATACGATCTCAGTTCATATTGATGGTTATTTGACTCATTCCCACGCCTACTGGGAAATCATAGGATCATAGAACAACCAGGTTGGAAGGGACCCATCGGATCTTCTAGTCCAACCATTCCTATCAAACACTAAACCAAGTCCCTCAAGACCTCATCCACTCGTCCCTTAAACACCTCCAGGGAAGGTGACTCAACCACCTCCCTGGGCAGCCTGTTCCAATGCCCAATGACCCTTTCTGTGAAAAACTTCCTCCTAATCTCCAGCCTAAATGATAAAAACCTTTAAAAGTCATAGAAATAGCAGCCCCTAAATCACAAGAAAGCTTATGATAAAGCTGGGAGGGACTGTGTACAAAGACTTGGAGTGATAGGACTTGGGACAATGGGTATAAACTGGAGAGAGGCAGATTTAGACTCAACATTAGGAGGAATTTCTTCACCATGAGAGTGGTGAGACACTGGAAGGTTTCCCAGAGCAGTGGTGGCTGCCCCATACCTGGAGGGGTTCAAGACCAGGTTGGATGGGGTTGGACCCCCTGATCCAGCAGGAGGTGGTTGGAATTGGATGACCTTTAAGGTCCCTTCCAACCCAGACTATTCTATGATTCTACGAAATTACCTCCACGTTTTCCTTCTTCCAGGGTGATGGAACCGTCTAAAGGAGCATTGCAGACAACCCTCCTCACCTTGGGAGGCTCCCTCTTTCACCCGTTGCACAAAGCAGCCCTCAGATGCGTCGTCTCTGGCTACGAAGATGAGAATGAAGGGCACTTCCCCCGACTAATGTTATGAAGCCCTGACTCCCTTTCCAGCCTTCGCGAGAGCCCTCGTCGTGGAATAAAATAAGTGAAATAAAGCTCTCACATTCTTATTTGCTTTTGTAAACCAGCTTCTGTTTACAAAGAGGGTATTGTCAAGCTAAATATTTTCACCTTTTCCACCTGGAGATCACCAAGTGCAGCTGGGAGGAGCTTGGTCATAATGCAGTTGTGTTCATTTTCTTTTGAGGGGAAAGTCTTAACTTCTTTCGAGTCCATGTTTACGTTAATGTGGAAAAGTGAGGACTTGTCTCTTCCAGAACTGCTGTGATTAAAACCTTTTCTGTAAAGAGAGTCTCTATTATAAAAAAGAGATGGATGAACCCCAGGGTGAGGTTGAGCCAGGAGGGATAGGGCCGGAGGACAGGTGAAAGCACCATAAATCCCTGGTCTGAGGCTTTCGGAGCCATCTCAGACACCCCAGAAACCCAGGAGGAAATAATCCAATAAATAATCCAGGATTGGAGAAGTCTGAGGGATTCAGATTAACCGATATAGAATCACTAGGTTGGAAGAGACCCACCGGATCATCGAGTCCAACCATACACTTCTTCAGAAATTCCCCAAAACAAATTTTCACAGACTGAACTTGCCCGACTGGACGTCTAAGGGCTTCTAGGTCACAAATCCACGTGCCACATCTCCTCCTAAAAATTTTCCGGCCGAAACAACAATCCTGCGGTCTGTGCTTTCAAAAAAATGCACTGGATGTGCTCTGCAACGACAGCGAAGAACTCAAAGCATTCGGAAGCACCAAAAGCTGGTGAGCGACTTGCCAAAAAAATGTGAACTAGCTCAATCCGGGTACCAAGAGCGACATTAATAAAAGCAAAGCAGTGAGACAGTGTGCGAGATGATAAAAGAAATTCTAAGCCCCCTCCTTTAGGAGCAGTTGTCTCTCCCATCTGTTCCACCGCATTGCTGGGCAGTTTGAGGGGACCCTTCATTCCACCACCCACTGATGCGGTCATCCCGCATCTACCCTTTCATCTGGGGTGAGCAGCTGTCCTCCACCCTCATCTCCCATTTGTCTCGGTTTATTTATATGAAGCCTTTGGGAATATGGAATGTTTCTCCTCGGCCTTCAACGACAGGATACGTAGGGTACAGCTCTGAGAAACTAATAAACAGAACACATAGAATCATAGAATCGTAGAATCATAGAATCACCAGGTTGGAAGAGACCCGCTGGATCGAGTCCAACCATTCCCATCATAGAATCATAGAATCATAGAACAACCAGGTTGGAAGAGACCCATCGGATCATCGAGTCCAACCATTCCCATCAAACACTAACCCATGTCCCTCAGCACCTCGTCCACCCATCCCTTAAACACCTCCAGGGAAGGTCAATCAACCCCCTCCCTGGGCAGTCTATTCCAATGCCCAATGACTCTTTCCATGAAAAACCTTCTCCTAATCTCTAGTCTAAATCTCCCCTGGTGGAGCTTGAGGCCATTCCCTCTCGTCCTGTCCCCTGTCCCTTGGGAAAAGAGCCCAGCTCCCTCCTCTCTACAACCTCCTCTCAGGGAGTTGCAGAGGGCAATGAGGTCTCCCCTCAGCCTCCTCTTCTCCAGGATAAACACCCTCAGCTCTCTCAGACACTCTTCTTCTCCAGCCCCTTCACCAGCTTTGTTGCTTTTCTCTGGACTCACTCCACAGCCTAAACATCCTTCTTGTGCCGAGGGGCCCACAAATGAACACAGGATTCAAGGAGCTGACTCACCAGTGCTGAGTCCAGAGGGACAAGAACCTCCCTGGACCTGCTGGTCACACTGTTTCTGATCCAAGCCAAGATGCCATTTGCCTTCTTGGCCACCTGGGACACTGCTGCCTCATGTTCAGTCCCTGTCACCAACCTCCCCAGGTCCTTCTCCTCCAGGCACTTTCCAGCCAGACTTTTCCTAGTCTGGAGCTGCTCAGAGTTGTTGTGCCCCAAGTGCAGGATCCACCATTTGGCCTTGTTAACCCTCATCCCATTGGTCTCAGCCCATGGATCCAGCCTGTTCTGATCCCTTTGGAGACTCCCGACCCTCCAGCAGATCCACACTCCCACCCAGCTTAGTGTCATCTGCAAACTTGCTCAGGGAGCACTTGATGCCTTCATCCAGGTCATTGATGAAGACACTGAACAGGGCTGGACCCAGCACTGAGCCCTGGGGCCACTTGTCACTGGCCTCCAGCTGGATTTAACACCATTTTCCACCACTCTCTGGGCTCTCCAGCCAACCAGTTTTCCACCCAGGAGAGTGTGCGCCTGTAATGGCAAAATAACGGTAAAATAACCCATTTCATGTGCTAAGTGCTAATCATTTAATTCAAAATATATGCCTTTTACACCCAGTAGCACATCTGTCCCTTTATTCCAAGCAGCATTATACGGATCCCTGGGAAGCACAAACTAAGATCCTCCGGAGGGAAAAAAAAAAAAAAAAAAAAAAGGAAACAATTTAATAAACCAATCTGCATCTGAAATATTTATGTCCATTTATATTTTTTTTTTCTCATGTACAAGACAAAAGAAATAAAAAAACCCAGAATCAAACCCTGGATACAACAGTTTGATCCGACTGCTTTTGATACACATAATCTGTTGCAAGGTAGTTGAAATGAAAACCAAAATGTTCACACACGTCATATACCAAAATGGAAAAAAAAAAAAAAGTAAATAAAAAAGTTAAAGTTCTAGCACATACATGGATGTAGCATATTAGGAAACAGGTTTATTTGAACACCTTTAGTTTTCTGGATCTAAAAGCCATTGAAATCCTTCCCCCGAACAGCATTTGCTGCCGAAAAGCCAAACCCGGTCCCTCCCCAAGTGATGTCCCAGCAGTATTACCAGAATACAAACTGTTATTAACATCATCCCACGACTCCTGTGTCGCCACCACTTACATACGTCGCCCTCGGCAACAGGCAACAGCAACACCATCCAGCTGGCGCCTTTATTCTACTTGTACTACAAGCAGACAACGTGCATTTCGTAAAAAAGAATCGCTCAAAACCTGAAGTAGCACAGTGAAATATTGTCACATTAATTTTAGTGTCATAAGAACTACGTAGGCTTTGAAGACTTAAAATTTCTGCCTGTTTAAAGCCAGAAACTTAGAGAGAACTTGAGAAGATTTTTGCGGCATCTGATACGTCCTCTCCCGAGACATAAAACGAGCAGCTTATTGTATAAAGAATCACTTTCAACTTCACCACGACTTGGTTCACGACCAAGTAAAGATCCGATCGGAGAGTTTGGCAGTTGGTTGGCACTGGAAGTATTTCCCATGAGCACCCTCCTCCCATTCTGCTGCTGGTTTAGAGCTCAAGTAAAACGGAAACACAGTTTCTGGGGTTTTTTTTTTTATCTCTTTAAGGTCTTTGAACCAAGACACTTAACCACCTGAAGCATCAATGAAAGAGATGTTGGGAGCTTCACAATTCTGCTAAACATCATTGCAGGCAAAGAGAAGTCCAACTCAGCTGAGAACCTAATCGGCTCTTTTATTATGATAAAACTTAATTTTACTAGAGTACAGACTCACCAGCAAATGAACTAACTGCAATTTCTCTAACGATGAGCAGTAGTGAGTGGGTCACCCCAGCGCTCGGCTCTGCGGCCGATGGTTCTAGCACCAGTGCTGGTCTCACCCGTTGGCATCACGACCAGATGCCAAAGAACCTCCCAATTCTCATCCTAACGAACAAACCATCTCGTTTTCATTTAGGAAGTCCTCAAGCGGGAAAGATCAATCATAATTAGAGTTATATCAACCAGCCCTGCTGTTGAAACGAGATTTCTGCTCTCTCAACAGTTAAGCCCTAGCAAGAATAATTAAAAAAAAAAAAACCCAACAGATAACCCATCCAAGAGAATAAAAGAAACACAATGCCCGTTCAGCAATTAAATTCTGCGCAGACACAGCTCTGCAGTCACATCTTATTATCTATTAAACCAAACCAAAACGTAAGACGAGAGCTCCTTTTCCCTGTGTAATAAAACTTCCTGACCGCAGGTCTTTGCCTTTGATTTTTTTTTTCAATATTTTGGGGCTTGTGCTTTATTTTTTATTACTATTTTTCACTTCTTGATACTGTGTTCAGCACCTCCAGGGTGGTTTATTCATTCATTTCTACTCTTGTGTTCTTTACTGACCACTGGTGATTCATTCCCGTGGATCCCTATCTGAAGGATTCCTAAACCTATCGGCAAGGATCTACATTTCCTTTCCAAACCTACTCCGTATTCCCACCACTTCCTCTCCAACCTTTTCACCTGCCTTCACCCAACCAGATGGAGAAAAGCCTTTAGTGATCGATATTCCAGTGCATCAGTTCGATCTCGTTAAGAGTTATTATAGAATCGTAGAATCACCAGGTTGGAAGAGACCTCTGAGATCATCGAGTCCAACCATTCCCACCAATCTCTAAATCAGACCCAGCAAACACACGTTTACACTGAGTGCTACATCTCTTCCTCTTCTCTCCGCAGTCTGGATTAAGCTTAGAGAAAAGTTTTTCTGCCTTTCATACAAAGACATATTTTTTTAAATCAATATAAAAAAAAAAAAAAGCTTAAACTCATAGATTATAAATAATATAATTTCAAAATATTGAAGAATTTTAGGACTTCATTTGCATTTCAGGGGAAACCGCAAGCTTAAATGTCCTTTGATGCTTTCTCAGTCCCAAACCTCTGATAAAAAAAAAAGAAGTATCTGTAGGATACACAATAGGTAGAAATGCGCAGAACACATCCTGTGTCCTGCACACCCACTACAATCAGTGAAAGACTTTAAGAACGAAGCAGCTTTACCAGAAAAGTCTCAATGCCGCTCCAGCATCGCCCTGATAAAGTTACCACCATTTCCATGTATACAACTACATGTATTTTGACACTGTCAGTTAAAAAACGTGATTGAAACCACTACAAGCGAATTTTTTTTCCCACTACAAGTTGTGCCATATTGTTCAGACCTGATTTGAAAAACGTTTTTCGCCGTAGATTTTATATGTATTAAAAAAAATCATTTGTTCACGCTTTAAGTTACAAAATTGTAGTGCTTAATAGAACATCAAAATCTAAGATATCTTTTAAAAAAATGCTTGTTTATAATACATTTTTTCCCCAAGGCAGCCGCCAGTACCAGGCTGGTTGGTTTCGCAACATTATTGGAGTTTAAAAACGTTGCTGAATAATTCTGGTACTTTCGGATTGGAAGACATTATTTTTTCCAAAAACTATACAGTAATATACTGAAAAAAAAAAAAAAAAAGGGAACTTCAATAGTACTGTTTGTGCCTTTACAAATCCATCATGAGAAATATCGTGGCTGACGTGGATCAGATTTAATCTACTCTCCACACAGCACAGTTTTAACGAGAATGAAGAATTTTTAAAGCTTAAGTAAGTTGAAAAAAAAAAAAAAAAGGCGTCTGATGTTATTGTCATAAACGGAATAATAAAACCGCTCTCCTGGCCCGAGGCTGGGCAGGCACATCTTTTAAACTGAGTAATCCAGGAGTTCGGGTTTGTGGTTTGCAAAAGGTTTGTGATTCACAAAGGGTTTGCGATAATAACTGATGCCCAGGAGATCAGTCAGGGACAGGCACAACCACCACCCTCCTCCTGTCCTTCAAGCCAAAGGGTTCTGCCTGGTCTGAAAAGGTAAAGAAGAGTATAAAAGTGTAAAGTAGTGTGCTTTCTCTTAAAGAAGAAGAAATATATATGCCTATATGTATATTTTTATATATATATACGTATTCTATATTTAAGTTAGTGTCGATCAAATCCAGGCAGAGATTAAACTGACCATAAAAGATGATGCAATGCAAGTCATTAAGGCAGTGAGTCGTTATCTCTTGAGGATTTGCAGTGGCTGCACTTCCATCTCAAGAAGGAAAAGAAAGGTTGAACTGCACTCAGCCAGAGCTGAATCAGCATCAAAGGATCACAGCCACGTAAGGAAGGGCTCGTTTTTGTTCAGTACTGACTCCACGTCGTTGAGAATAGGGATCAAGTCTTCTGACTCTAGAGTCCCAAGGTCGACGTTTGTGCCTGGGAGACAATCGAGGAAATCGGGGAAGCGTGTCTGTTGTGGATTGATGTTCATTGTTGTCTGGGCTATGGTTTCTCCTAGGAAAAGGGAAAAAGAACTTTTGAAACACTAAAGTCTTCTCACAGGTAATTTAAAACAACACAACTGATATAAACATTAGACTCCCCCTTTCCCGTAAGCACTTGTGAGTTTTCCCGTCCTCTATAAACTTTACCTCAAAGCCATATTTCCCAGGAGAATGTGTAATCTCAGAGAAGTTAATTCCATATCCTCGTTTTGCTCTCAAAAGCATAAAAAACCCTTTCCAGGGCAGTTCAGTGTTCAAGGTACTCAGCCTCTGACCTTCCACTTGGGAAGTGCAGTTGTTCAAAGGTCACTGCTCTGCACAAGCAGCAACGTAATGAAGTCTTAGGCAAACCCTATCTCCTCTCTGCATGAGAGTCAGTGCTCTCCACAGGGTGTAATGGGAAAAAGGGGTTTACAACAACTCAGTCCCCAGGGCTCAGTGCTGGGTCCAGCCCTGTTCAATGTCTTCATCAATGACCTGGATGAAGGCATCAAGTGCACCCTGAGCAAGTTTGCAGATGACCCTAAGCTGGGTGGGAGTGTGGATCTGCTGGAGGGTTGGGAGGCTCCAAAGGGATCGGAACAGGCTGGATCCATGGGCTGAGACCCATGGGATGAGGGTTAACAAGGCCAAATGGTGGATCCTGCACTTGGGGTACAACAACCCTGAGCAGCTCCAGACTAGGAGAGGTCTGGCTGGAAACTGCCTGGAAGAGAAGGACCTGGGGGTGCGCGTGACAGCGACTGAACATGAGGCAGCAGTGTGCCCAGGTGGCCAAGAAGGCCAATGGCATCCTGGCTTGGATCAGAAATGGTATGACCTGCAGGTCCAGGGAGGTGATTCTCCCTCTGTACTCAGCACTGGTGAGGCCGCTCCTCGAATCGTGGGGTCAGTTGTGGGCCCCTCAGCACCAGAAGGATGTTTAGGCTCTGGAGCGAGTCCAGAGAAGGGCAAGGAAGTTGGGGAAGGGGCTGGAGGGGCTCCTACCTTGGACTATGGTATGAAAACACAAATTAAGGCTCAAATTTTCCAACTTGTACTTATTTTGTTTAATACAAGGAAAAAGGGTAGAATCTGGACCCAGGTTAAAGCTGAGAAGACAGTCGTAGTCTGTTCTCTTTCACGGGAAAGCAAGAAATCACTGTTTGGTTGTGCAACTATAAAACATTTCTGGTTATAACACAAAGTTATTGTTATCATTACATTTTAAGCTAAATGAGAGTATTCTACCTGTATCCATCTCATCCACATTGCTGAGGAAATCCTCAGGAGTTGTTGGTATGCTGTAGCATCCTAACCCCAAGCCACTGTCTGTACTCTGCTCCCTGGAATGGTACGGCCCGCTAGAAATTGAAACAGGAAAAACAATAACTCAGCAAAGATGTTCTGTCAGATATAATCCCCGATCACAGTGTTTGAAAAGAAACAGCACAGTAAGTTAGATATTAAATACTGAGTCATTAAGCTTCAGCTGGTGAAGCGGTTGGAGAAGAAGTCTTACGAGGAGCGACTGAGAGAGCTGGAGGGGTTCAGCCTGGAGAAGTGATAATTGTTCTAGATTTATAAACAGACGCAGAACAGAATTTGCTCCTTACTACTGTTACAACTGGTAAGAAAGACACTAGGTCTGTAAATCCTGCCCAGTGCTAATTTAAAGCAAACCCCAAAATGTTCTATTTCTATTAGCCTGGAGAAGAGGAGGCTGAGAGGAGACCTCATTGCTCTCTGCAACTCCCTGAGAGGAGGTTGTGGAGAGGAGGGAGCTGGGCTCCTCTCCCAAGTGACAGGACGAGAGGCAATGGCCTCAAGCTCCACCAGGGGAGGGTCAGGCTCAACACATGGAAAAAAATTCTTCACAGAAAGGGTCATTAGGCAATGGAACAGGCCACCCAGGGAGGGGGTTGATTCACCTTCCCTGGAGGTGTTTAAGGGACGGGTGGACGATGTGCTGAGGGACATGGGTTAGTGTTTGATAGGAATGGTTGGACTCGATGATCCGGTGGGTCTCTTCCAACCTGGTTGTTCTGCGATTCTATGATTCTAAAACCACTGCTAGCATTTGTCTGATTTCAAGATTTCTTCCTGAAATATAATCTGAAAGATTCCAGGTCAGCCACTCGGTCGTAACCCCCGTTCACAGCAAGTAGAAACAACAGCAACATAGGAAACTACTTCAGAGAGACAGACTTTAGAGAGGGCAACCGAACCAATTGCCTGATGAAGAAGACGTGAACTTGCCTGTTCAAGAAAGGATCGGATCCGTTATTTGCAATGGGCCTCATGTCTTGTGTCATGGCAGGTGTATTCACAGCCGTCTGAACCGGGGCCAGGTTTTCTGAGTCCATGGGGAGTTGTCGGCACAGAGCAGCTTCCTGAAAAGGTGAATAAATACAAGGGAAGGGTTATTCCAACAGCTCAGAAGTACTGCAGTCATGTCACAAACGAGCATATAATATATATACACCTTCTTAATTAGGAAATTAATCCCGTACAATGTAACTAACGACAATTTGTTGACTGAGGTGTGAAGAAAACCATACAGACAGCAGGTTTCATACCCCAGTGTTGGTTTAAACACTGCAGAATCTACCATCCAGCTGCTCCCATAGCTGGAAGCCAGTCCCACGGCTCAGCCCATGGGCAGATGTATTTGACGACTTTCACACTAAATGAGAGAGCGTATCTGCCTGTCCAAACTAGCTATAGAATCATAGGACCATAGAATCACCAGGTTGGAAAAGACCAAAAGACCATCGTCGAGTCCAACCCTTATGAAGTGCAGATCATGAACTCTGATCACGGAATCGCTCCCAGTTTAAACTGGTGCAGAGGAGAGCGAAATCAGGTACGGAACTATGTGGCACGGGTGGATGAGGTATTGAGGGACTTGGTTTAGTGTTAGATAGGAATGGTTGGACTAGAAGATCCGATGGGTCCCTTCCAACCTGGTTGTTCTGTGATTCTGTGGGTTGCTACTAGATGATGAGATTTGTTATGTACCAAAGCAGAAGAATATCACCTGCGACCGTAAAGCACTTAAACATGTTAGAAGAAAACCACTGACTTTGACCCAAGAATCTTTAGAATGAACCCTGTGCCTACTATTCAGCATCTGCCTAATGACCTGTCTCACCTACGTCACCTTTAGGACGACACACAAGCAATTAGAGCCAAAGGAAACTTGTTTCAGAACTCTTCTGGAAGGATGAATTCTTCCAGCATTATCCCTGTGAGCCAACCATGACATCTAGTGGCACAGAGCTCTTTACAACAGTTGCTCTTCGTTGCTCTTCTCTGCATTCGCTCCAGAGCCTCAACATCCTTCTTGTGCTGAGAGGCCCAGAACTGAACACAGAATTTGAAGTTTGGTCTCACCAGTGCCGAGTCCAGAGGGAGAAGAACCTCCCTGTGACCCTGCTGGTGACACCATTTCTGATCCAAGCCAAGATGCCCTTGGCATTCTTGGCCACCTGGGCCACTGCTGCCTCATGTTCAGTCGCTGTCACCAACACCCCCAGGTCCTTCTCCTCCAGGCAGCTAAACGAGAAGGAGGACAAAGAAGGACGCGAATTCCCTAAGCAAT
The DNA here is from genome assembly GCA_033558105.1 of Coccyzus lansbergi. NCBI lineage: Eukaryota > Metazoa > Chordata > Aves > Cuculiformes > Coccyzidae > Coccyzus > Coccyzus lansbergi. Next base: position 54,851 of record JAUMJK010000141.1, on the reverse strand, counting down.
GAGCTTCCAGAACTGTGTATTCCTGGTGGTTGGGTGTGCAGCTCCACCCGAGCAGCTGCAGCCGGAAGGGTTGTGGGGAGCCAGCAGCTGCTGCCAGGCTGCAAGGAGGTTTGCGACCTACCAAAAGAATTCCTCCCCTCTCGCTCAGACTTGCTGACCTCCTCGCAGTTGCTTGCAGCAGTGTGGGCACTTACTCAGCATTTTTCCCTTGGACGGGTTACACTAGAAAAGCAAAAGCAGCAGTGAAGGGGCAGGGCAGGAGGAACTGGATGTGAACCGACTCCAGAGGGATTCGTCGCATTTCTCTCAGTTGCCAGGGCTCTTTCTTACCAGCTGTAACAGTAGTGTAAGGAACAAATGTGTTCAGTTCTGGGCCCCTCACCACAAGAAGGATGTTGAGGCTCTGGAGCGAGTCCAGAGAAGAGCAACGAAGCTGGGGAAGGGGTTGGAGAAGAAGAGGAGCGGCTGAGAGAGCTGAGGGGGTTTATCCTGGAGAAGAGAAGGCTGAGAAGAGACCTCATTGCTCTCTAAACTCCCTGAAAGGAGGTTGTAGAGAGGAGGGAGCTGGGCTCTTCTCCCAAGGGACAGGACGAGAGGGAATGGCCTCAAGCTCCACCAGGGGGGGTCAGGCTGGACATTAGAAAAAAATTTTTCACAGAAAGGGTCACTGGGCAGTGGCAGAGGCTGTCCAGGGAGGAGGTTGATTCACCTTCCCTGGAGGGGTTTAAGGTGCAGGTGGACGAGGTGCTGAGGGACATGGGTTAGTGTTTGATAGGAATGGTTGGACTTGATGATCTGGTGAGTCTCTTCCAACCTGGTTATTCTATGATTCTATGAAATTCTGTTCTGTGTCTGTCAAAAGTCTACAGCAACCATCACTGATTAATTCTCAGTTTAACTTGGTTTTCGTAGTAGTCATTGTTCATGCTCACTGGCAGGAAGCTCACCAAGCTCTGTTAGGAGGGATGGATTTTGCATCTTGTTCTCCTTCGGTGGAAAACACTTCGTTCCTCAAGAGCCGCCCCAGTTCTGAAAATGTTATTAATGCAAAGCAATCGTGTCCTGCAGAGCTCCAAGCAGCCCCACAGCAGCAGGGGGGTACTGGGTGCAGTGAGCTGGAGGCCTGATTAAGTACGGCACAGCTGCAGAGTGTGATGTGTGTATTAATTTCAAAGTAAAACACAGTCAGTGGAGCGATTAACCAGCCCTCCCGTTAACGGCACAACTGTTTTGAAGCTTAATTTGCTCTTGTCTCGAAGCAAGAGCAGAGCCAAAAAGAGTAAAAATAACTTACCACGTTATTAATGCAATGAAAATTATGACTAAGGTCACGCCAGATATCCCCACTCTTCCCACACCCATCTCTACTGTGTTCTGAGCCCTTGATAGCAAAGGAGAACATAGGCTGGAGCACTGGGCTGAGTCTAATGGGATGAGGTTTAACACAGCCCTGCGCTTGGGGCACAACAACCCTGAGCAGCTCCAGACTAGGAGAAGTCTGGAGGAGAAGGACCTGGGGGTGTTGGTTGACAGCCGACTGAACATGAGCCAGCAGTGTGCCCAGGTGGCCAAGAAGGCCAATGGCATCTTGGCTTGGATCAGAAATGGTGTGACCAGCAGGGCCAGGGAGGTTATTCTCCCTCTGTACTCGGCACTGGTGAGGCCGCTCCTCGAATCCTGGGGTCAGTTCTGGGCTCCTCAGCACAAGAAGGATGTTGAGGCTCTGGAGCGAGTCCAGAGAAGAGCCACGAAGCTGGTGAAGGGGCTGGAGAACAGGCCTTATGAGGAATGGCTGAGAGAGCCGAGGGTGTTTAGCCTGGAGAAGAGGAGGCTGAGGGGTCCTCATTGCTCTCTGCAATTCCCTGAAAGGAGGTTGTAGAGAGGAGGGAGTTGGGCTCTTTTCCCAAGGGACAGGGGACAGGACAAGAGGGAATGGTCTCAAGCTCCACCAGGGGAGGGTCAGGATGGACATTAGGAGGAAGTTTTTCCCGGAAAGGGTGATTGGGCAGTGTCAGAGGCTGCCCAGGGAGGGGCTTGAGTCACCTTTCCTGGAGGGGTTTAAGGGACGGATGGATGAGGTGCTGAGGGACATGGGTTAGTGACTGATGGGAATGGTTGGACTCGATGATCCGGCGGGTCTCTATCAACCTGGTGATTCTGTGATTTTATGATTCTATGAAAATAAAAGTATCCTTGGCGTTACCTGCCGCAGCAGCTCTTCCTGACGCATCCTAATTCGCTCCCTCTCCATCTGGATTCTCTGCAGCCTCAGCTTCTGCTGCTGCTGCTGCTGCTGCTGTGCAGTCAGGGCACTGGGTAGGTTCAAGAGTCCTGCCTGGGGGGTCTGGGGAGGCCGATTTGGCTGCGACATGGCTGTGCTGGGCGCAAGCTGGTGCTGGTGGTTCATGACTGTGGGGAAGAAAATACACGGTGGCTGGTTAAGTAGAATTGTGGCTTAAGACGATGGAGAGCCTAGGACACATAGATAAAGTTATTAGAATGACTGTATTGCAAATGACTTCGATAACCACTCGATCTGGCAAGACCTGCTACTAGGACTTGCTTAATAAGTGATTTTTAACTTTCACATGTGATTCTGTATTTTAACAAGTCACCTGAAATTCTTGATGGGAACAGTCGGACTCCATGATCCGATGGGTCTTTTCCAACCTAGTGATTTTATAATTCTATATTTTAACCCATGACCTTAAATTCTTGATGGGAACGATCAGGCTGCCCAGGGAGGGGGTTGAGCCACCTTCCCTGGAGGGGTTTAAGGGACGGGTGGACGAGGTGCTGAGGGTTTAGTGTTTGATAGGAACGGTTGGACTCGATGATCTGGTGGGTCTCTTCCAACCTGGTTATTCTATGGTTGTATGAATTCTTCCCTGCTTCATTTCACAGAAATATTTATAAGAGGTCGCATCAGACCTGGGCCAAACTCTTCCTTCTGGGTGATCCAGCATCAGGCAGATCCAGCGCGTAAGAACCATGGAACCATTTGAAAGTGCAGCAGCATATTTTAGCTTCAGCAGCAAATCCATCTTAAGAAATAAACCACGTTAAAACCAGCCCTGCAGTAATATAAACTTTCCATGGGCTCAGTGTCTGTGTGGTCCACAAACAGCTGTATCCACACAGACGACATCAAGCTTCCACGTGAAGCCAGAGTGTTGCTGGTTACCCTCTCTTCCACCCCCAGCTGCTTTGCTCCTGCCCACATGCCTTTACTGAGCTGGCAAAAGCATTTCTGTGGCCACGCGGCGAACTAAAAATTGCCCGGGGAGCAAAAGAAGATATTTTCCAGCTAGATCAACTCCCAACAGAAGTAATCGGTTAGCCACGGAAGTGCTTATGCGCAACCAATGCAGGAGTCCAGGTGGGAAAAATAAGCTGGATGCAGGAAAACCAGCCCAAAGCCAGCACTGAGCAGTAACGTTTTGGTGGTAAAAACCCAGAGGGGTTACTAAGATTTAGTGTTTGATAGGAATGGTTGGACTTGATGATCCAGCAGGTCTCTTCCAACCTGGTTCTTCTGTGATTCTACGATTCTAAGATGCAGTGTTGAGAAGGAAAAGGTAGGAATCGGAGTTGGGTGTGGAAATCAAATCACTCTCATAACGGGAAAACAATATGTGGAACCACATTTGTAAGATGCAGTCTATCTGGTCTTATTTGCAATAAAATAGTAAGATTCTAAGTACAATTATATCATAGAATCGCCAGGTTGGAAAAGACCCACCAGATCATCGAGTCCAACCATAAATATAAATAATATCAGTGTAAAACTGGTGTTAAATTGCCAGGACCATAAGCTCTTAGGCAGGAATTTTACTCTTGTTGTGTGCATAAGCCTGTGCTTAAATTTCTGGCGTGTCAGTGGCTGAGTGAATAGAACAACCACACTAAGAATCCAGGCTGGTTGAAGGATTCTCACAATATATCGAGTTCTCCGCAAGAAAATTGCTTTTATCTAAGCAGCACATGCAAATGATAGAAACAGGCAAAGATTAATAGTCTGTGTGGTATGTCTGGGATACACTCAAGGGTACGGCGTGAATTACAGAACTATTTCATAGAATCACCAGGTTGGAAGAGACCCACCACATCATCAAGTCCAACCATTCCCATCAATCAGTAAACCCTCAGCACCTCGTCCACTTGTCCCTTAAACCCCTTCAGGGAAGGGGACTCAACCCCCTCCCTGGGCAGCCTGTTCCAATGCCCAATCACCCTTTCCATGAAAAAATTTTCTCCTAATCTCCAGCCTGACCCTCCCCTGGTGGAGCTTGAGGTCATTCCCCCTCATCCTGTCCCCTGTCCCTTGGGAGAAGAGCCCAGCTCCCTCCTCTCCACAACCTCCTCTCAGGGAGTTGCAGAGAGCAATGAGGTCTCCCCTCAGCCTCCTCTTCTCCAGGATAAACCCTCCCCAGCTCTCTCAGCCACTCCTCTTCTTCTCCAGCCCCTTCCCCAGCTTCGTTGCTCTTCTCTGCACTCACTCATAGCCATTTGCTGCTTTTTCTAGAACAAACACTCCCTTCATCTCCATCAGCAGATCCGTATCCATATTGCATCACAGCTGAAATGATACATGCAAGAAGACCAAAACCAGACAATATGAAAACGCTGAGGACTACGTCTCCCTGAGCTTTTAATATCCTTCAAAACCAGCTTATACATACACAGAAGCCGAGAACCAGGTTTTGATCCTACCAGTTGCCTAACAGCATCATTCCACTTGAACTATTCTTGAGTACAATCATGATAAGTGTCCCATAAGCACACTTAGGATGCATGTGGTGTACTTCTCCGACGGCAAATCTAGTTTTTTAGGGGTGGGCATGCACACATTCAATGCACATTAATTTAACGCGACCTCGCCCAAACCAAATATTAATTGGAAATGAAACAAGGATAAATCACAAGGCTGTTAGGGCGATTCTTTTTTTACGTGTGATAGAAAACAAAATGAAACAAAGAACTGGGGCATCCCGCGGCACTTCCCACAACAACTGCTGCATTCAGCTGCTCTAAAAATATATCCTAAGGGTCAAAACGCCACATGGACTGTAATAAAGCAGGCAAGTCTGGGAACCAGCTGAAGAGTAATTAAATCATGGCAGATTTGCAAGTACTCAGGCATTGGTTCCACTGAAAGGCACTGGAGTTATTGTGAGCAAGCCTTCAGTTAATGTGTTAGGTTTTAGGGCTTTGCCATCTCCGCAGCTCACATGTGGTGCCATGTGGAACGTGTTCTCCGCAAAGCAGCCTGGTCAAACGGTCCTCCAGACTTCTGAGAGATGTGCCGCCCACCGGCTTCCCAGGGGCTGCTGCAGCTGGGGCCGCGTGAAACACGGCGTATCATCTCCCCTTGGAAACACTCCCACGGGATAAGCCACGGGGCCAAAGACAGGCTGTGTACCCAAGATGAATCATAGAATCAGCAGGTTGGAAAAGACCCATAGGATCATTGAGTCCAACCATTGCTATCAAACACTAACCCATGTCCCTCAGCACCTTGTCCACCTGTCCCTTAAACCCCTCCAGGGAAGGTGACTCAACCCCCTCCCTGGGCAGCCTCTGCCACTGCCCAATCACCCTTTCCATGAAAAAATTTTCTCCTAATGTTTAGCCTGACCCTCCCCTGGTGGAGCTTGAGGCCACTCCCTCTCGTCCTGTCCCTTGGGAGAAGAGCCCAGCTCCCTCCTCTCCACAACCTCCTCTCAGGGAGTTGCAGAGAGCAACGAGGTCTCCCCTCAGCCTCCTCTTCTCCAGGCTAAGCACCCCCAGCTCTCTCAGCCACTCCTCATGAAGTGCTTGCTCCTTTCTCCCTCAGGCAACAGCAACCCTACAGCCACAGCCACTCTCCTCAGCACAGTTCTTGGCCCATGTCAGGTGATTTTCACACAGAGGGTCATTGGGCATTGGAATAGGCTGCCCAGGGAGGGGGTTGATCCACCTTCCCTGGAGGGGTTTAAGGGATGGGTAGATGAGGTGCTGAGGGACATGGGTTAGTGTTTGATAGGAATGGTTGGACTCGATGATCCAGTGGGTCTCTTCCAACCTGGTGATTCTATGATTCTATATAAACAAGCACCTACACTCACTTGCCTGTGACTGGGGCATCCCGCTAAGAGCAATACAAAGACCTCACGTTTATAACAGAACTGACTCCAGAACGTCAAGAGGAGAAAAGGGTGGAAAGATTTTATCAACTTGTGTTCCAGACTGAACGGGACAGCATTGCAGGGATTAATCCCCAGAATCATAGAAGGTTGGAAGAGACCCACCGGATCATCGAGTCCAACCATAACACAGATGTAGGTAACACTACAGAGACTTCTTGGTCATCTCCTAGTGCTGTGTAAACGCAGCGACTGTTGGTATCAGCCATCTTCAGTGCAGAAGACCCTGCAACCGCACAAGCACGTCCCGTGCTTGTGCGGTTGCAGGGTCTTCTGCACTGAAGATGCACGTCCCGTGCTTGCGATCCGGATCAATCCGAAGGCACCGTGTGGGCTCCCGATTTACCCAAGACAACAGCTCTTCCTGTTTATGATGCTGAGAATAGCATCGAGCACCGACATCCTCCAGGTAAGCCAGGAGTGTGCAGCAGCGAATTTTCCAAGTATTAATGGTTTGTTCAGAGTGCAAATTAGTCCTATTATTATTGAAGATCAGTGCTCACTGCATCAAAGAAGTGTGGATTAGTGCTGTGCTGCATCCAGGGCCAGAGGAAGCTCTGTTACCTGTAGGTGGTGCAAAGCTCACGCTAACAAATCCTTCTGGATTTGTTAGAAGCACGAAGGCACATCCAAACTGTCTTTGCAACCAGACTCGGGTGTTCTGGAGAGCAGAGCAGAAGGTGCCAGTGGGTCATTCATCCAACCTGACTTCATCAGAGGCATTCAGAGAATCACAGAATCACCAGGTTGGAAGAGACCCATCGGATCATTGAGTCCAACCATTCCTGACAAACACTAACCCATGTCCCTCAGCACCTTGTCCACTCCTCCCTTAAACCCCTCCAGGGAAGGTGAATCAACCCCCTCCCTGGGCAGCCTCTGACACTGCCCAATCACCCTTTCCATGAAGAGTTTTTTCCTAATGTCCAGCCTGATCCTCCTCTGGTGGAGCTTGAGGCCATTCCCTCTCGTCCTGTCCCCTGTCCCTTGGGAGAAGAGCCCAGCTCCCTCCTCTCCACAACCTCCTCTCAGGGAGTTGCAGAGAGCAATGAGGTCTCCCCTCAGCCTCCTCTTCTCCAGGATAAACCCCCCCAGCTCTCTCAGACACTCCTCTTCTTCTCCAGCCCCTTCCCCAGCTTCATTGCTCTTCTCTGGACTCGCTCCAGAGCCTCAACATCCTTCTTGCGCTGAGGGGCCCAGAGAAGCAAGGAGCTCCCCTCTCTCCCCATTTCCTTGACTTTTTATTGCTGAACACGGCACCATCGGGCATGGAATATCTCCTCAGGTCATTCAGATCAGCTGGCTCAGCAGTGTCACCTCCCAGTCCCTTGCGAACCCCTAGAATCCTTGCAGCATGGAGGGGAAACAGAGGGAGGAAGCAGAAAGGCTCAACAATCTGCAAGTTCTGCACAGACAGAGCCAAAACACTGGTGTCTTATCAGCACTGGTGTAGTCACAAATCCTAAACTCAGCCCCACAGTGTGGCTGTGGTTTAGTGTTTGATAGGAATGGTTGGAGTCGATGATCCGATGGGTCTCTTCCAACCTGGTTGTTCTATGATTCTATACCTCTGTCCCAGCCAAGCACAGAAGAAGCACAGCGTGAGCACACGGCTACCACGAGGTCAGAGGCAACTACGGAAAACCAACTGGTCTTCAGCAAGTGTGGATTCACCCTTGGAGCAGACAGCCTTGGGGCAGCCTGGGCTTGAGTCCTCTTGGGGGAAAATAAATTTATTTTCCAAACTGAAGTGAGTCTCTTCAACAAACAGCTATTACACAATTTTCCAGCTCACATGAAAGCAAGTGAAAATATGGAGCTAAGTTCCAGACCTGGACTACGTGGCCACAGTTTCACAGCAGTCCAGGGAATTGCAGCTACTTAATACACATGTCATTTTCTTTTTCCATTTGGATGAAAAATGGAAAAAAATCTTATATTGCTTTTGTTTGCTGTTAAATTAGTAATGATATTCTAGTGAATTAGGTTTTCATAGAATAATGAAATGGGTTGGGTTGGAAGGGACCTCAAAGCCCATCCAGTTCCAGCTCTCAGGGACACCTCCCACTGGATCGGGGGCTCCAAGCCCCATCCAACCTGACCTTGAACCCCTCCAGGGATGCGGCAGCCACCCCTGCTCTGGGCAACCTGGGCCAGGGCCTCCTCACCCTCACCATGAAGAATTTCTTCCTAATGTCTCATCTAAATCTTCCCCCTTCCAATTTAAAGCCATTTCCCCTCATCCGATCCCTCCAGACCCTTGGAAAAAGTCCCTCCCCAGCTTTCTTGGAAACCCCTTTCAGCACCGGAAGGTCGCTAAAAGGTCTCCTTAGAGCCTCCTCTTCTCCAGGCTGAACAACCTCAACTCTCTGTCTGTCCTCATAGCAGAGGTGCTCCAGCCCTCGAATTATCCTTGTGGCCATCCTGTGGTCCTCTGGACCCGCTCCAACAGTTTCACATCCTTCTCACATTGGGGATTCCACAACTGGACACGGGAATCCCCGTAGGGTCTCACAGAGTGGAGGGGGAGAACCTCCTCTCCTCGACCTGTTTTCTGACCTTGCAGAAGACCTTTCTGGAATGACCTCAAGCTCCGTCAGGGGAGATTTAGGCTAGAGATTAGGAGGAGGTTTTTCACGAAAAGGGTGATTGAGCATTGGAATAGGCTGCCCAGGGAGGGGGTTGATTCACCTTCCCTGGAAGTGTTTAAGGGACGGGTGGACGAGGTGTTGAGGGACTTGGTTTAGTGTTTGACAGGAATGGTTGGACACGATGATCCGATGGGTCTCTTCCAAAGTGGTTGTTCTATGATTCCATGATTCTGTTGATGCCTTTTGCTGCATATTTACTAAGCAAGGATTATCCTGCGGGCAAGACACTCTGCGAGCAGCAGAAGCCAAAACATGCAAGTGTAAATTGTTTCTGACGTACGCGCTGAACTGATTGTACCGACTCGTATTATTTTAGTGTCAGAAGCGTCTGGATGCAGCTGTGATCTTTTTTTTTTTTTTTTTTTTTTTATTCTCTGCTCCGTTTATAGGCAGCTCAGAGCCCGGTTCAGACGAGCTGGCTCGCGTCAGGTGTCGGCAACCCAGCCTGATGGAAACCAAATGTCTGTAGATGTTGAAGAATTAAAAAAAAAAAAAAAAGAAAAAGAACCAACCCAGCCAGATTACAGTTTTGACTTAGTCACGACATGGCAGAGAAAAAAAAAAAAAAAAAAGACCAGGCTCCCCTCCTTCTCTCTCTCTCTCTCTCTCCTCCTGCCAACAAAGAACTGCTTGTTTCACTTATTTCCCAGAAACAGCATTAGCCTCCCAACGAGGTCAGCAAAAAATGCTGCTTTTCAGTCCCGTCGCGTTTTGTTCCAAAAAATCTGTAAAGCATTAAAGCAAAAGGTTGGACTATCCCAGCGCACAGAGCCTCCATTATTCCCATTGCTGGGCTGAAAATAGCTCCACAGAAACTTCTCAGCAGTTTCAACTGTGAAGTTCTTGCGATGGTCACTTCGAACTGATCTTTCCTCTCTTAAGTGATTCATAGAATCATAGAACAACCAGGTTGGAAGAGACCCGTCGGATCATAGAGTCCAACCATTCCTACCAAACACTAAACCATGTCCAAGCTTGAATGGCCACATTCAAGCCTGAAAAAAAAACCAAACAAACCCAGACGAACAACATGCAGGTGCAGCATCAAAGCTACAGTTCAACCATAAGTTATTTAAAAGAGCAGAGATTGACTCAGAATGTGTTTTTAACAATAAATCAGCCCCAACAAATTCCAGAGGTTGCTGCTTGAAAGGAGAGGCAGCTTTAATGCTAACAACCCAATTGCTGATGATCGTTATTATTTCAAATATTGATTAAATGATCGTGACTTGTTTCACACAGTCTCAAAGTTTTGCGTTTCAGTCTCTCTGAAGCTTTGAAAATCCAACTCTGCTCTCGCACTGGCACATGTCTGGACTGCTGACCTTGAAGGGAAATGTTTCCACCAACAGGAACTTCTTTGTGTGCGAATTAAAAGCGACTCCATTTGGAAGCAACACTCATCCCTCTCTTGAACACATCAATCTCTATCATGTCTGATATCTCTCATTCTGATAGGAATGGTTGGACTTGATGATCCGGTGGGTCTCTTCCAACTTGGTGATTCTACGATTCTATGATTTCAGATTTACTGGTTGCTGATTTGAAGGTGGGTGTCCTTTGAGACACCTGGATTTAATTTACCTGCTACTCAAGTTCATTCCTATTAGTCTGTGAAACTGTCTTAAAAACTATCCTTAAAACATAAATTAATTACTCAATTTGAACTCTACCAAATAAATTACTTCTTAAAGTTTTTATTTACAAATAACACTCCTCCTTCTTTTCCAGGGCTGTGTCATAAAACTCTGATTCCCACAGAACAAGCAAGTCCCCTACAATACTTTCAGCTCTCCTATATGTACTATCACAGAATCATAGAACAACCAGGCTGGAAAAGACCCACCAGATCATCGAGTCCAACCATTCCTATCAAACACTAACCCATGTCCCTCAGCACCTCGTCCACCCGTCCCTTAAACCCCTCAAGGGAAGGTGAATCAATCCCCTCCCTGGGCAGCCTCTGACACTGACCAATCACCCTTTCCGGGAAAAACTTTTTCCTAATCTTCAGCCTGACCCTCCCCTGGTGGAGCTTGAGGCCATTCCCTCTTGTCCTGTCCCCTGTCCCTTGGGAGAAGAGCCCAGCTCCCTCCTCTCCACAACCTCCTCTCAGGGACTTGCAGAGAGCAATGAGGTCTCCCCTCAGCCTCCTCTTCTCCAAGATAAACACCCTCAGCTCTCTCAGCCGCTCCTCTTCTTCTCCAGCCCCTTCCCCTCACTCTAGACTCACTCCAGAGCCTCAACATCCTTCTTGTGCTGAGGGGCCCACAACTGACCCCAAGATTCAAGGAGCGGTCTCCCCAGTGCCGAGTCCAGAGGGAGAAGAACCTCCCTGGACCTGCTGGTCACACCATGTCTGATCCAAGCCAAGATGCCATTGGCCTTCTTGGCCACCTGGGCCACTGCTGCCTCATGGTCTGTCACTGTCACCAACACCCCCAGGTCCTTCTCCTCCAGGTAGTTTCCAGCCAGGCTTCTCCCAGTCTTGAGCTGCTCAGGGTTGTTGTGCTCCAAGTGCAGGATCCACCATTTGGCCTTGTTAAACCTCATCCCATTGGTCTCAGCCTATGGATCCAGCCTGGTCAGATCCCTTTGACCCCTCCCGACCCTCCAAGAGATTCAGCTTCCACCCAGCTTAGCGTCATCTGCAAACTTGCTCAGGGAGCACTTGATGCCTTCATCTAGGTCACACTATTTCACTACCCAGAAGCAAGAGCCAAAATTATCCACGCTGAGCACAACTGAATTGTGTTTGCTTCGTTCAGGATATCCAGTAATTAAAAATGACCTGGAACAGGAAGCCTTTCCACTGTGCAGGTGGCACGAGGGCATGGGCTATGCTGAGGGAAAAACACATCCCTCTCCGAGTTATGTATCTGTAGCCAAATTTCCAGCCGAGGTAAACCAAACCCTGCAAAATCCAGACTATTTCATGCGTATTGGTTATCACTGAAACGCATCCCATCCCTTCCGAATCACTGCAGGAGCTCCTGCCTTCTTATCTCCAGAGACTCATTTCGACACGGCAACCGAGACTGTGACTTATCACCCTCAAACAACAGTCGCTGCGCCTCTTTTATCATAGCAGGATATGGAAACTTTGGTTCATGTGTTTATTGCTCTTAGACAGGATTATTGCATTGTTTTATTGGTTGGATTTCCTGGTTGATTAAAAAAAAAAAAAAAAAAAAAAAGAAAGCAGAGAAGTAGAGGCCAAGTGCCATAACCCCTGGTTGTATCCAGACCCAATTAAATTACCGTTAGCAACGCAGTTGAAAGCTGAACTTTTATAGGTTCATAGATGAATTTCTATAGCTCAAACAGCTGTCAGCGTAAGAAGGTTCCCATGTTAAGCTGTGCTGTGTAATACATGACGTCTTCCACCTTAGAGAACCAGTGTATGTAAGAGTTAAATCTATCCTGTTCGTATCTCTTGGGTCACACTCGCTGGTGGGTTTTGAGAAAGGGAAGGAGCTTCCTCTTCCTCAGTTGGGAGAAACAATAAAAACCAAATAGCTCTTCCCTTGGAATTCATAGAATCATAGAATCACCAGGTTGGAAGAGACCCACTGGATCATCCAGTCCAACCATTCTCATCAAGTCCAACCATTCCCATCAATCACTAACTCATGTCCCTCAGCATCTTGTCCACCTGCACCTTAAACCCCCCTCCAGGGAAGGTGACTCAACCCCCTCCCTGGGCAGCCTCTGACACTGCCCAATCACCCTTTCCATGAAAAATTTTTTCCTAATGTCCAACCTGACCCTCTGTTGGTGGAGCCTGAGGCCATTCCCTCTCGTCCTGTCCCCTGTCACTTGGGAGAAGAGCCCAGGGATGGACCAGTCACCTCTTCCCTGGGTAACCTTGGCCAGGACCTCCCCACCTTCACAGTTTTTTCTTCCCTAACAGCCAGTTCACATGACTGCAGCTTTTAAAAGCCTTTCCACCCATCAACCCCATCTCTATGCAAAGTCTGAGGAGCCCCACAAGTTCTCTCGTGTACCAGAAGGGGAGAGTGCAAAGTGGTGGAACCAGGCATGTGTTTTCGTTACTGCTGATGCTGGACTGTCCACAGGGACGAGAGAGAGGCAAAGACAGCAGAGGTAGCCGGACACCAGGGAGCACCAGGGACATCCAACCTGGCTGGTCTTTGCTCAGTTTAGTTAGACCAAACACACACTTTAACCACAGTCTCTAGTTAAAAGAAACTGAAAGCTCCTGTCCATGCCCAAATAAACTCAAATGGATTTTACAAGGTGGCAGAGTGCCCGAAGTCCTCAAACCACCAAACTCTGGGCACTGCTTAGTCACTCACCCAAGACCTGGAAGAACTCAGCCTTGCAGGCTGCAACTGGTCATAGAATCATAGAACAACCATGTTGGAAGGGACCCATCGGATCATCGAGTCCAACCATTCCTATCAAACACTAACCCATGTCCCTCAGCACCTCATCTACCTGTTCCTTAAACACCTCCAGGGAAGGTGAATCAACCACCTCCCTGGGCAGCTTATTCCAATGCCCAATGACCCTTTCTGTGAAAAATTTCCTCCTAATATCCAGCCTAAATCTCCCCTGGCGGAGCTTGAGGTCATTCCCTCTCGTCCTGTCCCTTGGGAGAAGAGCCCAGCTCCCTCCTCTCCACAACCTCCTTTCAGGTAGTTGTAGAGAGTAATGAGCTCTCCTCTCAGCCTCCTCTTCTCCAGCCTCAACACCCCCAGCTCTCTCAACACTGTGACAGAGAATATTTTTAAGAGCCTTTGCACACTTCTCAGCAAATATCACAGAAAGGAGTTTATCGAACAAAGCTAAAAGCTGAACAGACCATATTTTTCCCTCTCTTCCTAAGAAGCAGAGCAAGGAAAACACATGTGTTAGTAATTCAAAGTGCAGACTAGTACTCAGACCTGGAATACTTCAATCCCGTTTTAAGTGGCACATCTTCAAAAGGAAAACTTCTCATTCCTACAGCACCAAAAACACTAAAGCAAAAGGCAGACACATAGACTTCGTTAGCGAAAATGTTACAGAATTAGGGCCAGAAGTGTGGCTTAACTCAGGATCCAGTTTCCATTTGTCCTCTGATGCCTGTAAGATGTTGGCACAGTCACTTCTGGCTTGGAGGTCTGACTGCCTGACCAACAAATTGCTCACTTCAGCGTCTGAGCAGAACCGGGAAAGCAGGTTTAGCAGCAACACTGTCAGCATCCCAAAGGAGCAGAAAGGCCCTTCCTTTTCATAGAATCATAGAATCACCAGGTTGGAAGAGACCCACCAGATCACTGAGTCCAACCATTCCCATCAATCACTAACCCATGTCCCTCAGCACCTCGTCCACCTGACCCTTAAACCCCTCCAGGGAAGGTCACTCAATCACCTCCCTGGGCAGCCTGTTCCAACGCCCAACGACCCTTTGTGTGGAAAAACTTCCTCCTTTTGGCCAAGGTAATGTCAAAACAGACATTCTACTTCAGGAATGGGATCTGCGCTCATGTGTATTTAAACGGTCACAGAACTGTTACGTGAAGCGTATACACAGCCAGAGTTTCTAGATTAGATCTATCAAAATACATCTTTACATAAAACAGGGTGACACTTTGTGTGTTCTAACAGGTGAATCAGGAAATCAGGAGCTGAGTTTAATGGTGTGGGGCTTAGATTTGCTTGCACACAGTGTCACAACTTGCCTTCGAAAGCACCAGAATGAGAAAATGTTCACCAAAATATAGACTCATAGAATGGTTTGGGTTGGAAGGGACCTCAAAGCCCATCCAGTCCTCCTGTCCCTCCACACCTCCCACTGGATGAGGGGCTCCAAGCCCCATCCAGCCTGGCCTTGAACCCCTCCAGGGATGGGGCAGCCACCCCTGCTCTGGGCAACCTGTTCCAGTCCCTCCCACTCTCAGTATGAAGAAATTCTTCCTTGAGCCTAGTCTAAATCTGCTCCTCTCCAGCTTATTCCCATTGCCTCACTATCTCTACTTCGTAAATAGTCCCTTCCCACCTTTCTTGTAGCCCCTTCAGGTATTGGAAGTGACAAAATATAGCGACAAATTATTTTCTTGATTAAATAAATACAGAGACTGGAAATTTTTACATAATGATTCTAGGAAACGCAGCCACTGATCCAAACCACTACGCCAAGAGCTGTCCTAAATACCAAAAAAGTAGAACCTTATCCATAAACATGATGGTTACTGAATGAAATAGAGTCTGTAGTTGATGTTTAAGTTGTTTAAGGCACAGGTAGATGAAGTCCTGAGGGACACAGTTTAGTGTTTGATAGGAATGGTTGGACTCGATGATCCGATGGGTCTCTTCCAACCTGGTTGTTCTATGATTCTATGTGACAGATTCTGAGATCTATGCAAATGCCAAAGCAACTTCAGGAAGAAATTCTTAATTTGGCCTATGCTCATTTTTCTAATCTTTTGTATCCTGAGGAAGACCCTCCTCTCAAATTCAGTCTAGAAGTATTTCAGGACAGGATTTGGCTTTGACTCACTTCCACTGTCAAGCTGGGGGGGAAAAAAGCTTCTTGCTGTCACTGCTCTGATTTATGATCCCTCCTCTGTTTTTAATTAGAGAGACTGTAACAGATGTCAACATAAGCTGAGGAGTTGGTATGAACAAAAAAACCCCCGTGTCCTATTCTTACCTCTTGGCCATTTCAGAGCCGCTATAAACAGCCTGACCTCAGGGCAGCTGTGGGCTGAAGGAGCAAGTGCAGAGCAATTGTCCATTTTCCCATGGAGGCTGTCACACTACAGCACACCCCAACCTCTTGGCTTTCGTCTTCAGCTATCTGCTCTCATGTTACAATTTCATAGAATCAGAGAATCACCAGGTTGGAAGAGACCCACTGGATCATCGAGTCCAACCATTCCCACCAATCACTAACCCATGTCCCTCAGCACCTTGTCCACCCGTCCCTTAAACCCCAACAGGGAAGGTGAATCAACCACCTCCCTGGGCAGCCTCTGACACTGCCCAATCACCCTTTCCATGAAAATTTTTTCTAATACTCAGCCTGAACCTTCCCTGGTGGAGCTTGAGGCCATTCCCTCTCGTCCTGTCCCCTCTCCCTTGGGAGAAGAGCCCAGCTCCCTCCTCTCCACAACCTCCTTTCAGGGAGTTGGAGAGAACAATGAGGTCTCCCCTCATCCTCCTCTTCTCCAGGATAACCCCCCCCAGCTCTCTCAGCCGCTCCTCATAAGGCCTGTAATTTGCCACCATCCACTGTATCACACAACATAACCAACAGCTTCTACTGAAAGGAGGTTGGAGAGAGATGCTGGCCTCTTCTCCCAAGTGGCAGGTGATAGGACAAGGGAAATGGCCTCAAGCTCCACCAGGGGAGGTTCAGACCGGGCATTAGGAAAAAATTTTTCACAGAAAGGGTCATTGGGCAGCGGCAGAGACTGCCAGGGAGGAGGCTGAGTCACCTTCCCTAAAGGTATTTAAAAGATGGGTAGATGTGGTACTTACGGATATGGTTTAGAGGTCTTTTCTCAGAGGTCTTTTCCAACCTGGTGATTCTATGATTCTATTCAGGCAGGACAGTTGTTGTGAGAAAGGCAGAAGAATGAACTGAAGTTACCTCAGGGTTATCTAGGTGTTTATTATAAAATTACGACAAAAATAAACATCTATGGCTTTAGTGCTGGTGGCCACCACTGGCAGCCAAATGTTTACTGCTTTCTTGGTCTGAGAAAAGACAGCTGTGACGAACCACACTGCAAACGAAAAAAAGCGTAAAACCATGAGAGCAGCTCTTCAAAAAAGTCTGGTCTGTGTTTTCATGACTATGTATTTGACATAGTTTTGTGATCTCAAGCCTGTAAACTGACCTATCTCATCCTCATTTTCTCGCATGGTAGGAAAGTTAAAGCTGCAGAAGCAAAACACAGGGGATCATTTGTCATTCTAAATGATACACGAAAATGTTTTCTTCCATTTACATATTTTCTATAAAATTCTCAGATTCCAGGGCTTTATTTCCACATTTGACATCAATGATTTGTCACAGAGGCGCTAAAATAAAATGCATGAGATGTTGGGGCTTCACCTCAAGGACTACAAACTCAACTGCTGCAAACTCTACAGAGGGAAAAATAAGGAACCATAGAGTCATAGAACAACCAGGTTGAAAGAGACCCATCGGATCATCGAGTCCAACCATTCCTATCAAACACTAACTCATGTCCCTCAGCACCTCATCTACCTGTCCCTTAAACACCTCCAGGGAAGGTGAATCAACCACCTCCCTGGGCAGCCTATTCCAATGCCCAATGACCCTTTACGTGAAAAACTTCCTCCTAAAGGAAAAGGAAAGGAAGTGGAGAACGTATTGTTAGGCCTCATAGAAAAAAACAAAGCTACCTTTGTAGAAGTAAAAATTACTCTGGCAAGCAAATCACTTAAAGGGGTTGACCTCCTTGTGTATTTTCACCACAGAGACGACACCCACGAGGTACTCACCGAGATTCGGCTGAGACATGGCCATGGACCTCTGGGGCACTGGAGTGGAAGCAGCTGCAGGGTGGTGGCTCATGTGATTCAGCAGCGGGTTCAGAGTCTTTCGAGGATCTTGCCAGGTTGTAATCTTTTCGATGTGACTGAGAAAGAAAAGAGAAAACACAGGCTTAGCACAAACTATTTGAGTATATCCATGTTAGGCATAATGTCAGAGAATCATAGAACAACCAGGTTGGAAGAGACCCTACTGGATCATCCAGTCCAACCATTCCCATCAATCACTAATCCATGTCCCTCAGCACCTCGTCAAGCCGTCCCTTAAACCCCTCCAGGGATGGTGAATTAACACCCTCCTTGGGCAGCCTCTGACACTGCCTAATGACCCTTTCTGTGAAGAATTTTTTCCTAATATTCAGCCTGACCCTTCCCTGGTGGAGCTTGAGGCCATTCCCTCTCGTCCTGTTCCCTGTCCCTTGGGAGAAGAGCCCAGCTCCCTCCTCTCCACAACCTCCTCTCAGGGAGTTGCAGAGAGCAATGAGGTCTCCCCTCAGCCTCCTCTTCTCCAGGATAAACCCCCCCAGCTCTCTCAGCCACTCCTCTTCTTCTCCAGCCCCTTCCCCAGCTCCGTTGCTCTTCTCTGGACTCGATCATTTGGTTTACTATATTGATAACGTAAAAATAATAGATGGTGGGGGAGTTAGGTAAGAGAAACCATTAAAATATTCATCAGCAACACAGTTTATATAGTGCTGACAGGAAACTTCATCATCAGCTCAGAAAAAAAATGTTGTTCAAATAACAGTTCTAAAATAACCCTAACAGTACTATGTTAATATTATCCACAATATACTTCGACAGCCAGAGAGTCAAGCAACAGTTACTCTTTTAGAAACACATTTGTTGGAACACTCCCTGCTGAAACACTTGGGTTTCCGATCACCAAATTAGGATGAAATGAGCTGCAGGGCTATAAAGGAGTTTTTTTCCCCACTGTCAGCATTAACCCCAGGCAGGCAGCACTAAGTCAGCATAAAACATGAAGAAACACAAAATCCAGTATCAATAAACTGAGCAGCATTCCCTAAGTTAATATCCTTCTAGGATGTGTTGTTATTACCTTGCAGATTTTCTCCTTTTTTCCTGTGAACTAAGAGTTGCCAGTTGAGAACATTCAGTGAAGTTTTAATAAATGTATAAAGCCTCTTCTAGCATAAAAGTTCTCATAACAACCCCAACAACCCCAAGCAGTGCTACAGACTGGGAGAAGTCTGGCTGGAAAGCTGCCTGGAGGAGAGGGACCTGGGGGTGTTGGTCGACAGCTGACTGACCATGAGGCAGCAGAGGCCCAGGTGGTCAAGAAGGCCAATGGCATCTTGGCTTGGATTAGAAACAGTGTGACCAGCAGGGCCAGGGAGGTGATTCTCCCTCTGTACTCAGCACTGGTGAGGCCGCTCCTCGAATCCTGGGGTCAGTTTTGGGCCCCTCAGCACAAGAAGGACGTTGAGGCAGTGGAGCAAGTCCAGAGAAGAGCAACAAAGCTGGGGAAGGGGCTGGAGAAGAAGAGGAGCGGCTGAGAGAGCTAGGGGGGTTTATCCTGGAGAAGAGGAGGCTGAGGGGAGAACTCATTGCTCCCTATAACTCCCTGAGAGGAGGTTGTGGAGAGGAGGGAGCTGGGCTCTTCTCCCAAGGGACAGGGGACAGGATGAGAGGGAATGGCCTCAAGCTCCACCAGGGGAGGGTCAGGTTGGACATTAGGAAAAAATCTTTCACAGAAAGGGTTATTGGGCAGTGTCAGAGGCTGCCCAGGGAGGGGGTTGAGTCCCCTTCCCTGAAGGGGTTTAAGGGACAGGTGGACGAGATGCTGAGGGACATGGGTTAGAGATTGGTGGGAATGGTTGGACTCCATGATCTGGTAGGTCTCTTCCAACCTGGTTGTTCTATGATTCTATAAGGAAAGACAGAAATGTTCTGCAGATCACACTGCGAAGTAAACCAGTCATGGAACTGAAGCTGAAAACCAAGTCTGCTTTTGTTCAAAATCTTTTTTTCTCCTTCTAATAGGGAAAATAATCTCGACTTTAATTACACTGGTGAGAATCAGGGCAACGGCGACCACTCAGCAACTCTCCTTAACTAGAGCAGCACTGAAAAAGTGATCAAAAACTGCCCGTAAAGACTCCAACTGCCTTTAGAAGAGAACAAAACAAACCAAACCACAGGAATTTTCTGTGTAAACATGATAACTTCTCAGCAGCCATAGCCAGGATCCTCGAGTGGCCTCGCTTACCCTTCTGGGTGCCATCCTGGCAGGGCAGAAACATTTCCTCATTAAAAACCCTGCAGACAGAGTGTCTGGAACAGAACCCTCAAACATGGCATTGATGTTGTGATGCAAGATCAAGTAATAGCTGGTTGCTGCTAGAATTCATTACCGTGACCACGAAACCGATTTGGTTTTAGGCAGTTATTAAAGAAAAGGCTGTTAAACATTAGACAATGCTTATTGAACAAGGCAGAAGAATTGAAAGATGAACAACTCCCTAAAATCAGCACCAAGAGTCTAAAATAAAGGGCTTGGTTGCTCTCTCCCCGCCTGCTCCGATTTCCATTTTTTTGTGTAAATCCCTTCTTTTCATAGAATCATAGAATCACCAGGCTGGAAGAGACCCATCGGATCATCGAGTCCAACCATTCCTATCAAACACTAAACCACGTCCCTCAGGACATTTCTATATATGTGTTTAAAAGGTTACATTAAACTTTTGCAGAAAGAGGTATTGGTTCATTCCACTTGGGATTCTTTTGATAGGAGTGGTTGGACTCGATGATCCGATGGGTCTCTTCCAACCCGGTTGTTCTATGATTCTATGATTTACACTGAGCTACCAGATTTTGGCCCAGTACATTTTGACATATATAGGAGAAAGAAATAAAAGGTAGCAGCGAAGAAATCAGCCTTTTTTTTAAAGATTCTTACACCCTCCTGGGTATCAGAACTGACAAAATCCAATTCGGATCAGACATTTCTTTCTTATAAGGTCAATGGGTAAAACATTACAGGTGGATTTCAAATACTAAAGTGCAAAATACGGTCCTGAAAACCAGCTCGGATTTGTGTATCTGTACACACGCAAGAAAAACACTATGGAGAGAGCCCCTAAATATCCTTTATCTGGGATTGTATCAATCCATCTGTTCCTTGTTTCATTATTTCCAGAACTACTAATCCCAGAAGGATTTTTTTTTTTTCTTGGCATACACCACAGAGCCTGCAACAATGAGACAGAAAACAAAGCTTCAGGCAAAGGCAAATAACACTGGCTGGAAATGCTGCCTCCACTGCTGAACTGCACTACAGCATCCAAGCTTCACACTGGGACTGGACAAAACCAAAGGATTTAACTTTCAGGACCACTTTCAGGTGTCACTGAGTTTAGCCACTGGTCACAGTGTCCCCTAAGTCACTGACTCACATGCTAGTTTTATCCACTTTATATAATAGTGAAGCTTCGCTATGGAGCAGAGAAAACTGCTACGTAGAAACGTAATGAACTTGTAAGACCTATTTTTCATAGAATCATAGAATCACCAGGTTGGAAGAGACCCGTCGGATCATCGAGTCCAACCGTTCCCACCAAAGTTTTGTAAGACTCTTAGCTGAGGAATAGAATCAAAGAATCATAGAACAACCAGGTTGGAAGAGACCCGTCGGATCATCGAGTCCAATATTCAAACACACGACAAAGCAGCCCCCAAAATCCATCTTCAAGTTCTCATTTGCAGGTTTTTCAGAACCAATCTTTGCATTTCTCATTATAAATCCCAGTGTCAGAGCAAGCCAGTTCTCAACAACGTCTTCATTCACAAGTAAGCAGGGTAGGAAAGAAGAGACAATCATTTTCACTTCTATTTCTGCATCCCAGACCAAACTAATGGGGTTTCTTCAGAAGCAAAGGAGTAGTTTTGAAAATAAGATTTAGAAGAGTACTTAGCTGAGGGCTAATACCGTTCCCACTGAAACCAGAGAAAGTTAAATATTTACGTCTGAAATGAGATACATCCAGTATCGGTCAAACATGACACAGAATGTGCTATTATGAACGGTGGCCCTGAGCTGCTCAGATCACAGCTTTCACTCTCAAGAGCACCTGCGCTGTACAGGCTCAGTAAGGGGTAAATCGTATCCTAGTGGCAGCCCCTCACAAGAAAACAATTAAAAAAAAACCCTACAGACTAGGAGAAGTCTGGCTGGAAACTGCCTGGAGGAGAACCTGGGGGTGTGGGTTGAACATGAGCCAGAAGTGGCCCAGGTGGCCAAGAAGGCCAATGGCATCTTGACTTGGATCAGAAATGGTGTGACCAGCAGGGCCAGGGAGGTTCTTCTCCCTCTGGACTCGGCACTGGGGAGACCACTCCTCAAATCCTGGGGTCAGTTGTGGGCCCCTCAGCACAAGAAGGATGTTGAGGCTTTGGAGTGAGTCCAGAGAAGAGCAAGAAAGCTGGGGAAGGGGCTGGAGAAGAAGAGGAGTGTCTGAGAGAGCTGGGGGTGTTTCTCCTGGAGAAGAGGAGGCTGAGGGGAGACCTCATTGTTCTCTCCAACTACCTGAAAGGAGGTTGTGGAGAGGAGGGAGCTGGGCTCTTCTCCCAAGGGACAGGACAAGAGGGAATGGCCTCAAGCTCTACCAGGGGAGGGTCAGGATGGACATTAGGAAAAAAAATTCTATAGAAAGGGTGATTGGGCAGTGTCAGAGGCTGCCCAGGAAGGGGATTGATTCACCTTCCCTGGAGGTGTTTAAGGGACGGGTGGACAAGGTGCTGAGGGACATGGGTTAGTGTTTGATAGGAATGGTTGGACTTGATGATTCCTTGGGTCTCTTCCAACCTGGTGATTCTCTGATTCTAAGCCGCAACTCAGTATTTTACTGGGACTTTTTGGTTCTGTTCCACCTGTTGTACCTGAGGCTTTCGTTAAACCCTTCCTGTCTGTCTGTCTGTCTGTCTGCTTCCGCCGTGGCCGTGTTCTTTGGGATCTGAGCTCCCGCCGGGTGCTGCATTTTTTAACTGCCGGGCTCTAATCCCCGACTTCCACCGCAGCCTTGCCAAGACAGCTCAGTTAGTTTAAATAGTGAGCAGCAGCATGAAGCACACTAATTCTCTTTCTGCTTGTACTAACTCCAACTACAAATGTATCTCAGTGGGTTCTATTTTCAGACTACAGTTTTTTCCCCCTAGTGTTAGGAAACTCGGATCTATTCATCTAGAAAGGTTTAAGAGGAATTGAGAAGAAACTATTTTGAATACATTATTCTATGAGCCTGCTCTCACCTGAAATAACACAAACTTAGAGTTTGGCTGCATTGTACAAGGTCCGTTATTAGGGCTTTGTCACAGGGAGTGGGAGAGTGGATTTTGGACTGAGCCACATCAAAGTAAAGCTGCTCCAGGGCAAGGGGGAAGCTGATGACTCATCAGCATCAACAAGCCTTATGTTCTGACTCATTAACTGCTCCAAACGGGGCCACCGCTCGCACTGCCCTGGAGAACATCCAGTCATCGCTTCCGGCTACACCACCACCGCTCGACGTTGGGAAATCTGTTCACATCTCTGCTAGCAGAGCCAAGGCATTGCCCAACTCTCCTCTGTGCCTCTCTGTTCCTCGTAAACAAAAAAAAAAAAAAAAAAAAAGGGACAAAAAGGAAGCTTGTCTGAAGTCAAGAGTCCACTTGTGGTGCTGTGACACTGCAGGATGCAGCAAAGAATCATAGAATCATAGAACAACCAGGTTGGAAGGGACCCATCGGATCATCGAGTCCAACCATTCCCATCAATCACTAACCCATGTCCCTCAGCACCTCATCCACCCGGTGCCTTAAACACCTCCAGGGAAGGTGAATCAACCACTTCCCTGGGCAGCCTATTCCAATGCCCAGTGACCCTTTCCGTGAAAAACTTCCTCCTAATCTCCAGCCTAAATCTCCCCTGGTGGACCTTGAGGCCATTCCCTCTTGTCCTGTACCCTGTCCCTTGGGAGAAGAGCCCAGCTCCCTCCTCTCTACAACCTCCTTTCAGGTAGTTGTAGAGAGTAATGAGGTCTCCTCTCAGCCTCCTCTTCTCCAGGACAAACAACCCCAGCTCTCTCAGACACTCCTCATAGGGCCTGTTCTCCAGCCCCTTCACCAGCTTCCTTGCTCTTCTCTGGACTCGCTCCAGAGCCTCAACATCCTTCTTGTGCTGAGGGGCCCAGAACTGAACACAGGATTCAAGGAGCGGTCTCACCAGTGCCGAGTCCAGAGGGAGAAGAACCTCCCTGGCCCTGCTGGTCACACTGTTTCTGATCCAAGTCAGGATGCCACTGGCCTTCTTGGCCACCTGGGCACACTGCTGCCTCATGGTCAGTCAGCTGTCGACCAACAGCCCAGGTCCCTCTCTCCTCCTGGCAGTTTTCCAGCCAGACTTCTCCCAGTCTGTAGCTCTGCATAGGGTTGTACCCCAAGTGCAGGAAAACTTTTATACAGATGGAAAGTTTTTCATATTTAAGAAAGCTACCCTGGGGCCACAACATCCCAGCCTATTGTGCGAGCTTGCTCACAGCCCTGCAGTGCAATTTCTGGTAAATAGAGCCAGAGCCAAGCCACACGGGGCTGCAGTAACCATTGCCCTGCAGGACCTAGCAGCAAAAGAGAAACTCCATGCAAGCTTTTAGAAACTTATTTTAAACCGTCCCAGTAGAAAATGATCTATTGACACAAGCCACAGATGCTCCCAGTAACCCCAAGAGGAGCTCGCCCCTCCTGCCCTGCTGGAGGGCTCAGCCAGGGTATCGTGCAGGGCTCCTTCTCACAGGGCAAGGCGCTTCTCCCCTGGAATGATTGTGGCCCTCCAGCTCCTCCTGATGCAAACAAGCTTTATTCTCACCAGCCAGCTGGCCCAGGACTCTCAGGGGCCAAGAACCACAACGAGCAGCCTGGCTTCACCTTGACCACCAGTGCAGAACGGCCCCAGCCCAGCCTGAAGACAGACAGCAAAGAAAAATTAACGCTCATTTTCACGAACACCTTCATTCGTGCAGGGACCAAACCCCCAAGGGCACCAGGCATGCAGCCCTTCAACACATGAAAGGTTCAGTGGAGTTTATAGCCATGTGTGGCATGTTTCACAGAACCCCACAGGGGACCAAACGACCTCTCAGTCACTTCTGCACCTTGCTCCTCCCCATCTTCTGTCACCTCCTCAGTGCAGCCACTCCAACTGGTTTAGGCTGCCTGAAGAAGCAAAGCCACCCAGATTTAACACAGACCTAATCAAAATAATCATTAACGCATTGCATCAGTTTAACTTAAAGAGTAGTACAAAAGTTGGAGCGATTCATCAGTGCAGGAACTCCTCATACATTGGTCTGTGGACCCTCGTACTGGGCTAAGGAAAACATCGTGCTTCCCAGAGATAAAGCCTTCAGTAGAGGTCTGAACAAAACTTATCCCCAACAGCTATTTGGACACGAGAGCTCCTTAAAATCATAGAATCACTTGAATGGAAAAGATCTCTTAGATCATCGAGTCCAACCATTCCTGTCAAACACTAAACCATGTCCCTCAGCACCTCGTCCACTCGTCTTCTAAATGACTCCAGGGATGGGGACTCAACCACCTCCCTGGGCAGCCTCCGCCAGGGTCCGATGATCCTGTGGAAAATTTTTTCCTGATGTCCAGCCTGAAACTCCCCTGGTGGAGCTTGAGGCCATTCCCCTTTGTCCTACCACCTTCACTTGGCAGAAGAGCCCAGCTCCCTCCTCTCCACAACCTCCTTTCAGGTAGCTGGAGAGAGCAATGAGGTCTCCCTTCAGCCTCCTCTTCTCCAGCCTAAACAACCCCAGTTTTTCATAGGTTGTTGGTCTGACACAGTTGTACAACTTCTCTCTCTGAAAGGGAAGCCGTTTCACCATTCTTAGGGTGCTCTCCAAGCGCTCCCCGGCACTCCCGAGCCAGCCCAGCCATCCAGCCCCCAGCCCCAGCTGCCACAGAGCACTCCGGGGCCACGGATAGCTGGGAAACAACTGGTGGGAGGCAGCCAGAACAGCTGTGACATATTATTTTCTACCCAGCATTTTAATTATCCGCTGACATTACTTGCTGTGAATCAGGAAAGCAAAGATTTTCATAGAATCACAGAACAACCAGGTTGGAAGAGACCCACTGGATCACTGAGCCCAACCATTCCTATCAAACACTAACCCATGTCCCTCAGCACCTTGTCCACCCGTCCCTTAAACCCCTCCAGGGAAGTTTGCCTCATTCAAAGCCATAATATTAGCAGTACTTGCAAATGATCACGTGCACAGGATATATGATATGCATTATCCAGCCTGGAGAAGAGAAGCTTCCAAGGAGACCTTATAGCAAACTTCCAGTACCTGAAAGGAGCTCGAGGAAAGCTGGGGAGGGACTGTTTACAAAGGTTTGGAGTGATAGGATGAGGGACAATGGGGATAAACTGGAGAGGGGCAGATTTAGACTAGACACAAGGAAGAATTTCTTCTCAATGAGGGTGAGGAGGCCCTGGAACAGGTTTCCCAGGGAAGCTGTGGCTGCCCCATCCCTGGAGGGGTTCAAGGGCAGGTTGGATGGGGCTTGGAGCCCTTGATCCAGTGGGAGGTGTCCCTGCCCAGGGCAAGGGTGGGACTGGATGGGCTCTGAGGTCCCTTCCAACCCAAACTACTCTATGATTCTATGAAGAGAACAGCCTTGTGAGACTGAAAAGCTTCAAGTTGCATCCTACGGATTGCATTTATACCGACTACTTCAACAGTGGGAAAGAAAAAGAATTCATCGCTCGTATCACTAAAAGCCCACGAGCACACACAAACCCCACTCTCACTCACTTCTCCTTTGAGCATGCAGACATCCATAACTAACCACAGAAATCATAGAATAGTTTGGTTGAAAAAGACCTTTAAGATCATCAAGTCCAACCATACCTGTCCAGTACTAAACCATATCCCTGAACACCTCCTCTAACTGTCTTCTAAATATCTCCAGGGACAGGGACTCCATCACTTCCCTGGGCAGCCTGTTCCAGTACCCAAAAACCCTTCTGGTGAAGAAATTCTTCCTAATATCCAGTCTAAACCTTCAATAGTTCAATAGTTCTAACGTTCAATAGTTCAGCTGCTCATTCCCACAGCAGCTTCCAGTGAGCGTCTGCGCAACATCAACCTGCGCGTTTCGCTCATAAAATTCACAACACTTGCTTTTTTTCAGATGCCGATAATGTTTCATGAAAGTTTCATGAAGCTTTAACGAGGAGACACGATGTAATTATTAAGCTGCTTGAACCACGGACTTTGTTCTCCTGCGTGTTCATCGTCATTTCTAATCTGGAAGCTGGAACATGAACGAAGTATTTGAATATTTATTATCCTATGCTAAGCGCTAATTAAAATAACTTCTTTGGTGAAAGGAGTTGCTCTTTTCCCCAGTTCGTTTCAGCGTTATTTGCCGCTGTGAAGAGGACTTTAAGAATGTCCTGCTAAGCTTCGCTGGAACTGACTGATCCCATTGTTAGCGTCCGCTGGGGACTTAAAAAACATTAAACGAGTTATACAAATGGAAACAAAACACTCTTTGAGTCCCATTGACAACTTAACCTTTAGAATTTGGACAAAATCCCAATTCTTGAGAGAAAGAAAAAAAAAGGGCACTGAATGACACTATTCTATAGAACATTCTTATGGGATTTTTGAGATGTATATAATATATAACGAATTGCTGCATTTGTTTACTGGATGAGTTCCTGTAGTGTTCATATTTAAAGGGACATATTCATGATTCTTTTAAAAGTATGTCTCTGTGACTTTGGAGGAAAACGTAATTATCTGAAGACAAATAATAAAAAATAGACTCCTACAGACTAGGAGATGTTTGGCTGGAAACTGCCTGGAGGAGAAGAACCTGGGGGTGTTGGTCGAACATGAGGCAGCAGTGGCCCAGGTGGTCAAGAAGGCCAATGGCATCCTGGCTTGGATCACACACGGTGTGACCAGCAGGTCCAGGGAGGTTCTTCTCCCTCTGGACTCGGCACTGGTGAGGCTGCTCCTTGAATCCTGGGGTCAGTTGTGGGCCCCTCACCACAAGAAGGATGTTGAGGCTGTGGAGCGAGTGCAGAGAAGAGCAACGAATCTGGGGAAGGGGCTGGAGAAGAAGAGGAGCAGCTGAGAGTTAGTTAGTTAGCTGAGGGTTAGTGTTTGATAGGAATGGTTGGACTCAATGATCCGGTGGGTCTCTTCCAACTTGGTGATTCTATGATTCCATGAAATATTCCTTTGTGAGAGACACGTGACATTTTCAAATTCATGAAGCTACAGAAATCGTTAAATGGGTTACAAGCTGAAAAACAATTAACTGAGCCAGAGGGCTGTCATCAGCTTTGGGTGTGAGTAACTCCCTTTATCAATATCAGTGATCGTATTTATGATCTATCAGGTTTTACGTATCATAGAATCACAGAACAACCAGGTTGGAAGGGACCCATTGGATCATCGAGTCCAACCATTCCTATCAAACACTAAACTAAGTCCCTCAGAACTTCATCTACCCGTCCCTTAAACGCCTCCAGGGAAGGTGAATCAACCACCTCCCTGGGCAGCCTATTCCAATGCCCAATGACCCTTTCCGTGAAAAACTTCCTCCTAATTTCCAGCCTAAATCTTCCCTGGTGGAGCTTGAGGCCATTCCCTCTTGTCCTGTCCCCTGTCACTTGGGAGAAGAGCCCAGCTCCCTCCTCTCTACAACCTCCTTTCAGGTATTTGTAGAGAGTAATGAGGTCTCCTCTCAGCCTCCTCTTCTCTAGGCTAAACATATGAAATATAAAATGGTGCTGCCCTGTAACAAGAAAAGAAGAGGCAGCTCAATCTGATAAATATTCTTCCACTACTGAGCTGGCATTTCTAGACAATCTGTTATTATTTTAACATATTCTGCATTCCAGTACAAATAAATAAATGAACAAACAAACAAAAAAATATCTCTCCAAATATGCAGAATCCCCTCACAGGGAAATAATCCAAACCTTCCCCGGGCAAAGACAGACGGCAGGACAGACAAACAACCTAGAACAAACAGGGCATGAAATTCCTGTCCAGTTATAGAAAAATTCCCCTTTAAAGTTCTACCCTATTGCACTGGCCAGAGCAGAGGAATGGAGAATCATAGAATAGAATCATAGAACAGAATCATAGAATAGTTTGGATTGGAAGGGACCTCAAAGCCCATCCAGTTCCACCTCTGCCACGGGCAGGGACACCTCCCGCTGGATCAGGGGCTCCAAGCCCCATCCAACCTGTCCCTCCCTAGCTTTCCTGGAGCCCCTTTCAGGTACAGTTAGGTCACTATAAGGTCTCCTTCGAGCCTTCTCTTCTCCAGCAACCTCAACTCTCTCAACCTGTCCTCGTAGAGGAGGTGCTCCAGCCCTCAGATCATCTTTGTAGCCTCCTCTGGACCCCTTCCAACGTTCCAATCTCCAACTTCCAATCTCCTTACGTTGATATGGAGATTTAAATGTGTTTATCACCCCTTTGCTTTTAATTTTCAAGGTCAGCTTACTATAGAAAAAAGGTTTAATAAAGAAATAGTTCCTTTTCCAGACAGCTCTGCTTACCCACCTCCTTCTGCTCACACTGTTGTAAATCACGTTCCTCGTTCTTACTGGACAAACACAGGATTAGCTTATAAATAACTTTGTCAGGACTCTCTTATAAAATTTTGACTCCCAAAACACTGGTTCCAGCTCTTCAGAATGTTTTAACAAGCAAACGTCAAGAGGTGTCCCAGGGAGGTGGTTGACTCGCCTTCCCTGGAGGGGTTTAAGGTGCAGGTAGATGAGGTGTTGAGGGACATGGTTTAGAGATTGATGGGAATGGTTGGACTCGATGATCTGGTGGGTCTCTTCCAACCTGGTGATTCTATGATTCTATTTCTATTCCTTTTTCTCTTTGCAATTTGTGATGGAGGCAACTGGTTAGCAGAGGAATCCTTCCTGGGCTCTCTTTCTACCTTCCATCTCATAAGCTGGTTGGTTCCCATGGAAGAAAAGGCAGCACAAACAGCCCCAGAAATCACCAGAGCTCACAAAGTTGGCCTTCAACAATCGCACACGACTGTGATTCCAGGAAATCCTGCCAGACAGTCGCTGTTTGCGAATGCCTGGGAAATGAGAGGGTTTGCCATGAAAAACAGAGGAAAAGCAGGATCTGGTTAGAAGACCAAGGCTTTGCCCAAACAAAACCTTTCCAAAACAAAGAAACACTGTCTGGTAGCTGACAGCTGACCCCGGCAGAGGAAGGGTGACAGCTCTGCACTGGTGCTCTCTGTCCGTAACTTGAGAGTTTACGAATGAGGCCAGGACGAGAAATAAGATTTATCTGAAGTTAAGGAATTGCCTTCAATTCTGACACTGTGGCAATATTCCGACCGAATGCAGCCTGTTTGAAAGGACTTGCACTGGTGAGGCCACTCCTTGAATCCTGGGGTCAGTTGTGGGACCCTCAGCACAAGAAGGATGTTGAGGCTCTGGAGTGAGTCCAGAGAAGAGCAACGAAGCTGGGGAAGGGGCTGGAGAAGAGGAGGAGCGGCTGAGAGAGCTGGGGGGGTTTATCCTGGAGAAGAGGAGGCTGAGGGGAGACCTCATTGCTCTCTGGAAGGGACCCACGAGATCATCAAATCCAACTCCTGACTCCACGCAGGACTAGATTGTTCAACCGGGTACCTGATACAACACTTCTTGAACGATGGGCTTGGGGCCATGACCACCTGCCTGGCGATTTCGTCTCTGTGTCTAACCACTCTCTCCCAGTATCCAATCCGAATTCCCCTGACGCTGCTTTATGCTGTGACCCCATCATGAGATGCCAGGAGAGGAGATCACCTCCCTCTCTGCTCCTGTCATGAGGAGGCTGTGGACAGCAAGGTCCTGATCCCTCTTCAGCTCTTCCTCCTCCTCCTCCCAGTGCACAGACCTAGCGCCTTTGGTGCTCCTCACTTGCCTTCTACTCCTCTCACCACCTTTGTTGCTCTCCTTTGCATTTTCACACTGCAAATATTTTTTATAGATTGTATTTTACTGAGTTCAAAGCCTTAAAACCATTCATGGCCTTTAAAAAATAAAGCAGAAGGCAAAGAATTTGTAATATCCAAATTCAATTAATCATAGAACAACCAACAACCAAGTTGGAAGAGACCCATCAGATCATCGAGTCCAACCATTCCTATCAAACACTAAACCATGTCCCTCAGCACCTCATCTACCTGTGCCTTAAACACCTCCAGGGAAGGTGAATCAACCACCTCCCAGGGCAGCCTATTCCAATGCCCAGTGACCCTTTCCGTGAAAAACGTCCTCGTAATCTCTAGCCTGAGCATAATATTGGCACTTGCATAATTTATAATGCTGAAAGTAATGACACTATTACCTGACTGAGAGGTAGGAGTAACCATCATGTATTTTTGTTCCCAGTTCAGCTTTTATGAGCCAAAACAAAATCACTCTCTCTTTTTCTCGGGGTATGACTGAACTGATGCACATCAGATCCTGTGGGAGGTGTCCCTGCCCATGGCAGCAGTTGGAATTGGATAATCTTTAAGGTCTCTTCCAACCCAAACTAGTCTATGACTCTATGGACTGGTTGGAAGCAATGGTCTGATGGGACCCTTCCAACCTGGTTGTTCTATGATTCTATGATCTCTGTCCCTGCATCACCGATGAGGTCAGAGCGTGCTGACGTTCCTGCCAGGGCAGGGAAGAAAATGGAGCCGTCTCCCTTCTCAAAACCAGCCTCGGCATCGGGGGTCACGTCAGAGCAAGCAGTGGGAGGTCACTCACCGTCTGGCTGCTTATCAGATCCTTATCTCCACAAGTCAAAACAGCAGCAGGAATGAAGGGCTAATGGAACAGCAGCACCTGGCTCCTACCAGGGAGGGAACTGAGATGCAGCTGAACCCCAGGACATGAAGGGGCTCCCTGAAGGCTGCAGCCAATGAGAAGCGACTGCTGGGTGTGTTTAGGCTGGAGAAGAGGAGGTTGAGGGGAGACCTCATTGCTCTCTGCAACGTCCTGAAAGGAGGTTGTGGAGAGGAGGGAGCTGGGCTCTTCTCCCAAGTGAAGGTCATAGGACAAAGGGGAATGAACTCAAGCTCCACCAAGGGAGGCTTAGGCTGGATATTAGGAAAAAAATTTTTCACAGAAAGGGTCATTGGGCAGTGGCAGAAGCTGCCCAGGGAGGGGGTTGAGTCACCTTCCCTGCAGGAGTTTAAGGGACGGGTGGATGAGGTGCTGAGGGACATGGTTTAGTGTTTGATAGGAATGTTTGGACTCGATGATCCGGTGGGTCTCTTCCAACCTGGTGATTCTATGATTACTTTCTACACTTTGCTTTTAAGATCAGAGGTCTCACTCATCTTCTGAGCTCAACTGACTGTACACACTCTACTTTTTCCTTTCCAATGTGACAGTATCTTCTGCTACCAAGGATATTCCTGTGCTGTTTCCACTGAAGTCAGGCCCAGTATGTCAAGCTGATTCCTGTCAGACAGATCACAGCATAAAACACTATCTTATGTACATACAAATAAAACGAGATAAGCACAAAAAGAAACCTGAATTGCTAGGTTATTTTTTTCTCCTGACAACTAACTGCTTTTGCGGCCACAAACTCCTGATCCTGGCTGTGCAAAGCCATCAGTCGCCTTTGGACCTTCCAGACTCTGAGACACGAAGGTAAATAAATGACCCGAGACAAGTAACAACTTAATTCTTCTGTGCGATTATTGTTCTGTCCCCCTCAAGCTTTTCTCTATGCTTTCTGAAACCACTGCAATGACACTCGAAAAGTATGAACATGGACTCGATGATCCGGTGGGTCCCTTCCAACCTGGTGATTCTATGATTCTATACTAGACACCAACAGACAAAACCTAACAATATTCCACTCAAAGAAATTTCTTACAGAGACCTTCCCCAAAAAGAGGGGAACCTCCTAGCCATGGCTATTCTATCAATCTCCCCTGAGAAAGCATCCCTGACTTCAGGGCAAGTAAGCAGGGGCTGTCTGGAGCAAGATAAAGCAGAACATACCCTCAAAGGCTTTTTCTTCTTTCTTCTGGACCTCTCAACAGCCAAAGGAACACCAAGAGTGCATTGCTGAACTATAAAGTCTTAATAAATAAGAGCTATTCTTTTAACTTCCAACAGAAGAGAGATTTCCTAAGACTGTAGTAACAGTCTTTTCACTAAAGAAAAGCTGCCAGTTGACAGCAATGTTCCTGCTAACAATAAGATGAGCAAACAAGTTAAACAAACCCTGTAACAATTAAATACTGCCTTAGTCAGCGATTAAACAAAAACCTTTTCCAGGCTGAAAGCTTAGCGAGCTCGTCAAAATTTTCTTGTAAAGATGTACAGCAAGTATTGTAAGAAGTGTCTCAAGTGAGGAGATCTCATTCTCCCTCTTCAAGAAAAGCCTTTAAAGGCATTTGGATTCATTTACATCACTAGCACCACCCCGCACGCTGCGAGAATGACAAAAATCCCACTTTGTATTGCGGCAGAGAAGCATTTAATGAGGGCTGAGAACCAGCCCTCCTACATCTTAGCTAGAAAGAAACAAACTATTGAAACACTCTGCGAGTGAAGAGTTCGGGTCACAAGTAGCAATTGTTTCAAGTGCGTAGATGCCTCTGAAAAGGGATCTCCTTGCGCTCACTCCCATTTAGGGCATTTAAATGAAAATATTATTCATAGAATCATAGAACAATCAGGTTGGAAGAGACCCATCGGATCATTGAGTCCAACCATTCTTATCAAAATTCATTGATACTGATATCAAATTCATTGAGAAATCTTTTTTTTTTTACTGGCAGAGAGAAAGAAATTATTTGTATCTTAGCATCTCTGCTTTTTACAAACCTGAAGAGAATCATTCTGAAGATTTCTAGTAATGATGGCATAATCCAACAGCAACGAAAACCCGAGTTTCCCATGCTCAAAATACAGGCTGCTGTGCTGAATTTAAATTAATTTTAAATTAATTTGAGGTTTAGCATCATAGAATCATAGAACAACCAGGTTGGAAGAGACCCATCGGATCATCGAGTCCAACCATTCCTATCAAACACTAAACCATAAACTTTTCATGTGTGTAGGTGTTTCTTTTGTTTAGTTTAGATTTTTTTTACAAGCTCATCTGAAATTGTTCTCCGCGTGAGGTTCAGATAATAGAAGGAAACCAGTAAAACCGTAATATCCCCTCAATATCTAGCAGAGGGTTACTTTCAGTTTGCTTTCTGCCTTTATAAATTGAATTGTGAGTAATAGTTTGCATTTCGTTTCCAACCTGCCTCCTTTACAGCTTCCTGTTTTTCCTAGAAAAATGAATCAGACGTTTTGTTTCTCCGAGATAAAAAAGACCACTGGCAATATTGTTCTAGGGGAGGCCATCCCGACAGAGAAAGGAAACGGTCATGAGACAATATCCTCAGCGACAGGCTTGCTGTTGGTAAAGCAAACCAGACGGTATCCTAGAACTCCTCAAAGAAATGTAAATGTGTGTCTGTAGCTACAGGAAAAGTAGCACAAAATCACAGAATCATAGAATCACCAGGTTGGAAAAGACCTATCGGATCATCGAGTCCAACCATTCCCATCAAACACTAAACCGTGTTCCTCAGTGCCTTGTCCACCTGTCCCTTAAACACCTCCAGGGAAGGTGAATTAACCCCCTCCCTGGGCAGCCTCTGCTGGCTCAACCAACACCCCCAGGTCATAGAATCATAGAACAACCAGGTTGGAAGAGACCCATTGGATCATCAAGTCCAACCATTCCTATCAAATACTAACCCATGTCCCTCAGCACCTCGTCCACCCATCCCTTAAAACACCTCCAGGAAAGGCGAGTCAACCACCTCCCTGGGCAGCCTCTGACACTGCCCAACGACCATTTCTGTGAAATTTATTTTCCTAATGTCCAGGCTGACCCTCCCCTGGTGGAGCTTGAGGCCATTCCCTCTCGTCCTGTCCCTTGGGAGAAGAGCCCAGCTCCCTCCTCTCCACAATCTCCCATTGATCTTCCACGGAAAGGCATCTTCTCACAGACTCCTGGGCTCCAAGCATGACCTGCAGCATCCCAGTGAAGTCCTGACACGCGTTCCACCCTCGCCAGGAGCTCGAGTACCCGCGCTTGCAACAATCAGTGTTAACGCTCCCCAGTTGCTTTTTGGAAAGCATCTTTTCCAAGAGAAACGTTTCACCGTGCCAGGAAATTACCTAATGACATGTTGTGCAACACTTTTTTTTTTTTTTTTTTTTTAGATTGCAGCAGCGATAGAGACGCTTTTAAAACCTATCAAAACAGCTCAGCTCCTGCCTTTCCATTACCTCAGCTTGGTTTTTCTGCTGACTTATAAAATAAACACAGAAGAACAAGCTCAAGAGCACTTCTGAAACAACAAGAAATCCCTCTGAGATGGTCTTTAAAGAAATAATTTAAAGCCAAACCCCAAGCACTGAAGCGAATGGCTAAATCCAAACTCAAGTGTTTGTCCCGTCCTGAGTGGCTGAGCGAGGAGCTGAAAAAGGTGACCTGTCACCTTGCGTCTTGGACTTCACAGAGAAGCCCATTTTCCCTTTCCAGATGTAAATTAAAAACAAGATAACAAGAACAATAACAAGTGATCCCAAGGGAGGAAAAACACAGTATTTTGGCAGAGTGACCTTCAGCTGAGGCTTCACCGCAGCCAATCACATCCACAATCTTTGTACCAACCCTCCACGGGGTTGGAAGAATAACTTCAAAACTGAGGGTTTTGTATCCTTTACCTACTTTTGCAAAGGACTTGGAGCTAATCATATTAAAAATTAAATTAAATAGATGTAAGCAGAACATAATCAGTCATATGAAATCTGTAGCTCCACAATTTCTCATAAATACCTGCACTTTTTTTTGGTTTAATTGGAATTATGCACCTCTTAGGGTTGGACTCGATGATCCAACGGGTCTCTTGCAACCTGGTGATTCTATGATTCTTTTCCCTCTTTTAATATGAAGAGTGACTGAAAAGCGACAATGCTGGTGAAGGGGCTGGAGAACAAGTCTTAGGAGGAGCAACTGAGGGAGCTGGGGGTGTTCAGCCTGGAGAAGAGGAGGCTGAGGGGAGACCTCATTGCTCTCTCCAACTCCCTGAAAGGAGGTTGTGGAGAGGAGGGAGCTGGGTTCTTCTCCCAAGGGACAGGACGAGAGGGAATGGCCTCAAGCTCCACCAGGGGAGGCTCAGGCTGGACATTAAGAAAAAATATTTCACGGAAAGGGCCACTGGTCTCTTCCAACTTGTTTTTTCTATCATTCTAAGATCCCTTCCAACTCAAACTATTACTGTATTTACTAAGTAAAGAGTCCCCAAATCTCACCAAAAAATTCCCACCCCCACATCACACTCACCCCTCTCTCTCTCAAAAATGAGGGAGGAGAACGGCACAAGGCTGCGTGTTGAAATTCAGCCCACGGGACATTTCCTTTGGATTTAATTGCTTCCATACAATTGGTATCTGCTCCTCACGCTAGGCCCCAGAGCACTTAAATACGCAGTCACAAAGAAGCCCTTGTCCTCTAATAACCTCCTTAATCAAAGGGACAGAACGATGGGCAACACCAATTTGCGACTTCATCCAAAGCATCCAAGCAGGAAACAAGTCAAAGCCTCATCCCTGACTCTTCTAACATGATTTGAAGGAATGAAGAGCAAAAAGGAGGTTGTGGAGAGGAGGGAGCTGGGCTCTTCTCCCAAGGGACAGGATGAGAGGGAATGGCCTCAAGCTCCACCAGGGGAGGTTTAGGCTGAACATCAGGAGGAAGATTTTCACACAAAGAGTCATTGGGCATTGGAACAGGCTGCCCTGGTGGTTGATTCACCTTCCCTGGAGGTGTTTAAGGGATAGGTGGACGAGGTGCTGAGGGACATGGGTTAGCATTTGATGGGAATGGTTGGACTCAATGATCCAGTGGGTCTCTTCCAACCTGGTTGTTCTATGATTCTAAGGGCACCCTAAAGGACCCGCATCACACCCACGAGTAACACTGGCATCACCACAGATCAACACAGCATCCTACAAATTGACCATCTCCATTTTTTTTAGCACGACTGAACAGAGGAGCCGCCTCCTGCCCTGGCCACCTCCTCCCCCATTTCTCGTTGTGTAACCACATTCCTGAGGCAGAAAAACCATCTCTCTTGCGAACACCGGAGAGCACCGAGCACAACATCGATATGAAGTAATAACAATCTCTGCAGAACTGGCCCAGATGGCTTTGAGGGAAAGGCTATATTTGGAAATCATTGGAGTACTTCAACTGTTTTTATTACTTGGTTTGTCATCCTCAAGGGGGGAAAAAGAGTTCTCCCAATATTTACACGGTTTCTCTCCTCCCAGTGTCCTGCTAAGCACACTAATGTGTTAAATCAAGGCTGAAAGCGGCAGGAAAAATCCTGGACGTGTCCAGTAAATCAAATATTGAAAGTAATCAGCCTTCCAACCCCCAAGCAGGATTTACTGAAAAACACATCCTGGTACGACGAATGTTCACTGTAACAATTCAAACCCACAGTGCGATGAAGGGAACAGCGGCAAGAGCTCCACAGATCTGTTCAGCACAAACTCCCTGTTTGCTTTCTGGAATGAAATCAGAGTCTGGTCAAGAAGCACTGTACACACACACACACACACTGAGAAAACACTAAAACCTTCGTCTTCACTTGAAATAAGAGGCTGCGCCACGTTTAAAAAAAAAAAATAAAATAAAACAAACTACACAGCAGTGGAAAGTGATACTTGAAAAATTCTTGCAGAGAATATGTGTACACAGCTCCGCGTGCGGATCGATAGGAGACCGATATCGCACAAGGGCCGCGCAAGGCAGGGCTCCTGTCTTTCCAGAGCCCCTTTTTTTTTATCAGAAATAAATCACACTTGAATTTTTTTTTCTGCACACGCAGACACGGAGAAATGCTTTAGATAACAGCGCTGGAAGTGTGTTCCGAGCCGCTCCTCCAGCCCCCAGCGCTCTGCCCTGGTGTTTAATTACAGGGTGGAGTGGTCCCCCGGCTGCTTCTGCTGCTCTCAGTCATGGCCAGAAAATTCGTGCAGGAACGGACACGCAGGAGCGCGGCCGCTGCCAGTCAGAGCTGCCTCCGGGACAGGAGGGTCGCTCACTGGTCACCGCACAACCCCCATCACTCTTTTTGCTTAGCAATTCTTGAAAATGTGTTTAAAGACAACAAACTGCACACTTAACTCCAACAAATAAAAGGTTCTAACAGGACCTGCTTTCACTGCTTATTCTTAAATTGCTTCTCAAGTTTTTTTTTTTCCTCATGACTACAAATAAATCTTTAGCATCAAGCTGGAAGGGAATAGTAATATTTTTTTCCCCTCGAATCATAGAATAGTTTGGGTTGGAAGGGACCTTAAAGATCACCTAGTTGCAACCCTCCTGCCATAGGCAGGGACACCTTCCACTGGATCAGCAGCTCCAAGCCACATCCAACCTGCTCTTGAACCCCTCCAGGGATGGGGCAGGCACAACTTCCCCAGGAAACCTGTTCCAGCACCTCCCCACTCTCATTGGGAAGATTTTTTTCCTTTTGTCTAGTCTAAATCTGCCCCTCTCCAGTTTATCCCCATTCTCCCTCATCCCATCACCACAAGGCTTTGTGAACAGCCCCTCTCCAGCTTTCTTGTAGCCCCTTCAGGTACTGGAAGGTCTCCATAAGGTCTCCTTGGAGCCTTCTCTTCTCCAGGCTGAACAACCCCAACTCCCTCCATGTGTCCTCAGGGCAGAGGAGTTCCAGGAGTACAGAAAAATATAACCACATACGCCTGGTTTGAGCACAGAGGATTTCCAATCCCACCATCTGATTTAAACCCTGCATGTCATTATACATAGTTTTAAATGCTGCTCTCCACAAACCACCTTAAACTTCCGCGGAAAGTTCTGGTTTCACCTGAAAAACTTCACACTGCTTGTAAGATGTTTTCATACGTCATCATTTTCTACCCCAAAGCACTAAGGCGTAAACAAATGCACGACAGGTATAAAGAAATCTATTATTCCGATTCATTTGGTTGGACTCGATGATCCGATGGGTCTCTTCCAACCTGGTGATTCTATGATTCTTACAGAAAAGTTCTGTTGGAGAAATAAAACTGGCCAAACAAGGCTATCTTGGGTAACAAAATACACATACGATGAAAAGATTGTATTGAAAAGGGATGTTGTGAATCAGAATATGACTGTTGACAGGAGCTGGAAAAAAATTAAAGACACTTTGGGGTTTTATCTGTGCTTGTTTTTGGCCTCAACAACAGAAATGAATCAACTTGGAAACCTCTGTGCCTATTGCAGAAGTGTGTGACAGGAAGGTGAAACCACAGGAGGTCACTTGGATATTGGTGAAAGATCAAGCAGCAGGCAAAGATGTTCCATGTTTAGCCAGAGGCATTTGGAAACGCCTGCTGGGCAAGCCCTGGCAGTAATGGATTCAAGATATTTATTTACGAATGAGCTGCTAGGGTGCTCCTCTCAGTCAGCTGTTTCTTCTCCCTCCTGATCTACTAAGAAAAACACGTGCAAAGCACAGAGCAATGAGGTCTTCTCCTTCAGATAAACCAGATGAACAAAAAAACCCTCCTGAATTTGGACCTTGGCACGTGTCCACCCGCATTGCAAACCACAGGCGGTAACACGGAATCATAGAATCACCAGGTTGGAAGAGACCCGCCGGATCATCGAGTCCAACCATTCCCATCAAACACTAACCCATGTCCCTCAGCACCTCGTCCACCTGTCCCTTAAACACCTCCAGGGAAGGGGACTCAACCCCCTCCCTGGGCAGCCTCTGACACTGACCAATGACCCGTTCTGTGAAAATTTTTTTCCTAATATCCAGCCTGACCCTCCCCTGGTGGAGTTTGAGGCCATTCCCTCTCATCCTGTCCCTTGGGAAAAGAGCCCAGCTCCCTCCTCTCCACAACTCTCTTAACATGCAACAAGGCAAGAGGAAAGGAAACAGATTGTTGGGCTTTGCTAGTAACTCTGAGCGTCACAAGAAGCAAAAATCTAAACCGAGC
Organism: Coccyzus lansbergi; assembly: GCA_033558105.1. NCBI lineage: Eukaryota > Metazoa > Chordata > Aves > Cuculiformes > Coccyzidae > Coccyzus > Coccyzus lansbergi. Next base: position 15,366 of record JAUMJK010000141.1, on the reverse strand, counting down.
AGAGTAGTTTGAAGACCAAGCACTTGAGCAATGCTTCAGATTCTAAAGCCTCAAGGCAAAGACATTATCATAGGATCCTGTGAATTGCGTGTGTAACCATTTTTCTGAACACCACATAGAATCATAGAATCACCAGGTTGGACGAGACCCACCGGATCGAGTCCAACCATTCCTATCAGACACTAACCCATGTCCCTCAGCACCTCATCCACCCGTCCCTTAGACCCCTCCAGGGGTGGTGGCTCAACCACATCTTTCTCCTTGCACACCGTCTATACACTGGTTATTATCATAGAATCATAGAATCACCAGGTTGGAAGAGACCCACTGGATCATCAAGTCCAACCATTCCCATCAATCTCTAACCCATGTCCCTCAGCACCTCATCCACTTGCACCTTAAACACTTCCAGTGAAGGTGAATCAACCACCTCCCTGGGCAGCCTGTTCCAGTGACCCTTTCTGTGAAGAAAATTATGGCTAAATACACACGCGTGCAGTGGGAGGTGAGCTCCAGGTACTGCTTTTCCAACTGGGAAGGTTGCAGTCAGTGGTCTCCTGCAGCCCTGGCAGTGTCCCCAACTCCATATTCCGAGGCAGATGCTTCTGATTTCATCAATAAACATTTTGTCACTGTGGATTGACTGGGCTAATAAGCCAAATTGAACTCGCAATGGATCTGGAGCAGAGATACAAAATCCATCAAAACAAAGCCCCCATGCCCTTACCACGCATCGCAACCCCTTGCACGTTCCAGGCCTATTAAACCGCTTTGAGCCGAATTCCAAGTGCCATAAATAACACAGCCCGGCCAGAAGGGAGAGGCCGTGGTGTTACCACGCTTCCTAAACCTGTCGCTAAGATAAGGATGCTATAAATACACGACATCCCGCTCCTCCCGCAGCCGGGCAGCCAAATCCCCCAGGATCTCCAAGCAGCTGCGACGGGGTCTGCAGACAGGATGTGGGGTTCCCCCACCCATCACCTGTTTCATCGCCACGGAGGTCTTCAAGGTCAGGGTGGATGGGGCTTCGAGCAACCTGATACCCCTTAGAACTGGATGGGCTTGAAGGACCCTTCCAACCCAAACAATTCCACAATTCTATGATTCTACAGACAGATCACTGAAGGACTCTTCCAACCCAAACCATTCCATGATTCTATGATTCTACAGACAGATCACTGAAGGACCCTTCCAACGCAAACCATTCCATGATTCTACGGACAAGACAGTGAAGGAAACTTCCAACCCAAACCATTCCATGATTCTATGATTCTACGGACAGGACACAGACAGTATCCCGTTCCCACACTCTGCAAAACTCCCTGGAGCAACCGCTACGGAAGTTATTTTGGAAAAAAAAAAAAAAAAAATGGTTTCTGAATCTCAGACGTGTGGGCCAGGCATGAAAGATGCATAGAACGAGCAGGTTCCAGGGGGTTCTCCCCCAGCTCTGGAAGCACCCCCCAGCCTGCATCCCCTCGCTCGCCTGCCTCTCCCTCCACTGGGGCTGGAAGGAGCTTCTGCCCTGGGGTTTTGCATCTACCTCAGACCTGGAAAGACCCAGGGTGACCTCCACCTCATCCCAGGCACCCCTGGGGCTCCAGTTGCCCCTGAGGTTCTCCTCTCCTCCCCAGGAGCTGCCCCTTCACCTGGGTTCCTCTCCCCTCTCCCAGACGCAGGTTCTGCACCCAGGGGGTCCACCCTTCACCTCAGTCTACCCCCCACCCCCTTTTCCTCGGTGCACCTCGAGTCGCTCCCCATGCCCCAGGATGAGATGAGATGGGATGGAGTGGAATGGGGACAGGATAGGGTGTTAATGGGATGGGGCGGAATGAGGGGGAAGGAGGGGAATGGGGTGGGACTGCATCCACCACACTTGCTCCGCATCCCCCACCTCGAGATCCTGCATGGGACGGGGATGGGAATAGGGACGAGGTGGAATGAGGTGGGATGGGGTAGGACACACTCACTCTGCACCCCCCACCCCAGGATCCTGCATGGGATGGAGATGAGATAGGGATAGGGATGGGATGGGGATAGGGATGGAATGGAATGAGGATGGGACAGGACTGCATCCACTGCACTCGCTCCGCACCTTGTGCTCCAGGACCCTGCAAAGCATGGGATGGAGGGGCAGGGGGCTGCACTCACCCTGCATCCCCAACTCTGAGACCCTGGGATGGGGATAGGGACGGGACTGCATCCACCACACTTGCTCTGTGCCCCCTGCCCCAAGACTTGGAATGGGATGGGATGGGGATAGGAACGGGACTGCATCCACTGCACTCACTCTGCACCTTGTGTTCCAGGACTCAGCATGGGATGGGATGGGGAGGGGGCTGCACCCAGTCCGCATCCCCCATGCCGAGACCCTGGGATGGGACGAGGATGGGGATAAGGAAAGTGATGGGGATAGGGTGGAATGAGGTGGGATGGGGTAGGATGCATCCACCACACTCACTCTGCACCCCCCACCCCAGGACCCCACATGGGATGGGAATGAGATGTGGATAGGGATGGGATGGAATGGGGATAGGGATGGGATGGAATGGGGATAGGGATGGAATGGAATGGGACAGGACTGCATCCACTGCATGAATGGGATGGGGATGGGGTAGGATGCATCTACCACACTCACTCTGCACCCTCCACCCCAGGACCCAACATGGGATGGGAATGAGATGTGGATAGGGATGGGATGGGATGGGATGGAACGGGGATAGGGATGGAATGGGGACAGGATGAGATGAGATGGGACAGGACTGCATCCACTGCACGAATGGGATGGGGATGGGGTAGGATGCATCTACCACACTCACTCTGCACCCTCCACCCCAGGACCCCACATGGGATGGGAATGAGATGTGGATAGGGATGGAATGGGGATAGGGATGGAATGGGGATAGGGATGGAACGGGGATAGGATGAGATGGGATGGGACAGGACTGCATCCACTGCACGAATGGGATGGGGTAGGATGCATCTACCACACTCACTCTGCACCCTCCACCCCAGGACCCAACATGGGATGGGAATGAGATGTGGATAGGGATGGGATGGGATGGAACGGGGATAGGGATGGAATGGGGATAGGGATGGAATGGGGATAGGGATGGAATGGGGATAGGGATGGAATGGGATGGGACAGGACTGCATCCACTGCACGAATGGGATGGGGATGGGGTAGGATGCATCTACCACACTCACTCTGCACCCTCCACCCCAGGACCCAACATGGGATGGGAATGAGATGTGGATAGGGATGGGATGGGATGGAACGGGGATAGGGATGGAATGGGGATAGGATGAGATGGGATGGGACAGGACTGCATCCACTGCACGAATGGGATGGGGATGGGGTAGGATGCATCTACCACACTCACTCTGCACCCTCCACCCCAGGACCCAACATGGGATGGGAATGAGATGTGGATAGGGATGGGATGGGATGGAATGGGGATAGGGATGGAATGGGGATAGGGATGGAATGGGGATAGGGATGGAATGGGATGGGACAGGACTGCACCCACTGCACCCACACCTTGTGTTCCAGGACCCTGCAAGGGATGGGATGGGATGGGATGGGGGCTGCACCCAGTCCGCATCCCCCACTCCCAGACCCTGGGATGAGGACGGGGAGAGGGACGGGGTGCGGGTAGCCTTAGCCCTCGGCCCGTTACTCACTTGAGGAAGTATCTCTGGCCGGTGTGCGTGAGCGCCATCTCCCAGCCGGGGGGCAGGGGCGGCTCGTGCCGCGGGTGCGCGGGGAGCGAGGCCGGCGAGGAGTGCGAGCGCACGTGCTGGGCGGCGGGAGCGCGCGGCGTGGGGGGGAGGGGGGGGGCGGCGGCCGCCCCCGAGTCCGTGCTCGACTGCCGCGAGTGCGACCCCGAGTCCGGCTCCTGGAAGAACGACTCCGGCAGGATCTTCTTCCGCCACGAGCTGGGCTTGGGGTTCATCACCGCGTTGAAAAGCGCCTCCAGCTCCGTGTCCAGGTCCTGCGTGACGTGGATCACCTGCTGCCCCGGAGGGGGAGCCCCCGGGGGGTTCATCGCGGCCCCTGCGAGGCGACGAGGCCGGTCCCGGAGCGGCGCTCAGGAGCCCTCCCTCTCCTCTACTCTTCGGGCCGGGGAGCCCTCCCTCTCTCCTCTCCTCCTCGGGCCGGGGAGCCCTCCCTCTCTCCTCTCCAGTTCGGGGCGGAGATGCCCTCCCTCCCCTCTCCAGTTCGGGGCGGAGATGCCCTCCCTCTCCTCTCCAGTTCGGGGCGGAGATGCCCTCCCTCCCCTCTCCAGTTCGGGGCGGGGATGCCCTCCCTAGTCCAGGAGAAAGGCTGCTTCGGGGCGGGGATGCGCTCCCAGGCCCTCAGCTGCGCCGCTTATGGGGCTAAGATGCCCTCCCTCCTCTCTTCCGGGCGGGGATGCCCTCCAAATCCTCGACCACAACCACTAAGGGGCCGGGATGCCCTCCCTCTCCTTCATTTGGCTTTCATAGAATCATAGAATCACCAGGTTGGAAGAGACCCATTGGATCATCGAGTCCAACTGTTCCTATCAAACACTAACCCATGTCCCTCAGCACCTCGTCCACCTGTCCCTTAAACCCCTCCAGGGAAGGTGACTCAATCACTTCCCTGGGCAGCCTCTCCCACTGCCCAATGACCCTTTTCTGGGAAAAATTTTTTCCTAATGTCCAGCCTGAACCTGCCCTGGTGGAGCTTGAGGCCATTCCCTCTTGTCCTGTCCCTTGGGAGAAGAGCCCAGCTCCCTCCTCTCCACGACTTTCTCTCAGGGAGTTGCAGAGAGCAATGAGGTCTCCCCTCAGCCTCCTCTTCTCCAGGAGAAACACCCCCAGCTCTCTCAGCTGCTCTTCTTCTTCTCCAGCCCCTTCCCCAGCTTTCTTGCTCTTCTCTGGACTTGCTCCAGAGCCTCAACATCCTCCTTGTGCTGAGGGGCCCACAACTGACCCCAGGATTCAAGAAGCAGTCTCACCAGTGCCAGGTCCATAGAGAGAAGAATCTCCCTGGCCCTGCTGGTCACACCATATCTGATCCAAGCCAAGATGCCATTGGCCTTCTTGGCCACCTGGGCCACTGCTGCCTCATGGTCAGTCACTGTCACCAACACCCCCAGGTCCTTCTCCTCCAGGCAGCTTTCTAGACAGACTTCTAGTCTGGAGCTGCTCAGGGTTGTTGTGCAGGACCTGCCACTTGCTCGTGTTAAATCTCATGCCATTTGACTCAGCCCAGTCCTTTTCCAGCCTCGGACTGAGGCCTGGCACCCAGCTCTGTCCCTCAATCTGCGTTACAGTTAATCTAACATATATCTGAGGATTTACAGTTTAACCCTGTACGTGAACTCCAGATGAGGAGCAGGTAGATCTGTGGTGCACAGCTTGCTTTTGCATTTCCTGATTTCCTTGCTTCGACAAATATTCCGTCCTTTACGTTTCCTCCCATTTCCTGCTCACATTTCCACTGGCTGAGCAGATCTCCTCCAGTTTAGGGTGGCTTTTTTTTTTTTTTTTTTTTTTTGCTACATCTGCTATATTTCTGGTCAGGAAGCCTAGTACTCCTGAGACTTGTTTATATTTCCTTTCCCTAAGAATTTTCCAAGCTATCTTTTGTCCCATTCTTCTCCTGCTTCCTTGCTGGGTCACTTGCCTGCGTTTTTAGCAGCTGTGCCCATTCCCACACCTGCTCCAGGGTTAGGCAGATATTACATATGTTTTTTTCAACAATTTCCTTGTTTAAAACTTTTAGACGTTAAATGATTGTGTGTGTGTGTTGTACAGAAAATGGTTTGAACATAAATTATTTTTCCTACAGCCTTTACAGGGGCTTTTTCCTTCCTCCAGGCCTCTGGAGACACACCCATCACCTACTGCATTCCTTGCCAGATGACAGGCAAGGCTTTGATCATAGAACTATAGAATCACCAGGTTGGAAGAGACCCATTGGATCACTGACTCCAACCATTCCCATTGAGTCCAACCATTCCCATCAAACACTAACCCATGTCCCTCAGCACCTCGTCCACCCATCCCTTAAACCCCTCCAGGGAAGGTGAATCAACCATATATTTCTCCTTGCACACTGTCTATATGCTGGTTATTATCATAGAATCACCAGGTTAGAAGAGACTCACCGAATCATTGAGTCCAACCGTTCCCATCAAACACTAACTCATGTCCCTCAGCACCTCGTCCACCCATCATCTCACTCTCAGTGCCATCTCATCTACGTTAATTAGGCCACTCCCAAAAGACAGTGAGGTATCACCTGAGTGAGTATCCACTCACACATCTGTTCTAAACTCACACCCTATTTGTTACACCTGAAACCATTGCCTGCAGCCAGCTGAGAGTGTTTCAGCTGCAGTTTTTACTCAGTTTTTACCTCCCCTGGCAGAGCTTGAGGCCATTCCCTCTTGTCCTGTCCCTTGGGAGAAGAGCCCAGCTCCCTCCTCTCCACAACCTCCTTTCAGGGAGTTGGAGAGAGCAATGAGGTCTCCCCTCAGCCTCCTCTTCTCCAGGATAAACCCCCCCAGCTCTCTCAGCTGCTCCTCCAGCTCCCCTTCCCCAGCTTCCTTGCTCTTCTCTGGACTCTGAATCCAATGGGTGAACAAGATTTCAAATTTCAAGGTAAACCCGCAGTAATCAAACCACCACAATTTATACTTATCTTGAAAAAAGAAAAAAACCAGCAAGAACACTTAAAAAAGAGATTGTGCTGTAATATACCTGACCCTGACCACAAAGCCAAGCAGTGACAGGAGACTTCCTTCCCTTTCTTTAGAGAAGTGAGAAACAGCAGAGCTTTACCAGTTTATTCCTAATCTTGGACTTCCTTTCCTACGCACTGGCTATTGTTATTAGTACAAAGCCCCAGGGTAGGAAACAGGGGTTCTTATAAAAACTGGAACAAAATCCCTGTTCCTAACTCTGAGTCTGCACATGACTCATTTCATAAACAGTTGAAAACGGGTCTAAGCCACTTCACGTTGAGTTCAAAGTATAATATTAAAGACACAATCTTAGTTCAGTGGGTTTGCTGTTCGATGAGGTTTGCAGGCCTTAAGTGCCCAGACTGATTTTCATAGAAACATGGAATGGTCTGTGTTGAAAGGGACCTCAAAGCCCATCCAATGCTACTCCTGCCATGGGCAGGGACTCCTCCCACTGGATCAGGGGCTCCAAGCCTCATCCAACCTGCCCTTGAAGCCCTCCAGAGATGGGGCAGCCACCCCTGCTCTGGGCAACCTGGGCCAGGGCCTCACTGCCCTCATTGTGAAGAATTTCTTCCTAATGTCTAAGCTAAATCTTCCCCCTTCCAATTTGAAGCCAATCTCTCTCATCCTGTCACTCCATGTCCTTGGAAAAAGCTCCTCCCCAGCTTTCCTGGAGCCCTTTTTCAGCACTGGAAGCTGCTCTAAGGCCTCCTCTAAGGCTGAGCAACCCCAACTCTCTCAGCCTGGCCTCACAAGGAAGGTGCTCCAGCTCTCAGATCATCTCCATGACCTCCTCTCGATCCATTCCAACAATTCCCTATCCTTTTTATCACCTCCAGGTGATGTCTCTCAGAGCAGAGAGGCCAAATGCCCTCCCTCCCTGCTGGTCCCACGGCTTTGGATGCAGCCCAGGACATGGTTGGTTTCTGGGCTGCCAGCACGATTTGCTTCTTATCAATTTAATTTACATACATGTCTGCTATCCAGGGAAGTGGTTGATTCACCTTCCCTGGAGGTGTTTAAGGGACAGGTGGACGATGTGCTGAGGGACATCGGTTAGTGTTTGATAGGAATGGTTGGACTCGATGATCCGGTGGGTCTCTTCCAACCTGGTTGTTCTGCGATTCTATGATTCTATCCAAACTAACTCTATAGCTGTTCAAATGAAAACAGGCTTTTTCCCCATATAATTCAAGGAACATCTAATTGATTAGAAAGCCAGTTAAAAGGTATAAAAATATTTAGCATGTTAAAACCTTGCAACAAAGAGTGGCAGCGACAAGCAAAAGTACAAGACAATAAAACTTGAAGGAGCGTCTTAAATACTTCACTTCAGAGCTGGGAAATCACTTAAAGCTTGAGTCAGAAGCATAAACAACAGATTGTCCAAAGTGTGCTTGGATCACACCAAGTTCATTCAACAGGATTTAAAAAACACAGGAGGAAGAAAAGCTCGAGCTCAATCAGTGCTTAAGAGTATAAACATTTTACAACAGGAAATTACGCCCTCCTCAGTTTTAAGAACTGGGTTATATGATAGTCTTTGCTAAGTGGGCTTTGCAAATCAATTAGCAGACGCACTAAACCATGTTTTACAGGGGTTGAAAATGGGAATCGTTATTATTTTCAGTTTAAACTTGATCACGAATTTAGAAAATATAATGTGAAATACATTCAAAGCTTTGTCTAGAGACTACGAACAAGTCTAACAAGAACACTGAAAATGCCTGCAGAGCAACGTGTCTCCTCTGTGGGTTATTAAAAACCCAAATTTTCTGCCCTCTGCTGTTTAGTCCAGGAAAAAATAAACTGGGATACAAATCTGCCGTGAAGCACATAGGTGAAAAGCTGAGAAGCTTTCCCAGGCTCAGGACTTCTGCCCAGAACAAATTGGGAAGTTCAAGTCAAAAGCAACACCTGTGGTGGAAGGAAAGTATCTCCTTACTTTTCCATCTTGGTTTTGTTCATGGATCAGTGCCAGAGTTGGAGTTTCTCTAAATTTCACTCAGCTTCGAAGTTTAATCTTGTCCATCCTCAGTTCAGGGCATTTTTCGTTAGAGGAAACGTCACCATTCAATGTCTTGGTTTTTACTTGAACATTCTTGTAATTAGCTTCAAAGAAAGGGGATACACCAGCTGCCTAATAACAGTTTGTATTCACAACATTGACTGAGCCCTTTACTCATGATCACTGTGGGGAACCCTCCCCTTCTCTTCCATCACTTCAGGACATGAAACACCCATCAACTGGCAGCATTTGCTGTGCCACCAACCAGCTCCAGAGCAGCCAGGTAGGAGACTGAAAGGTAAATATGTTCAGGATCACAATGCAGCAGTGGGATAAAACATGAAAAGCTTCTATGACTTAGAATCATAGAATCACCAGGTTGGAAGAGACCCACCGGATCATTGAGTCCAACCATTCCTATCAAACACTAACCCATGTCCCTAAGCACATCATCCACCCGCACCTTAAGCCCCTTCAGGGAAGGTGAATCAACCACCTCCCTGGGCAGCCTATTCCAAAGCCCAATGACCCTTTCCGTGAAAATTTTTTTCCTAATGTCCAGCCTAAATCCCCCCTGGCAGAGCTTGAGGCCATTCCCTCTCGTCCTGTCCCCTGTCCCTTGGGAGAAGAGCCCAGCTCCCTCCTCTCCACAACCTCCTCTCAGGGAGTTGCAGAGAGCAATGAGGTCTCCCCTCAGTCTCCTCTCCTCCAGTATAAACATCCCCAGCTCTCTCATCTCAGCTGCTCCTCTTCTTCTCCAGCCCCTTCACCAGCTTCATTGCTCTTCTCTGGACTCGCTCCAGAGCCTCAACATCCTTCTTGTGCTGAGGGGCCCAGAACTGACCCCAGAATTCAAGGAGCAGTCTCACCAGTGCCGAGTCCAGAGGGAGAAGAACCTCCTTGGACCTGCTGGCCACACTGTTTCTGATACAAGCCAGGATGTCTACCTACAACTTCTGTTTTGCTGGTGTGAGTTCTAGCCTATGGCTACAGCAAGGAGAGATGGAATAAAGAGAAAACACTGGCCTGTGCGTGGGCTGTTTCTTGCATTTCAGCTGAAAATGTAAGCAAATTATGTAAAAAAAGCAAATGAGAAATCCCATTTTATCATATTTAATTACAGTATATCATCTGTAAAGAAAATTCTGTGATTCCATGAAAGAAGTCACCACCTGTGGATGGTAAATAGAACATATCGTGGGGATGAAAGGAAGCTTGTCCACACCATCACCACAGAACATAAAATAATTGCAGAGTAACCAACTGTGTATGGTAGAAAAAAACTGACCTTGTTTAAGTGTTACAGATTAAAGCAGATTAAAGCAGGTTTCATTTGAAATAGTGTCTCTCCAAGGCACACAAATCCAAACCAATAAGAAAACAAAGCATTTTGGGATGTCAGAACCCAGTCAATATAGATATTTATTGGGAAAGACAGTGAATACTGCATATTAAGGTTCTCTCTTGCTTATTTGTCCTTTAAGGGGTTTATGATGCACCCTCACTAGGGTGCAAAACGTTCATTAGTGAAACTATTTACCCACATCAAAAACCAGAAAATACCGCGTTAGGCCACAAATAAAAGTGACTTTTGACATAACCTTTGTTAGCCAGTTTTCTTATGAACGGAAAAGCCTTGCTTATGTCGCAATACCCGGCTGGTCTTTCCTTTCTAAGCGCTGTTCAAATAGGGGAACAAAACCCACAGCATCCCAAGCTGCAGATCCGATTCCGTAGAGGCTAACTATTCCTCACCTGCCTCCTCTACCCTGGTTTCTCTGCTGTGGTGTCTCGGATCACCCTGACATAGAGGATAACAGAATGTGTATCTAAGCCAGCGGGTGTTCTCTGGTCACGGGCACTGCAGAGAGAAGGCAGCTGGCAGGAGGCGTTAGAGCTCGGTCTGTTTGTTCCACGAGCACTCCACGTAATGGAGTTGAGATGGAAGGAATGCTCCTGTGAAGCATCATCCCCATCAGTATGGAGTTTGTTCTCTTAAACGGTTCAAAACAGAAGTTAAACAAAGTGAAAAAAACTACTTGACAAATGTAAAAATAAGTATGTAGCTGCCTATAATACTGAACTAGCTCTGCTTTGTGTAGGAAAGCTCTAAAAATACAAGTGCACTGATTTAGAGCTAAGGAAACTCTCAGCGTAGTGTCTGACCTTATTGCTCTCTACAACTACCTCTCCAGAGAAGAGCAATGAAACTGGTGAAGGGGCTGGAGAAGAAGAGGAGCAGCTGAGAGAGCTGGAGGTGTTTCTCCTGGAGAAGAGGAGGCTGAGGGGAGACCTCATTGCCCTCTGCAGCTACCTGAGAGGAGGTTGTGGAGAGGAGGGAGCTGGGCTCTTCTCCCAAGGGACAGGACGAGAGGGAATGGCCTCAAGCTCCATTAGGGGAGGGTCAGGCTCCACATAAGGAAAAAATTCTTCACAGAAAGGTTGTTAGGCAATGGAATGGTCTGCCCAGGGAGGGGGTTGAGACCCTTTCCCTGGAGGGGTTTAATGTGCGGGTGGATGAGGTGCTGAGGGACGTGGTTTAGAGATCGGTGGGAATGGTTGGACTCCTCTTCCAGTGGGTCTCTTCCAACCTGGTGATTCTATGACTCTATTCTATCCTATGATTTGATTTCTACATTTGCAAGTGAAGCAAACCCAACTGCCCCTCCTGTTTCGAGCACATCTAACATTAGCACCTATAGACATTCAGCCTATATTAACTGGCTGGGCATCCTGGCACAGGAAAGCGCTTCATCTGATCCAGATGTTTATTTTTCCTCAAATGCATTCTCAACATTGTTCTCAGCTGTTTCACGCACCGCTTACCGACAGCCCCAGATCGAGGCTATTTCATGTTGCGCACTATTCTCCTGCAGTGGTTTGTTTTCATCTCCCCCAGCGCTTGTTCCAGTTGCTGGATTAAGTGGAGCAGGGTGGAAGGGTCGGTTTGCAGCACCTGGGCAGTTCGATCCTCATTCTCATTAAGATGCAGCTTTATCGTCACCGCAGGTTTTATCTGTTGTCTCAAACTTCTGCTCGCAAGCTGCGTGAGGGAGCATCGATGAAACAGGGACAGGGAAACAACCAAACAGAAGAGGGTTATCAGCTTTTTCGTGCGCCGTGGACCTGCCTGGAGGACCACCTGAACATCCTTTCCATCCACACTAAAGACATGCACCAGCGATTATTTAATTTCATCTCCAGGCCACACTAATCCCATCAACGCATTCATAATATTACTGAAAATCAGGTGATAAGTAAGACCAAATATATTTAGTACCTCCTAATGTTTTAAAAACACCAACGGAGCTATGAATTTGATTTTCGCAAAGCAACAAATACACATCCTGTTCATCGTATAACGAGGCAGATGTGGTGCAATAACATGATATCAATTTTAAATATATAAAAACCTGCTGCCTCTGAAATAATATAAACTCATTTTTAGTCGTTGTTTATGATGTCAAAAACATACAAAGTAGAACAGAGCACCAGAGACATCTTAGAAGTTACCTGAACATCCAATCTCCATTCCAGATTGTGATAGCTGGGAAGCTTCGGTGCCAGCTCGTTAAGGATGCTTCTGATCTCCTTCCTGTTATCGAGGTACAGCTGGAGCAATAGTTTGTTCAGTTCATCCGAGAATCCCAAAACGTGGATGGAGTCTTGGAAGTCTATCTCAGAAATCTAGAAATAACAGCTTAGGCCTTAATACAGAGCTGTGCAATAATCATTATTTGCTAAGAAACAAATAAAATCATTAAGTATCTTTACACGCATGGGATGGTGCAGTTATTCTCTCACAGGATGTGTGAGGACAAGGCTACAGCCGGGATAAAATGAATCATTCCCTTTTAAAGTGATTTACATGTGTTGCTGAAGACTTGCGTGAGAATCAGGAACAGTTTTAGATCCTTCTTTAAAACAAAACCATCATAGAATCACCATGTTAGAAGAGACTCACCAGATCATCAAGTCCAACCATTCCTATCAAACACTAACCCATGTCCCTCAGCACCTCATCCACCTGTCCCTCCAGGGAAGGTGACTCAACCCCCTCCCCGGGCAGCCTGTTCTGATGATTGATGCTCAGTTTATCAATTCCCTGAAATGATGGGGATGTCTGCAGGTGAGCACCAGGCACAGCTTTGAAGATTCTGGTTCCGGTAACTCAGAGTGGCCCTGAGAAGCCAATCCTGCCTTTGTGCGGAACCGGAGAAGTGTGGCTGATCATTGTGGAAGCAGTTATGCATCCAACACAAACTGCTGTAGCTTTACAACACATCCTTACCATGAACACATTCTGTGATCAACCATATTTTACCATAAAACACTAATTTACACACCAGTCGAGTCCCCTCACCGCCAGGGGAGATTCTGCATCGCTTCTGTCCCCTCCCCACTTGCTCTTTAGGACAAGACCTGCTTGAGTTTGATTTGGAATTACTTCTCTGTGCCCCCTCTCCACGTCCTCGTTGTTCAAACACTCTACTACTGTACTCAGCACTGGTGAGGCTGCTCCTTGAATCCTGTGTTCAGTTGTGGGCCCCTCACCACAAGAAGGATGTTGAGGCTCTGGAGCGAGTCCAGAGAAGAGCAACGAAGCTGGTGAAGGGGCTGGAGAACAGACCCTATGAGGAGTGTCTGAGAGAGCTGGGGGTGTTTAGCCTAGAGAAGAGGAGGCTGAGAGAAGACCTCATTACTCTCTACAACTACCTGAAAGGAGGTTGTGGAGAGGAGGGAGCTGGGCTTTTCTCCCAAGTGACAGGGGACAGGACAAGAGGGAATAGCCTCAAGCTCCGCCAGGGGAGATTTAGGCTAGAGATTAGGAGGAAGTTTTTCACACAGAGGGTCATTGGGCATTGGAATAGGCTGCCCAGGTTGGTGGTTGATTCACCTTCCCTGGAGGGGTTTAAGGCACAGGTGGATGAGGTCCTGACGGACATGGTTTAGTGTTTTATAGGAACGGTTGGACTCGATGATCCGGTGGGTCTCTTCCAACCTGGTTGTTCCATGATACTATAATTCCTCAGTGTTCTCAGAACTAGAAGCGTTTCTTCAGAAGACATCTCCTGATCTCAACACACAAAAGTGTCCCTACCATCAGCTTGGAGCTCTCCGTCAGCAGATAGGTGAGACCTTCCACCGCACGCTGGACAGCATCGACGCCAATGTTGAGTTTCCCTTTGGAGAAAGTACAGGGCACCTTTACCTCTTCATGAAGTAGCCGTACGCAAACCTGCAACTTCACCCATAGTGAGTCCCAACTGTGGCCAAGAAGCGGACTGAGCCCCTCCAAAGCGCAATGATGGGATGAGGAAAGGATGGGACAGGTGTCCCCCCCCACAACATTCCCAGGGGATCCCCAGAAAAGTCAACACGGTTTGTGGATGCAGAGAAGGGGAAGGGGGAGAAGGGGAGGAAAAGGAGGGAAAGGGAGTTAGGAAGAGCAAGAGAGGAGTAAGTGGGATGCAGGAGGGGAGCAAAGGGAGGGATAATGAGGGTGGGGAAGTAAGGGGACCAAGGAAAGGGGGAGTCAAGGGGGGGACACCGAGGAAAGGGGCAGTCAAGGGGGGGGGGACACCGAGGAAAGGGGGAGTCAAGGGGGGGACACCGAGGAAAGGGGGAGTCAAGGGGGGGACACCGAGGAAAGGGGGAGTCAAGGGGGGGACACCGAGGAAAGGGGGAGTCAAGGGGGGGACACCGAGGAAAGGGGGAGTCAAGGGGGGGACACCGAGGAAAGGGGGAGTCAAGGGGGGGACACCGAGGAAAGGGGGAGTCAAGGGGGGGACACCGAGGAAAGGGGGAGTCAAGGGGGGGGACACCGAGGAAAGGGGCAGTCAAGGGGGGGGACACCGAGGAAAGGGGCAGTCAAGGGGGGGGACACCGAGGAAAGGGGCAGTCAAGGGGGGGGACACCGAGGAAAGGGGCAGTCAAGGGGGGGGACACCGAGGAAAGGGGCAGTCAAGGGGGGGGACACCGAGGAAAGGGGCAGTCAAGGGGGGGGAGCAGGGAAGGCAGAGTCAAGGTGGAGCAAGGAAAGGAGGAGGAGGCAAGGAAAGGGGGAGTAAGGAGGGATGAGGAAGTGCGGGGAAGCGAGCAAGGGGTGGAGCGGGAATCTCTCAGCCTGGCCCGGAGGGTCCCTCAGGCCAGCCCCCCTCCTCTCCCCCAGTCCCGTCCCCAGCTCTTACTGGCGGCCGCCTCGCAGGCCCGTGGCGCCGCTCCCCGCCGCAGCAGCTCCACCGCCAGCCGCCCCAGCTCGGCCACGGCTGCAACGAGAGGAGACGAACCATGGGAGGTGGGACAAGTACGGACCTACCCCTCCTCCCTCTTCCAGGGCCTAGGGCGGTACCGACCTGCGGTGCCCTGCGGCAGGCAGCCCAGGTGAGCCTTCTGCTCCGCCGACAGCACCAGCAGCATCTCCTCCTCCGCCCCTCCGGGACCGGGACCGGAACCGGGACCGGGACCGGAACCGAGTGCGCCTGCGCGGGGCGGGGCCAAGGCGGAGTGGGCGGGACCAAGATAACAGTAGCCAATGAGTGTGTTCCGGGGAGTGACCTGTATATGCAGAACCTGTTTGTGGGCGTGGTCTATGATGATGGGCGTGGCTTGTGCATGGACGTGATCATTACC